>CM077800.1:2098105-2649509 GCA_039737535.1 Lagodon rhomboides
GCCCAGAAATATTTTACAACTAAAGACTTTGTTGTTCTCAAACGTGGAGCAGGTTTTAACTGAGGCTTCGTTGTAAACCACCGAACAAAGTTGAGAGTCACAGAGCTGCTCCTCGTCCTGGAATGAAGCACAGCTGGATCAGCCCTCCCTCTTCTTCCTGCTCTCAAACACAGCAGCTCCACTCTGTCACTACACTTCCTTGTTCCCTCCCCTTCAGACCTACAACACACAAACACGTATATATATATATATACACACACACACACACACACACATACAAACACACACACACACACACACACACACACACACACACACACACACACACACACACACACACACACACACACACACACACACATAAACACAAACAAAGTATATATATATATATATATATATATATATATAATATATATATATATATATATATATATATATATATATAATATATATATATATATATATATATATATATACAATAACATAAAAATAATATATATATATATATATATATATATAATATATATATATATAATAATAATAATAATAATAATATAAAATATATATAATAAATATATAATATAAATATATATATAATAATAATATAATAATAATATAATAATAATATATATAATATAATATAATATAATAAATAATAATAATAATAATATAATATATAATATATATATATATAATAATATAAATAATAATATAATAATATAATAATATATATATATATAATATATAATATAATATAATAATAAATATAATAATAATAATATATAAATAAACAAGCGCATATACACACACACACACACACACACACACACACACACACACACACACACACACACACACACACACACACACACACACACACACATATATATATATATACAGAGAAGAAGAAAGACAATATCCCATGGATGGGTGTAACTGAGCTGACAGGTTTCATTCACCGCACAAACACACCGTGTTCCGATCAGAGCTCAGACTAGTTTCAGTTATCAGGAAGTGAAGCTCAGACGGTTGTTGTCACTGAGAGGTGAAATGGCGCAGAAAGCAGTTCAGCTGGACCAAGAAACTATTTCTTGTCCGATCTGTTTGGATCTACTGAAGGATCCGGTGACTACTCCCTGTGGACACAGCTACTGCAAGAACTGTATTAAAGACCACTGGGACACAGAGGATGAGAGGAGGATCTACAGCTGCCCTCAGTGCAGGAAGAGCTTCATACCGAGGCCTGAGCTGCTGAAAAACACCATGTTAGCAGCTTTAGTGGAGGAGCTGAAGAAGACTGGACTCCAAGCTGCTCCTGCTGATCACTGCTATGCTGGACCTGAAGATGTGGCCTGTGATGTCTGCACTGGGAGGAAACTGAGAGCAGTTAAGTCCTGTCTGGTCTGTCTGGCCTCTTACTGTGAGAAACACCTCCAGCCTCATTATGAATCACCTACATTTAAGAAACACAAGCTGGTGGAGCCGTCAGAGAAGCTCCAGGAGAACATCTGCTCTCGTCATGATGAGGTGATGAAGATGTTCTGCCGTACTGATCAGCAGTGTATCTGTTATCTCTGCTCTGTGGACGAACATAAAGGCCACGACACAGTGTCAGCTGCAGCAGAGAGGACTGAGAGGCAGAGAGAGCTGGAGGGGAGTCGACACAACATCCAGCAGAGAATCCAGGACAGAGAGAAAGATGTGAAGCTGCTTCAACAGGAGGTGGAGGCCATCAATGGCTCTGCTGATAAAGCAGTGGAGCACAGTGAGAAGATCTTCACCCAGCTGATCCGTCTCATGGAGAAAAGACGCTCTGATGTGAAGCAGCAGGTCAGATCCCAGCAGGAAACTGAAGTGAGTCGAGTCAAAGAGCTTCAGGAGAAGCTGGAGCAGGAGATCACTGAGCTGAAGAGGAAAGACGCTGAGCTGAAGAAGCTCTCACACACAGAGGATCACAACCAGTTTCTACACAACTACCCCTCACTGTCAGCACTCAGTGAGTCTACACACTCATCCAGCATCAAGATCCGTCCTCTGAAGTACTTTGAGGATGTGACAGCAGCTGTGTCAGAGGTCAGAGACGTACTACAGGACGTCCTGAGAGAGACATGGACAAACATCTCACTGACAGAGACTGAAGTGGATGTTTTACCATCACAATCAGAGAACAAGACCAGAGCTGACTTCTTAAGATATTCATGTAAAATCACACTGGATCCAAACACAGCAAACACACGTCTGTTATTATCTAAGGGGAACAGAAAAGCAACATTAAAGAGAAAGCAACAGTCTTATTCTGATCACCCAGACAGATTCACTGAGTGGTTGCAGGTCCTGAGTAGAGAGAGTCTGACTGGATGTTGTTACTGGGAGGTGGAGTGGAGTGGGAGAATAGGAGTTCATGTAGCAGTCGCATACAAGAATATCAGCAGAGTAGGGAACTCAGATGAATGTGGATTTGGATTCAATAACAAATCTTGGATGTTATTTTGTGACACAGACAGTTATGACTTTTATCATAACAATGTCCAAACTCCCGTCTCAGGTCCTCCGTCCTCCAGAGTTGGAGTGTACCTGGATCACAGAGCAGGTATTCTGTCCTTCTACAGCGTCTCTGACACCATGACTCTCCTCCACAGAGTCCAGACCACATTCACTCAGCCTCTCTATGCTGGACTTCAGTTCTGCTGGTCTGGAGACTCTGCTGAGTTTTGTAAACTCAAATAGACAGAAGTCATTTCAGGGTCAGTGGGTTAAATTGTGTGTTTCATTCTCTTCAGACTTGTTGTGTTTCCATCATTGTTGCTGAGAGCTGATTGTTGTGGCATTTCTTCACTGCACACAGATCACCTGTCAATCAAACATTGTGGGCGGTACTTTGACGTCTTCTTGTTGTTCTGTAAATGTTGGACTTTCTTCAGGCGGCGTTCCTTCCTGTGTCTGTTCAGCCACGGAGGCTCTCGCTGCTCATGATGACTTCAGTTCACATGATCATAATCAATAAGGAGATGCTTCATTATTTGCTTGTACATAGCTGAGATTCTGCTCCAACAAACTGATTGTGTGGATGAAGTGAATCTGTTCATGAAATCACTGAACAAGAGTCGTTTAACAGACTTTACTGACGGGACGTGTGAACAAACTGGAAAGTGTGTCCATGTTTTGCTGTTTTGAACAAAGGACGGTTCAGTTTTTGATTCTCTTCATATTTTGTTGTTCTTTTTGTTATTCTTGTTATTCTTCCATATTTTGAGGTGCGGGGCAACTCGTCTGTGACTCGTACTAAAGCTTTGTATGTGTCAGAGAAAAGAGCAATAAGACTTATTAACAAGGTGGATGAAAGAAAACACAGCAACAGACTGTTTATCAGGTCACACGTGATGAAATTTAAAGATTTAGTTGATTTGAAAACGTTATCAGTCGTGTGTAAAGACAGAAATCAGCTGAAAATCTACAGAGGTTGTTTATATTAAGATCAAATTTAATTTTAAAAGTCTGTATGATGTCGTACATTAAAGCAGAGACACTGTGATGTAACATGTTGCTCAAATATTCAATTTAAGAGGATGTAAAAGGGAAATAATGAGACGTTATGAGCTTATTGATTAACATTTATGTTCAGATGACTGTTATTGATTGTATCTGAGTTGATTTGTGAAAACAGAAGTGAACAATAAAGTGATGTCCATCAGTATCTACAGTATCTGGTGTTATTATTAAGAAAGAAGCAGCTCACAGAGGTTTGTCTTCTTCCTGCTCCTTTGATGATTATGCACCAATTAAAGCACTATTATGGGATCAAACCTACGTCTGTGAGACAAACAGTGTATCACCTCCCTCTGTGCTGTCATCCTGCAGAAAAAGAGCAGAGAGGAGAGCTGTGGCGAGGGCAGCGGCGTGGAGATCCTGGAGAACAAGCCCTACGAGGACGGCCCGGGAGGCTCGGGTCAGTACACGCACAAGGTCTATCACATCGGCAAACACATCCCGTCCTGGTTCTGTGCCATCCTGCCTCAAGCTGCCCTTCGAGTGGAGGAGGAGTCCTGGAACGCCTACCCCTACACCCGAACCCGGTGAGACAGCCACACATCAGGAGAATGATTCATCACGCACGTTTAAAATGATGTATAAAGACATAACCCCTCAGACTTTAAGAGAAGCGAATCATCTGAAAACATTTGCTCGGTGACACGCACACATTACATCAGCTGATGGCAGGCGGCTGGCCTAACCTAAAGCAGAAACACCGAAACTCTCAGTGATAAAACGTTAATGGTTTTTATTATACGGCTTCTGGATTCATAAATTAAACGAATGAAATAACAGTCAGCCGATTCTGCTGACGGAGCCGTTTCTTTATTTGGAACAATTTCAGCTGAATAATCACTTATTCATTTACTGAACACACTGCTGGCAACTTTGAGCCACATTTGCTGAGATTTTATCTGCTCAAAGGTAACTTAACTCCACTGGCCAGCCTGACTGCTTTATCAGACCGGCAAGATGTTTTTATGACCCTGGCAGCGATTCTTATTTCTGACGTCACCTGCTGTAAACTTTGTTTCCCACACAGACATTGATAACAATCAGGAGCCAGTAATGAAGAAGAATATATGATGCACGGCGCCTTGTACATACTCGTTTAGTTTACATAATTTAGGCAGCATATGAACCGGGTTTTCACATTTTTCGTTGATTCTACACTTCTAAACATCCGTCTCTATTTTGTCTCTCAGGTACACCTGCCCCTTTGTGGAGAAATTCTCTATAGACATCGAGACGTATTACAAACCAGATACTGGAAATCAAGTGGACGTCTTCAACATGTCCCCGGCTGAAAAGAGACAGAGGACTGTAGGTGAGTCTGTCATCCTGCATACAAACACACACACACACACCCTCAATGGAAACTCCCAGAGTGCACTCGTATGAGTTTGAGCCTCTCGGATCGACCGGCCTGTTGTCGTCTCCTCACAAGCCGAGAATCAGGAGTCAGATTCACACGATGTTATTTGCAGAGAAAACAAAGACAGTGTGATGCAGCGGGGAGCAGACTGTGGAGAGCGAGCGCTCGCGTTGAGCCTCTGAATACTAAAATTCACCAGGCCGCAGGAAAAATGTGCAGTCTGCTCCAGACACATTCCCTGCAGGGAGTGATTACATAAAACACACACACACACACACTCTCTCTCTCTCTCTCTCTCTCTCACACACACACACACACACACACACACACACACACACACACACACACACACACACACACACCCCTTGAGGCAGGTGTTCAGTCAGGACGTGGTGACATCTGTCCCGCTGCTCACGTCTCCATCAGCTCTGCATTCGTTTGATTCTTCATAATTTTTCTGCCCCTCGCAGACCCCATAGACATCGTGAAGGACTACATCCCTCCTCACGAGTACCTGGTGGAAGAAGACCCGAAGCTGTATCAGTCCATCAAGACCAAACGGGGTCCGCTGTCAGACGACTGGATCGAGGAGATCAACCAGAACCACGGGCAGAGCCCCGTCATGTGTGCCTACAAGCTCTGCAAAGTGGAGTTCAGATACTGGGGCATGCAGTCCAAGATCGAGCGCTTCATACACGACGTGGGTAAGTGAGGCACACGGCACAGGTGTGTGAGTGTCGGCACTCTTTGACACCAGTCACCTTCAAATCACTTTCTTTTCATCTCGTCTCTTTCTCGGAGTAAAGTCTTGTTTACAAAATCTGAAAAAAACTTTAAAAGTCAGGCAGATCCTGAAAATTAGGGATAACTATTAAAAGTCAGGACATGTTATAGATTTAATTGATTGATAAATAATATTCTTCTTGCTGTAATGATGCTGTTTAAAACAAACAACACTAGAACGTCATGTGTGCGCAACCAAAGCTCCATAGTTTTGGCTTTCCACTCTCACAAATGTACGGAGAGATGTTCCGAGTTGCGCAGTCCCGTAGAGACTTCCGCCCACCGAGCCAGCTGACTGCCGGTTTAGCAGAAAACTTAATTTTTTGGAGAAAATGTAGAGAAGTAAAAAAAAAAGACCCTCAAAATGTTAGAAATAATCCAGAAAAGTCACTGATGACACTGAAAATGTTGAAAGTAATCCAGATAACTCAGTGAAGACCCTGAAAACATTAGAAATAATCCTGAAACAGTGACTAACTAGTGGAGCATAAGAAGACAACAGAACTGATCTCTGTAGTAATGAACTCTCTGGTTCGGAGCAGAGAGACAAGAGGGAGAAAAAAGAAATGAACAAGGCGAGTGTGAGGAAAAGTTGGACGACAGGTAAATCAAATGAATGAAAATGGTGAGGATACCTGTTGGAGAGGCGGGAGCGCGGAGAAGTGTCTGTCTGGCTGAGATAACGCGGCCGGCTGGATTCATTTCCTGCCGGCGTCGGACTGTTTCTGTGTCACTGCTGTGATTTAAGATGTTTGCACACTCTCACAGGCCTCTGCTCTCCTCGCAGCATTTACTAACCAGGCAGCAGCTGCTCCGTCTTCACGGCGTTCTCACTCTGTCGTCTCATCGACAGAAACATCAACCACAGTGTGTTTTTTTTCTTATTCACTGCCAATTCAACAAGAATCTTTTTTTATTTATGCTAATTTCATCTGCGACCGTTCGCTGGGCTTCTGCTCTAAACTGCATCTCATCTTCATCCAGCCTGACTCGTGAATATCGTCACACAGCCGCTCTCACAAAGACGCTTTATTTTATTTTATATCATCCATTCAACAATTTCAACTTTTACGATTCATGTCAGAATGTGTTAGTGGTCATTTTCACCGGGTATTAATAGAATAACTCGTCTTTTATTGGCAGGCTCGGTGTTTTAATCATGAACCGCTCGGAGGGTTCAGGTTTAATAACCAGCTGGTGCTTGTTTGGTTCATCAAGGGGAAGACGTTGATGAGAATTAAATCTCCTTTGACAGATCACCTTTCCTCCAGTCTTTTTGTTCTTTTTTGGAGTCTATTTTCACATGACACTTCTCTTAATCAGATGATGTCACTGAGATCAAGATCTGTTTCGCAGTCGAGAGCTGAGTGCAACAGAATAATATGTATAAATGTAAAAATCCGTTACTTAAAGGTGCAATATGTCAGAATTTTAGTTTGAAAACATTAATTAGAATCATCAACAAAATGTGACGAGGCAACAGTTTTGTTTTTAGCAATGAGTTTACAATCAAATGATTTTGGTTTCTGTCCCTCCAGGCCTCCGTAAGGTGATGGTCCGAGCCCACCGGCAGGCGTGGTGCTGGCAGGACGAGTGGTACGGCCTGACCATCGAGGACATCCGGCAGCTGGAGCTGGAGACACAGCTGGCTTTGGCTAAGAAGATGGCCCACTACAGCCTCAATGAGGAGGGTGGAGCGGAGACCAACGGCTCCTCCGTCAGCCAGGACCAGGAGGCCGGAGCTGAGACCGCCGGGTCGACCGCAGAGGCCGAAGGAGGAGGAGGAGGAGGAGGAAAACTGGGAGACTCGCTGGAGAATCGAGGGGAGCTCACCAAGCAGTGGTCCACGTCCTCCAGATCCTCCAACAGGTCCTCAAAGAGAGGAGGTGAGGAGCAGCATGACATCATAATCAGCTGAGGCTCATTTCACCGCTGATGAAATGTAACTAAGTAGGTTTACTCAAGTCCAATTTTGAGGTACTTTTACTTTACTTCCATTTTCTGCTACCTTATGCTTCCACTCCAGGAGATTTTGGAGCCAGATATTGTACTTTTACTCCACTAGTTTGTTTACTAACTTTAGTTACTAGTTACTGCATGCTGCCTCAGAGCAACACATTTGAATTTATTTTATCCAGTCAGATTAAAAACAAAACAAAACACTGACTCTGCTTTTCTTCTACATGTACTTTTGATACTTGTTTACATTGAATATCAGATACTTTAAGACTTTTACTCAAGTACTCTTTGTATGGGTGACTTTAACTTTTTACCAAAGTAATATTTTAACATGACATCTTTACTTTAACTCAAGTACGATTGTGTGGACTTCTTACAACACTGCCCATAAACTACCGTCCGTCAGTAGCATCAGCTGTGTTCTGTGTGTTTGCAGGGAGTCCGTCTCACCAGAGTATTTCAGAGTGGAGGATGCAGAGCATCGCCCGAGACTCAGAAGACAGCACGGACGACGAGTTCTTTGATGCTCATGGTAAAATCATCAGTTCCCGCAGATGGCCGATGTGTCTCCACTTCCTCCCGCTGTACAAAAATCTAAAAAACCCCAATACGAGCGCAGTAGAGAGGTCCAGCTCATACACTCTCTTATCAGCGCTCTTCTGTGTGTCTTGCAGAGGACTTTTCTGACAACGAGGAGATGTTCGCCAAAGAGATCACCAAGTGGAGCTCCAACGATCTGATGGACAAGATAGAAACAATGGAGGTGGACGAAGCACAAGGTAGGTGGTGATTTCTGTTGGAAACTCACTGACGTACGCGCAGAAGAAGCCTTACCTTTGTACCGTCGTCTGTTTCCACAGAGACGATGTATCAGGAGTCGGGCGGCGAGTACTCTGTGATGAGTAACGAGGAGAGGCAGATGGAGGTACAGTTTTTTTCATCACTAACAGCCATAATTAAATAGCTTGAAGATAATTATGCTCCTCCATCGCAGAGGCATACGACATCCACTACATTTGTCTGACAGCTTTAGTTACTAGCTTTAGTCTCCTTCCTCTCCAGTGACGGCAAAAGCTACCGAGTGGATTAAAAGTCTGAGCCTCGACCTCAGTAGTTTTACCAAGTGATCTTTATTGAGTACCATGTTTCGCTCATCCAACCTTATGAAGCAGGCTAATGTGTGTTGCATGTTTTATTTTACTTTAAACTTTAAAATACTTGGACAGAAAGTAGTGTTTGGGTCAAATCCCAGAACTGTGGTCCTGAAACTGGAGCTTCCTCTGCTGCAGGAATGTTTCAAGTTTCACCTCACTGATGGGACAACACCCATCTGTAAACACGTTACACACCTGTGATGATTCATGTTGGACAGACACTCCTTTCTTTGTTAGTTCCTGCTATAAAAGGCGTCTTCAGGACCAGCTGACGCTCTTGCGGCTGGTTAAAAAAGACTTTTCCCAGGTTACACTGTGTGAGTTTGTGTAAATGCTGTTTCTGGTTGTGCGTTCCTGCTCTTCGTGTCCAGCGCCGCGGCTCAAAACGGAGGAGACACGAATCCATCAGAAAACGAAATGTGAGTCAGTGGAGCGTAAAAGGTTGTGTGGTAGCTCAGAGAGATTATAGAGCTTAGAAGACATGTAGCAAAACATTAGTGTAGACTGAAGTTACTGGTCGCGTAGAATTTAATGTGGAACTCGATGTTTCTTGGACGGACATGAGTGATGTTGACCTCAGAGCCCGACCAAAAACTGAAGATATTGGATGTTAGCTGACAGAATTACTTTTCACTCGACTGATGTTGCCCCGGCTGTTGCTCCTCTTCCCCTGTTTTCCTGTATTCTACTCGCTCCATCCTCCCTATTAACCCTTTTGTACTGTTTCCTGTCCGTCTCCTGTCCTTCACCTGCAGGACTGTTCATCTCAGCAGTGTCTCCAGCCGTCCAAGATTCACGTCCTGGTCCTGGTCCTGCATGGAGGCAACATTCTGGACACTGGCTCTGGTACCAAACCTCACCATGAATCAATATTTTTAAGATAAAGGACTCAAACCTACAGAGAGTCGCCACCAGCTCTGCAGTTCCCCCTCAGCGCTACAGAGCGTTTTAGCATCTTTCATCTCGGTGTTTTTCGGTTTGGGTGCCACAACTTTTACTGTTTCATTCTCACAGATTTCAGAGTTTTGTTTCCAGCAGCAGGCAGTTGTTTTCTTTGAAAAATGAGGCCTTACACATCATAGAACAGCAGGCAGACACAGTTAGAGACATGGAGGGGCACTGAGCAGAAACCTCTCCTCAGTAGAAGAGAGAGAATATTGTTCTTCTCTTAAATCTTGGGAATCGGAACAGTAGTTTGGTCTCAAGGTGACACAAGATAAATCTGAGGGTGTGAAAAAAGAAAACATATTCAGGTTTATTCTTTCCAGACTCTTATCCAGGGATAATTACTGGATCATCGTTAGTGGGTGAACTGTTCCTTTAAAGGTCACAAATCTTTGGAGCCGCTGAGAGTCCTACGAGACAACTTTATCTCTGCTCTTGTTTGTTTCTGCAGGTGAGCAGAACAGCAAGCAGGGCGACGGGAACACGCTGAGCGGGGCCTTTGAGACGGTGATGAGGGTCCATTACCCCACGGCGCTCGGCCGCATCGCCATCCGGATGGTCCCCTGTCCCGCTGTGTGTGTTGATGCCTTCTCACTGGTCTCCAAGTGAGCGATCCTCCTGAGTGTTGAGCAGTAATTAAATAGTCTGGAGTAAAACATGCGCGACCTGCTGTGTCAGAGAATAACCTGCTGCCTCTGCTCCGCAGTCTGAGCCCCTACAGCTACGACGAGAGCTGCCTGTCCAGCAGCCAGGACCACATCCCTCTGGCCGCTCTGCCTCTCCTGGCTACCTCCGCGCCGCAGTACCAGGACGCCGTGGCAACCGTCATCTTACGAGCCAATCAGGTGTACAGTGACTTCATCAGGTCTTTAGAAGGAGAGTCTTTTAACGGCCAGGTCAGTGTGAAACCTGAAGGTGTGTGTTGCTGCGGTGTTTTTTCCTCTGGCTCGGTGTGTTTTCATGTTTCTGTGTTCCTGTGTGCTGATGCAGGTGTGTGTAATCGGGGACTGTGTTGGAGGCATCCTGGGGTTTGATGCTCTGTGCAGCAGCTCTGTGACGGTGTCAGAAAGCCAAAACAGCAGCAGGCGGGGCAGCGCCATCAGTGTGCAGGTATCAGTCTCAACTCTGACTTCGGATAGTGAGTCTAGAGCGACGCTAGCAGCTCTGAACGATGTTCTTTGTGTTCTCTCCGTCTCTCTCAGGACACCGACCTCCTCTCTCCAGGTATCGTCATAAACAGCGTCTCTCCTTCCTCGCCGTCCCTCGAAGGAAGCCGCCACCTCAGCCGGAGCAACATCGACATCCCTCGATGCTCGGGGCCCGACGACCCCAAGAGGCAACTTCCACGCAAGCGCAGCGACTCGTCCACGTACGAGCTGGACACCATCAAACACCACCAAGCCTTCCTGTCCAGGTGAGACACAGACGTCTCACACAGATTTCAGCCAATATGTGCAGTTTTTTGGTTTCTATGAATACTGAATGAAAACTCTGATTGTTTGGACGTCTTCTCTCCGATCAGTCTCCACTCCAGCGTTCTCCACGGGGAGCCCGGGTCTCGGCGCTCCAGCAACAGCACCATGCTGGAAGGAGGCTCGCTGGGAAAGTTTGACTTCGAGGTGACGGACTTCTTCCTGTTCGGCTCTCCTCTGGGGTTGGTGCTCGCGCTGAGGAAGACTGTGGTGCCCTCGTTAGATGGTGAGGAAGGTTTTTCTGCGTTTCTGTACACCTTTATGATGTTCCTCGTGTATCCTGTTAGTCTCACGCTGTCGGTTGTAAAGCAAAACGGGCCTTTAATGATTTTCCTCTTGCCAGAAGAGCAGGAAGTGCTTTTCTGTAGCCTCTGATGTTTTTTTTTCTGTGTGAGAGTCACGTCTCCAAACAGCTGGACAGCACGAGTCAGAGGTCAGAGGTCATGTCTTTGATGTCATTGGCTGAAAAAGTTTGGCTGAGAGAAGAAACATACGTGATTAAAGTCACACAGGCAGGAATGTGTTTCCTTGGGAGAGAGTTTTCTGACCTGCAGCTGTTGAGTTAACATCTGGACTCATATCCACGTATATATGATCCTGTATGGTTTGATGTTTGTCCTTTTCGTTTTCTGATCTCACTGTTTTGATTGATGGAGGTTTCTCAGTGTGTATTTGCTTCTCCTCTGCAGTGTCCGCTCTGCGTCCGGCCTGTCAGCAGGTTTATAACTTGTTCCATCCAGCCGATCCGTCGGCCTCCCGCCTCGAGCCTCTCCTGGACAAACGCTTCCACCTGCTGCCTCCCTTCAGCGTCCCCCGCTACCAGCGCTTTCCTCTGGGCGACGGACACTCGGCTCTCTTGGGTGAGTCCGCACAAACATACCAAACGTTTCGCTGCAGATTTCACTTCTCTGAAAACTCTCCGACATTGTTAAATTGCCATCCTCTTTCTTCTTCCCTTCTTTGGACATCCTAGTAGAGACGGTGCAGAATAACCCTCAGCTTCTGATGGAGTCCGGCGGCGCGACGTCCCAACGCTGCCTGGAAAACGCCGTCAATGAGACGTCCATCCCCGTACCCGTCCTCAACTGGCAGAGCTCGCAGCTCCACACAGAGAGTGTGTATCTGTTATCATCTGTTCATCTCTTCTATCCGTCTCACTTGTTTGTCTGGTGCAGTTTTTGACTTATTTTAAAGGAGCACTCTGTAGTTTTTGGGGAATAACCGTCTTAACCAAGAAGAGAAAGATCTTCACTGACTGTTGACAACAGTTTCCCCGTGTTTCCAGTCTTTATGCTAAGCTAAGCTAGCACCATACCTTTTAAGTTTATTGAAATTAATTCATAATTGTTAATTCTTCGTCTTTGCAGTGAAGTTTATGAGTCTGACTTCTCTCTTCTGTCTCTGCAGCTGATTCTCTTCACTCACATATTTTCGTGGACGGTCAGTACCCATCGTCCACGTCACCGGGGGTCCCTCACCTCCGCTTCAACCGCCGGGCCAGCGAGGCCAGCCTGACGAGCCAGGTGTCGGGATTAGCCGACTCTTACACCGCCTCCAACATCGCCACGAGTAAGTGGACCTCTAACCACCAGCGCCTGACCCACGTTTCCTCTACCAGCTGACAGTGTTTGTGTTCTTGTTCCTCCCTCCAAACATCCCCTCAGCACACAAAGGTGAGCTCAGCCACACTAAAAGGTCCAGTCTGCTGTCCCAGCTGGCTCTTCCCTACAATAAGTTCGCCGCTCGGACTCCTTCCTTGCGGTCGCGCCAGAAAACCCGTCAGGTGTTCCCGAAATCCAACGGAGTGGAGTCTGAGCAGAGCTCGGACGTTAGCTCTGACATGACCTCTGACCTCACCGATGTCACGTCTGACATCACAGACATCAGCTCGGCGCCCCCGTCACCCAGGGTGCTGAAGAACATAGAGCAAGGTACCCTGGGAGCTGTAGTGAGAGGACATGAGGGAAGGATGCTAGGATCCATCCTCACTCCTGTGTGCGCTTCCTCCTTCCTCCTCCTGTATCTTCCTCTCTCAGATAGTCTTCCTCAGTAGTCTACAGAAGTGACAAACGGGACCCGTAAGCTTTGGACTGAAGCATTCTTATTTATATTTATATGGCAGTAAATACAATTTAATAAAAAAAACTAAAATAGCTTAATTAAATTATAATAATTTATTTGTCTTTATATTTAAAAATGTGCATATTTCTTTTATTTATTCTCTTTATTTGCACATTTATTTTTGGTGCAGTCTCATGACTCCACAGCAGCTTATTAAGTAAAAGTAACTTATACATATATTTACATGTATGCTGTGGGTCGACCGTTTATTGGATCTGATATTCTGCTTTTTAAAAATGGTTTTTAATTAATTAGACTAATTAATTGAATAATTAAATAAATAAAACTACAGTAATTGCCTCCAAAATGCAGTGAAGTGGAAGAATAAAGGAGCAGAAAATGTAAATACTTAAGGACAGTACCTTAAAATTGTCCCTAAATACAGTACTTGAGTAAATGTAATCAGTTAGACTCTATTACTGGTTACTTTCCACTTTGCGTTCACTTTGTTGCAAATAGTTTCGTACTTTTTCAGTGAAATGTTGAAATGCAGAACTTTGGTCAACATGTGTTGTTTATAAATGTACTTTATAAATACATTAAATACTTTTAAATGTGCTACTTTTCCTCCAGTAAAATATCTGCAGGTTAAACCTCCACCTCCTCTTTTTACGGGTACAAGAGCTAAAGTTTGTGTCGTGAAAGTCGCCCATATAAAAAGTATTTAAGTAAAGTTCTTAAAGTATTTGATGTTAAAGGTACTTAAGTATCAAATCTACATGATCTGATATTTTCTGCTTATTGGAATCTGTTTTGTTTTTTTGTTTTTAAATCTGATTACTGATAAATTCAATTAAAAATGTGCTGCTTTGGCTCTGATGCAGCTTGTAATCTGTAACTAGTAACTAAAAGTTATCAATATAATTTAGCAAGTAAAAGTTCGATGTTTGCCTCCAAACTTTAGTGGAGTGGAAGTAAACAGTAGCAGAAAATGGAAATACTCAAGTAAAGTACTTAAGTACCCCAGAATGGTACTTAAGTACAGTAGTTGAGTAGATGTACTTAGTTACATTCTACAGTCGTCCTTGTGTGACTTCTCTTCGGCTCAGACTCGTGAGAGCTGCTCCGACGAGGTTCTCTCAGAGTCTGATCTGCTTTCCTACGAGTGTGGAACCTCCAGGTCCTCATAGTGTTCCTCGAGATCTTTAACACTTCCTGTCGTCTGTGAGAACCCCGAACTTCATCTGCACACGAGCAGAACGTAGATCTGCAGCGGACGCCATGAGAATTCACCGGATGCACCGATTCCTAAAGTCTCGCTTCCTCTCTGTCTCCATCTTTCCCCTCGTCTCCCCCCCTCCCCGCTGTAGTTGCCTCTCGGTGGTGGGGCAGTAAGAGGATGGACTACGCCCTGTACTGCCCCGACGCCCTGACAGCGTTCCCCACCGTGGCTCTGCCTCACCTCTTCCACGCGTCGTACTGGGAGTCCACGGACGTCGTCTCTTTCTTACTCAGACAGGTTCGTACAGTCTTCATGTTCAAGATGAGGGATTGGCACAGTTTTTATACACACAGTCATTGTCCCCAGATGATAAATCGTGAAGCCTGCAGGATTTCTGGGATTTATAACCATTTATTTCACCCGTTTTTGTAGTTTTTAAGTAGATTTCATTGTCACAGCTCATTTCTTCTGACTGAAACTTCAGCTTTGTATTCAATCTGGACTTTAGTGCAGAGGACAAAGTCATAAACTTTGAAATGAAGCACTCGGCCAAAGCTAACATCATGTTTCATCAATTCATCATAAGTTTTAATGGTTATGTTTAAAAAAAGTAATATCCAGCTGAAGAATTACAGCAGATGGATGCCAAGAAAGCAAGCAGAGAAAATGTCGACTCTAGGAAATCTTAAAGTTTGAACCACTTTGCAGTAACAGTCTGATGGAGCATTATATTAACTGTGGCTGAGCTGTGAAACTGAATCCTACAATAACCATTTACTGCTCGAGTGTGAGAAATGTTTTGTGCTTTTTTTATTCTGCTGTAGGTGATGAGACATGAGAATTCCAGTATTTTGGAGCTGGACGGTAAAGAAGTGTCTGAATTCACTCCATCCAAACCTCGTGAGAAGTGGCTCCGCAAGAGGACTCACGTCAAGATCAGGGTAAGATCTCTGTTTGGTTTTTAAATGTGCTTCTGTCATTTCAAACATGTACGACCTGTAACATGTAGTCCTTCTCTCAGGCCGCATACATGTAGCTCACAGTTATTTTCATAATCAGTCAGATTCGTGGATCGTTTATTCTATCAGATGTAAAATCAGTTGTGAATAAATGCACATCATAAGTTCCCAGAGCCTAAAGTTACGTGTTCGACAGTCTAAAACTCAAATACTATAAAGAAAAGAAGCAAATAGTCACATTTAAGCAGCTGGACCCAGACAACGATTGACATTTTTTCTTGAAAAATCATTGAAATGATTAGAGTCCAACTGATTCTCAATTTTTTGGGGAGTAATACATTTCGATTCTAATATATATCAGCCAAATGTGATTATCAAACACTTGTGACGAAGATTTTTGTTAATGCAGCAGGACATCTTCTCGATTAACGATAAACTTTCTCCAAAACAATCTCCCAGAGTCTTCATCAGTCCAAAACTCAAAGACTGTTCATTTACAGTCAGAAATGACAATGAAAAGCCGGAAATTGTCACATTTAAGAAGCCAAAACGAGCAAAGGTTTGACATTTCTACTTAAAAAATGACAGAAACGATGAATTGTTAGTCAAAATAATTGGCAGCTTATCTTCTTTTGAGTCTTTGGTCGATTAGTCGTTGCAGCTCGAGACTCTCTCATTTAGCCAGTCGTGGAGATTCAAACCTGCAGGGCAGAACGTCTGTCTCCCCCTGGTGGCAGTAAGCCGGTGGTACACCCATCGAACACCGTCCAATGCCAGGACACATTTTAATGCCGTCAGTTGTCTGAAAATGTCGTTTTAGAACTAATATCTGCCCGTGAAACACTGATCAGACGATCCAAACGTGGCGGTTGACTTCAGTGTGACCTGAGAGTGAAGAAGATGTGTCGAGTCATTTAAAGACACTTTTTACAAACATGCAAGAAATATTAAAATATGATAAGAAGATCTGAAGCAAGACGTGGCTATTGACCCTGGAGATGATGATTTTTGCGTCATAATTTTCATTTTCACAGTATAACATCCATCAAATGGTAATGATGTGACAATTTTCTGCATACTCTGAGAGCAAGAGATTTGTATGTCATGACTCATCAATACTTTGTTATAACACCATCAGAGGTCCTGTGTTTATGACTTGAAAAGTGGTGGAATAAAAAGTTTTGCCAGAATAATCTTGAAATTGATCTGTGAAAAAATGAAAAATATTGTTTTTCCTGAAAATGTACATGAAATTAAATAAAACAAAAACATTTTTTTGGTTAGATTATTCCTTGCAATTTTTTTTTCTTCACCAGTTCTGAAGTCATAAACACATCTCTTCACTTGCCCTTCAGGGCTTCCGTAGATGATTTAACCTCTGGGCCTCAAACCGTTTTAAATGCACAGTATGCAGTTTCTGTCACTTGGCATCTCTCAATCAAAACAAAAAAAACACAAAGCAGCGTGGGATCATGGGAGTTGTTGTCTCAGGCACAAATGTTCAAAGACGAGGTAAAGTTTTGAAGTTTCGCTCACGTCACGGCCCCTCAGATTCTCCTTGTGACCCTCTGGAGGGGCTCGACCTCCATGTTGGGAGTCAGTGTGTTTTAATAATACTTACTTGTTACTACTTACTTACTACTATTTGTAGTATTTGTTGTACTGGTACTTTCACCTCTGTCAGTTTGACTGCTGCCCGAGAGGCTAAAGAGTCAGACAGACCACTCGATACAGCGCCGAAAGCTTAAGTTCTGAGCTCAATTAACATTTCGATCAACTTAGAACTTCTCTCATTTAAATGCTGGCAGCCTCACAGTTAGAAGAAGCTGTTTGGATTGATTTTAGAGGATTAATCACAGCAATCACGGTTAACGTTACGCAACAACTGAGACGAGGAGGACGTTCCTCTGATTTCCTTTTCCGTGTGTCAGAATGTGACGGCCAACCATCGAGTGAACGACGCCGTGTATACGGAGGACGGAGCCCAGATGGTGACGGGGCGTTTCATGTACGGCCCTCTGGACATGGTCACCCTCACTGGAGAGAAGGTAATGACGGCGTCCAGCTGTGATGTGCCGTAAATAAAGACGAGTTATGTAACCGTGTCACCATCTGTGTCATTAAGGTCACTCTGAGTCGCAGCGTTGAAAAGATCTCCGTGTTATTTTCCTGCAGATTGACGTCCACATCATGACCCAGCCTCCCTCTGGAGAGTGGGTGTACTTTAACACGGAGCTCACCAACAGCAGCGGACGAGTCTCTTATGTAATCCCTGAGAGCAAGAGGCTCGGCATCGGGGTGTATCCTGTCAAAATGGTGGTCAGGTACGCTAAGACCTTCACTTCACGTATTAAAAAAAGCATGTTTTACCATTTTCACTACATCTTTTCTCTTCCTCTCTCGCAGGGGGGACCACACGTCTGCAGACAGCTATCTCACCGTGGTACCGCGAGGGACAGAGTTTGTTGTGTTCAGTATTGACGGGTCATTTGCTGCCAGTGTGTCTATAATGGGCAGCGACCCAAAGGTTCGAGCTGGAGCTGTGGATGTGGTGAGGTGAGGGTCAGATCCACAAACCTCTGCAGGCTTATCTTGCAATAGTATACGCTGTAAATGAAGGACTGTGCTGTAAGAACTGGCAAAAGCCTCTTTCAGAGAATTGAAGTAATCCCACCGTAACACAAAAAGTGACACACAAAGAAATAAAACTTGATGTACAACATTTGCCGGATTTACAAGAAGGCCAAAATAATTAAGAATTTGTCAGAGACAGTGTTTCACAACTGTTAACAAAGTTTCTTTGAACTCAACCTTACACAAAATTAAGAGATTTGTTAAGGGAGTCTGGGGACTTTCTCAATGGGCGACAAAGTAGACTATATTAGTTACTGTTTACTGTGTTTCTAAAATCACGTTTACTGTCAATAAGATGTTGTCTTCTTTCATCAATTTGGCGAAAAAAGGTGCAGTCAGTTGAAACAGTGTGTTCAATTAGCTGCTAAATGTTGGCACTTTAAACAGAGTAGCAGACAGACCCTGCAACAAACTGACACTTTATACAAGAAAAGAAACAACATAACGTTTTGCATTTAATGCCGAATTTACAAGAAGGTCCAAATAGTTAAGAATTTGTCATTGACAGCATTTCACAACGTTTATAAAGTTTCTCCTAACGCAACAACTCACAAATTCAGCGATTTTTAAATGGAGTCTGGGGACTTTCTCCACAGGTGTCAAAGAAGTTCCCTATATTTGTAACTGTTTACAGTATTTGTCAAATTTGACTTGTTTACTTCCTATAAAATGTTGTCCTCTTTCATACATTTTGTGTTTATGGTGAAATCAATTCAAAACAGCTGCCGATTGTAGCAGGAAAGGTGCACTAGAAGGAGACAGGCTGGTACAGTGAAGCCACGACAAACTGGCACTTTTTAAATAGTAAAAAAAAAAAGACTAATGCTGAATTTACAAGAAGGCCCAAATAGTTAAGAATTTGTCATAGACAGCATTTCACAATGTTTATAAAGTTTCTCCTAACTCAACAACTCACAAAATTGACCGATTATTAAAGGGAGTCTGGTGACTTTCTCCACGGGCGACAAAGAAGTAGCCTTTATCAGTTCCTGTTTACTGTATTTGTAAAATTGGAAAAAACTGAACTAACTTTGTGCTCCACATACTTTATTATTCGCAGATACTGGCAGGATCTGGGCTACCTGATCGTATACGTGACGGGTCGCCCTGACATGCAGAAGCAGCGCGTGGTCGCCTGGCTCTCGCAGCACAACTTTCCTCACGGCATCGTCTCGTTCTGCGACGGGCTGGTTCACGACCCGCTCCGGCACAAGGCCAACTTCCTCAAATGCCTCATCAACGAGGTAAAGAAGGCCGCGCTGAGTTTGAGGTGTTTTTCATATTTAAATCCTTGACGTCTCTAAAAGCCGACCTCCCTCTTTGATTAGGCCCACATGAGGATCTTTGCTGCCTACGGCTCCACCAAGGACATCTCTGTGTACTCGTCCATCGGCCTGCCTCCGTCACACATCTACATAGTGGGGAGGCCCACGAAGAAGATGCAGCACCAGTGTCAGGTAAACAGACACACACACGATCCATGATCCATATGATCTGTGTTTTATTTGGACAGAACAACTTTTTAATGTCACATCTCTTCCAGTTCATCCCAGACGGCTACGCCTCCCACCTGTCCCAGCTGGAGTACAACCAGAGGTCTCGGCCCGCCAAGTCCGCCAGCACCCGCATGGTCCTCCGCAAGGGCAGCTTCGGGCTCGGCGCCGCAGGAGGAGACTTCCTTCGCAAACGCAATCACATCTTTCGCACCATCTCCTCTCAGCAGCCCGGCGGCGCGGGGTCGTCCTCTCCCAACCAGCAGGGGCGGACCGAGCGAACGCTGAGCCAGTGCGAGATGGAGCGGGACCGAGGGGTCGGCCCAGCAGCCCAGAGGAGTATGAGCATCGCCGCAGGGTGCTGGGGCCGCAGCGGGAGCACCAAGGAGGGCAGCGGAGGGTTACTCGGCCCGAAGTAAGGTTCAGAACGGAGCTGTGGTGTTGAAGGACTCGGCCTGAGCCACCATGATCTCTGGAGAAAGACAGAAGGGCGGAGGAAGAGGAGGAGGAGGTGGATGGAGGGTTTGTATTTTAGAAACGAAAGGTAGGGAAGCTTTCCGGGAGGAGTGGACACGTCAGGCCCAGAGGGATCCAGCGAACAAAGACAATTCTGTAGCATGACTCTTTTACAGTAATACTTTTATAGGATACATCGCTAACTATTTAAAACATGACAAGGAGGGATTAAATGAAATATTATAAGCCTTAAACTAATCTCGTGTAACGGGACAAAACCCCCACCTCCCCTTCTCCGAACACACACACACACACACACATATACAACACACTGTCCTGGACTTCACAGTCATGAGCTCAGGACAAACAGTCGAGCACGGGTTTGAGGCCAAGCTGATTGGCAGCCATGTCAGAAAGCCAAATGACTTTCACTTCTGTTTCTGTCCCACTGTCAGCTGAGCGACACGTTTCAAACACCCAGCACCGACGGGCAATAACACCGAGGAAGGAGACAGGAAGCAAGGAAGGGAAGCATCCGCCGGTTCATCCAAACTACAGGAAAAAAAACACACACTTTCTCATTTAGCTCTCGTGGTGTTGAGCCACACAGATAGTTTTGGGTTTATTTTTTCCACATTTAGACATTCTGATGCCAGGGCTCGCCTCCTGACGTTCAAAACAAGGAGATGTTCTGACAAAGAAAGGGAAATTCCAACTATTGGCGGACAAAAAAGCCAATAAAATCTAGTGTTTTACATCAAATAGTGTGATTTTTAAAAGTTAATTTAATGAAATATCGGAGCATTTTACATAAACAATGTTCAGTTTGTGTTAGCAGTGAATAAACACAGAGCTCTACAGATTGCAGTGACATCATGAGCTTATCAGAGCAAAAATCGAGGTGGCTGTCAGCACGAGAGCGGAGGTGAGAAGATATGTAGTTTTTGGTAGTTTGGTTGAACTGATCCTTGAAGCATCTAAATGTATCAGAGATGAAATTTCTTCTCGTCTTCGTCACTGATATGCTACGTGTATTTATGCTAGCAGGCTGCTAGTCCAGTTTTCATTCCAGCATGTGTGAGACTCCGTAGTATTTTCCCTTTCAGTGTGGCCTCTGGGCCATCCAAGGCCTTAATATCCAACCAGACACTTTTCCTCCACAGATGGAACAGGAAGCAGGAAAACAGGGCATGCAGCATTAAAGCAACAACTGAACTCTGTACAGTCCACAGCAACAATCCCTTTATATATTCATCTGCTTGCAATACCTCTGACCCACCTGTTGGTGGTGTTCTGTTTCCCACCTGTGCTGCTGCTGGGGGACACTCGTGTGGTGTCCCCGAACAGGACGGACCTGGTGTTTCTGCCGAGGAGCCTGTTTCCTTTCAGGCCGGACCCAGTGTTTCCACGAAGCTTTCACGTTCACAGAGACGTATTGATCTTTAACTGTTTTTACCAAATGGACTGAAGAACGGGCCGGATGTGATTCAGCATGAATGTTTAAGAGACTGGATCAGTTTCAGTGGTGGAGAGAAAACCCAACAGCGCCCTCGTGAGAGCAAACATTTCATAGCTTCTGTCTACTGAACTGTATATTTTAATAGAAAGGGGACACTGATGAAGAAGCCACCTCACATCTCCAATCCAAAAACATGAACCATGTGCACAAGTAGTCAGATTTTTCAGTCCTGACGCCACCAAAGGTTTGTTTTTTTCAAGTCTGTCTCGCTGAAGTCGTTCCTTGTGTTCATGCTGGCCATTAAAACATTTCCTACGCGCTTCCAGTAAATATGAGGGGGAACAAAATCATCCTCATTGTGTGCAAAAACTTTACAAACTTCATATTAAGCCGATTTGAAGATCAGCTGTCAGGTTTCAGGCGTATGAGAGAAGAGTCAGCTCTGCTAAGACTCAAATGTAGGAGAGAACACTTTCTATGAGGAAAGAAACCAATTCATGTTTTGCATTTAATGCTGAATTTACAAGAAGGCACCAGTGATTTGTGAAAAGTCGTTGACAACATCTCACAAGGTTTATGAAGTTTCTCCTCACTCGGCATCACACAAAATTAGGTGATTTGTTAAGGAGGTCTGGGGTTTTTGTCTCCACAGGCGACCAAGTAACGTAGAATTAACTAGAATTGTTAAAAAGCCTCGTATCGGCTTCAGATGAACCGTGCAACGTGTCTTTGCACAAAACAAGGAATGTGTTTTGACCTTCGTTATGTTCACTGGAAGCACATTAAGAACAGATCCTTCAATGGCCAGTTTGTACATTAGGAATGGGAGGACGGAAGAGGAGTTCTGATGTCTTTGTTTTCACAATTTTGACATTTTCTTTTGGATCGATTGGACACCTGACAGCTGTTTTAAGACAGACTTGAAAGTGATGAACTTGTCCTTTAAACCCCTGTGAGCTTCTGGAGTTAAGTGGCGCGGTTGTTCCTCTCGTTCACTTCGTTGTACTATGCTGTCGTCCGATGCCCGGCTTCCACGCGACGCCAGAGTGTCCGTCTCCACTCTCTGTGTGATCAGAAATGTCTCCAACCCAACACAGAAGCCAAAATCATCCTCTTAATACTGTAGTCGATCAACTGTGGAACCTCATTGTTGTTTTTTTGCACTAGTTTACGGTGGAAGTATACTGTAGTTACCATCTCATGTCGCTACATTCGAACACCGCCGTAGTGCATGACACTTTTTTTAAAATTAATTTCAGGGTAAACTGTGTGTGCAGCCACGCACACGTCTGTACATTCTGTCGGGTATGAAATGATGTAAGTTAATGTGCCAAACAGTGGACAGGTCAAGAGAAGCATTTAGAGTCTGACACTGTGGGTCCCTGACCTCCTACGCTCCTATTATTCTTCTTTGTCTTTACTTCTATTTGGTAGATAATCACGCTAATTAAAACTTTGGAACTATATTTCCCATGAATCTTTGGGAGACGTAAACAGGAAGTAAAATGTAGCTGTAGAGTCAGTGCGTTGTGCTGTCGGCTGCAGCGTGAGTCTTGTTTTTTAAAGCCTAGGTTTGTTTTACATTTTAGTAAATTGGCACCATTAAGAGTTTGCCGAATTAGCTGTTAGCACTTCCTGTTTGCAGCGGCGTCACGGATGTACAGATAAATGTCACTGGATTACTTTAAAACTGAAGGAAACCTAAAAACGTGAAGATTCTCAGGCAAGTTCTGCTGTTACAGTATGAGGAACGACTTTCTGCTTTGATTTCCAGGCAGATTTTTAAGATGTTTATCAGAGAACAAGCGATGATTTTTTTTTAGTATCGGTTAATCTGTCAGATATTTTCACGAATAATCAATTAAAGGAAAAGTTCACCCACAAATATTAATTCTGATGAATGTAGGTGCTGTGAAGCTCCAGAAATGTTTTGAGGAGAACAAAACTCCCCCTGACTTTCCATCAACATGTCGGGGAGGAGATGATGAGCAGATTTAAAATTTTAAGGTGAACTGTTCCTTTAACTTTTAAAGGAAAAGAAAGCTTATCACAACATCTCAGTAGCTCAAAGTGACGTCTTCAAACTGCGTCTTTTGTCCAACCAACAGCCCAAAACCCAAAAACTCTTCAGAAAACAGAAAGCCGTCACATTTGAGAAGCTGGAATCAAAATCAAAATAATTGGTGACTAATTTTCTTTCAATCGACTTATTAATTTTAGATCTAAATGTGAGCCACCCTGATCGAGGGGTTCAGATGTGACAGAGTTATGACTCTTTGGCGTTTTCCACATGCGCACTACAAAAAACAACTTCCTGTTTCCAGAACGCCCGGGGAGTCACCTCACAGTTTGAAGACCTCTGATTCAGACAGTAACCGTCCTTTAATCACAGCTAGAAGGGGAGATTTGACGACTTTTTGATCCAATGTCGTCCAGGTCTGAAAAAAGTGGCTTCAGCAGGAAACTAAAGACGTCTTTTAGAGTTTGAGTTGAGAGCAGAGGTCGAGCGTGTTGCTGTTAATCGTGGACAATAAGCTATTTTGCAAAAAAAGTCGTGGACTTTTGCGTTTCCGTTGCGCTGCGGGTGACAAACACACATTGTTTCCCTTCCTGCTGAGTTGAATGTCCGTCCGTTGGGATCCTGAGGCTGTTCAGGCCCGACGGACGTGTCGGTGTACATACTGTAAAGACGTGTACGTAGGACTTCTATGTTTGAGAGTTATTTATTTACCTAAAGATCATGATGTTACTCTGGAAATTTCAGGTGAAATATATTTGAAATATGTAGCATTTTGTTTGTCACTTTGGCGGTCAGTAAGGCTACGGACCAACACGGGAGGTTGTTGTTTTTTTTTGTTTTTTTTGTTTTACCGGTGCAATATTATGGTTCTGATCATCACAGCAGGGGCACAAGCTCGAGGCAGTTCACACTCACTACACACCACCTGCAGTTCACACCTGGTGAAAACTCTTTGTATCGGAGCTACTGTTGACCTCCGCTGTCTCTTTACAACCGTCAACAACTGCTGAGCATTTTATAGGACTGACAGTACCTATTTTTCAAACTGCAGTATTTTACAAAACCTTTGAAATATTAACTGGAGGCTGTTTTTTCAGTCAGCGGGTGCATGAAAGAGTGAAATCCCCCATAAAGAAGCAGCTCTATTTAACAAGCTGTCGCATGTCATCCAGTCAGATCGGAACTACTTAACCTTCGTGCTTAACAATAATAAAAGCAGTTGTGTTGTCCACTATGTCTTCGCTGTTTAATGAGATCTATGTATGAAAACATTCTGCTGGTTATATTTGAGATCATCACAATTGTTGCCACGTTTGGATTAGAAGTGAAACGCTGACGGAGGTTTTAAAACACACACGGTCCAGTTTGAGTTTTTGTGGCTCCACTTTATAATAAAACACCCGACATGAAGAGGATATAAGTTGTAACTGATGGTTTATTGGGGTGGGCGTGGCTTAAAGTGGAGTGGGTGGTGCTTAAACAGGAAGTGGGTTGACTAGATATCAGGCTTAATGTATATTAATGCTTATAACTGATCTATAAAATGATTAATAAACCATAACTCACAACTTATAAATCCTGTAAATAACGGGTGCATTATTATTAAGTTGTACCAACATTTTATATGATTTACATTATATTAAATAGTCTTTTAGTTGTAAACCAGCTGTAGGACGTTTAACTGATATAAAACATCACAGATATTAATAGAAGTGTAGGTCTGTCAACATTTAAGGTGGCAATAATTCATTTATATTTTGGATATATGCAGTGATTCAGTGACACTTTATTTTAACCCCTTTATTTAGTATTTATAAACACATTATAATGTAGTTGTAAGCAGTTTTTAGGACATTATTCAGTTTTCTTTTATGCATTTGTTGCAGCAACTAATTATTCAGAATCCTTAACATTTAATACCTGACAGCCAAATGCAACCTGGTTACAATCTGTCTTAAACAGTGTTAAACCTTCCTGTGAATTATATTTATTAAACGCTTCATTAGACGCTGTGCAGATTTATTCACAACTTTCATGATGTGTATTTCTTAAAGCCTTCGGTTAGTGTTTATAAATGTTGCAGATGCTTCAGTGAACGTCGTTATAACTGATTACAACTACAAACAATACAATTTATTAAGTGTTAATATGCTTTTAAATCTAAACAAGGGGCGTTTAAAATAAAGTGTTTCTCTGTATTCTGTCAGCAGCTGTACGCAGACGAACACAAAGATCTTTTTGAATGATTGGAAACTGTTTCTCCTTTTAATTGACGGCACTGTGTGTGCTGGATTAACAACACCAGTGTTAGAATTACTCTTCTGAGTGGTTTGGACTTTTCAGACAGAGGATTCAGTACCGATGTGTCCTGGTTCGTACATCGGGCCGAACCTCTGCTGCCCGGCCCGGCTCTCTCTACCATTGTCTGTACTGTGGAATAAATACAATTGGACAGTAACTCAACATGTGTACGTGTCATTTTAAATCCTGTTTACTGACTCTGAGCACAAACAAGATGTTAAACTGAATTAAGAATGATTATGAAAAGCTGAAAGAACAGAGACTGACTGAAAACGGCCTCAATTATTCTCTCATGTTAGTTTTAGATGTTCTCCGTCAGCTCTGTATGAAACCCTGAATGAAGACGAGGAGAAAAGACTTTGTTCAAGTTTGTTTATTCATCATTTAAAGCTCCAGTTTGTTCACACGTCCCGTCAGTAAAGTCTGTTAAACGACTCTTGTTCAGTGATTTCATGAACAGATTCACTTCATCCACACAATCAGTGTGTTGGAGCAGAATCTCAGCTATGTACAAGCAAATAATGAAGCGTCTCCTTATTGATTATGATCATGTGAACTGAAGTCATCATGAGCAGCGAGAGCCTCCGTGGCTGAACAGACACAGGAAGGAGCGCCGCCTGAAGAAAGTCCAACATTTACAGAACAACAAGAAGACGTCAAAGTACCGCCCACAATGTTTGATTGACAGGTGATCTGTGTGCAGTGAAGAAAGGCCACAACAATCAGCTCTCAGCAACAATGATGGAAACACAACAAGTCTGAAGACATGAAACACACAATTTAACCCACTGACCCTGAAATGACTTCTGTCTATTTGAGTTCACAAAACTCAGCAGAGGCTCCAGAAAAAACCTGAAACCGAAGTCCAGCATAGAGAGGCTGAGTGAATGTGGTCTGGACTCTGTGGAGGAGAGTCATGGTGTCAGAGACGCTGTAGAAGGACAGAATACCTGCTCTGTGATCCAGGTACACTCCAACTCTGGAGGACCGAGGACCTGAGACGGGAGTTTGGACATTTGTTATGCCAAAACTCACAACTGTCTGGTGTAACAATATAACATCCAAGATTTGTCATTGAATCCAAATCCACATTCATTTGAGCTCCCTGCTCTGCTGATATTCTTGTATGCGACTGCTACACCAACTCCTCTCTCTCTCCTCTCCACCTCCCAGTAACAACGTCCAGTCAGACTCTCTCTACTCAGGACCTGCTCCCAGTCAGTGAATCTGTCTGGGTGACTAGAATAAGACTGTTGTTGACTGACTCTATGTTGCTTTTCTGTTCCCCTCAGATAATAACAGATGTCTGTGTGCTGTGTTTGGATCCAGTGTGATTTCACATGAATATCTTAAGAAGTCAGCTCTGGTCTTGTTCTCTGGTTGTGACAGTAAAACATCCACTTCAGTCACTGTCAGTGAGATGTTTGTCCATGTCTCTCTCAGGACGTCCTGTAGTTTGTCTCTGACCTCTGACACAGCTGCTGTCACATCCTCAAAGTACTTCAGAGGACGGATCTTGATGCTGGATGAGTGTGTAGACTCACTGAGTGCTGACAGTGAGGGGTAGTTGTGTAGAAACTGGTTGTGATCCTCTGTGTGTGAGAGCTTCTTCAGCTCAGCGTCTTTCCTCTTCAGCTCAGTGATCTCCTGCTCCAGCTTCTCCTGAAGCTCTTTGACTCGACTCACTTCAGTTTCCTGCTGGGATCTGACCTGCTGCTTCACATCAGAGCGTCTTTTCTCCATGAGACGGATCAGCTGGGTGAAGATCTTCTCACTGTGCTCCACTGCTTTATCAGCAGAGCCATTGATGGCCTCCACCTCCTGTTGAAGCACCTTCACATCTTCCTCTCTGTCCTGGATTCTCTGCTGGATGTTGTGTCGACTCCCCTCCAGCTCTCTCTGCCTCTCAGTCCTCTCTGCTGCAGCTGACACTGTGTCGTGGCCTTTATGTTCCTCCACAGAGCAGAGATAACAGATACACTGCTGATCAGTACGGCAGAACATCTTCATCACCTCATCATGACGAGAGCAGATGTTCTCCTGGAGCTTCTCTGACGGCTCCACCAGCTTGTGTTTCTTTAATGGAGCCGCATTCATAATGAGGCTGGAGGTGTTTCTCACAGTAAGAGGCCAGACAGAACAGACAGGACTTAACTGCTCTCAGTTTCCTCCCAGTGCAGAAATCACAGGCCACATCTTCAGGTCCAGCATAGCAGTGATCAGCAGGAGCAGCTTGGAGTCCAGTCTTCTTCAGCTCCTCCACTAAAGCTGCTAACATGGTGTTTTTCAGCAGCTCAGGCCTCGGTGTGAAGCTCTTCCTGCACTGAGGGCAGCTGTAGATCCTCTTCTCATCCTCTGTGTCCCAGTGGTCTTTAATACAGTTCTTGCAGTAGCTGTGTCCACAGGGAGTAGCCACCGGATCCTTCAGTAGATCCAAACAGATCGGACAAGAGAAAGTCTCTCGGTCCAGCTGAACTGCTTTCTGCTCCATTTCACCTCTCAGTGACAACGACTGTCTGAGCTTCACTTCCTGATAACTGAAACTAGTCTGAGCTCTGATCTGAACAGGGTGTGTTTGTGCAGCGAATGAAACCTGTCAGCTCAGTTACAGCCAACCACAAACTGTAGATCTGAAGGGGAGGGAACAAGGAAATATAGTGACAGAGTGGAGCTGCTGTGTGAGAGGAGGAAGAAGAGGGAGGGCTGATCGAGCTGTGACTCAGTCCAGGACGAGGAGCAGCTCTGTGAATCTGAACTTTGTTTCCTCTTTTACATCGAAGCCTCAGTTAAAACCTGCTCCACATTTGAAAACATCAAAGTTTTTAGTTGTAAAATATTTCTTGGCTCCTCAGGCTTTGCTGATGTTTCTCTAACTCTTCCTCTGATTCTGTTCACTTTTCATTTCCTGGTTAAAAACAGCTGACTGACAGTCGGGAGTTGTCAAGCTAAACTCTCAAAGACTCAAGCTGCTGTATAATAGTTGTCTCACACAGTTAATGATCTACTTTGAAGCACTCGTGATCAAACAGTTGAGTTTCAGAATCTCATCCTGAGCCAAAGCAGCATTTCAAGCTTCAGATGTGTTGAAACAAAAATCACAAGACAAGTTATTAATTAACTGTGAATCCAGAAGGACGAGAATGAACCAGATCAGCTGCTTCTGAAGCTGAGTGCAATAATTTATGTTTTAATGTTTATTTTCATGTTTTGTGAACAGTAACGAGACTGGGAAAATCAAAATAATAAATCAGCTGAGTTTTCACTTATTAAAACTGGACTGTTGCAAGCAGTACTTATTAATTAATCGATTAGCTGTTTGGTAGTAAAAATGTTGATCGAATGGAGAGAGACAAATAATTTATTGATCCTGTTTGAATTGTGTCATGAATCAGACACATGATGTTTGTCAGTTTGTCATCAAACTAATGAAACATCAGACTGTGAAAACACGTCTTTATAAAGACGACACAGCCGACAGTGTCGTCAGTGACGTCGTCTCCTAACTTCAACATCTGTAGAGCTGCTCCTGTATATCAGCAGCTCACAGAACTGAACCAGAACCAGCTCTCCTCTCACAGAACTGCAGTTGTCAAAATGAGCAGATTTATTGTGATTTTCACCTTTTTTACGACCTTTTCTGAGCCCAGTTGGCTCCATGTTGGTTTTTGAGTGAGACAATGAAACTCACTGAGCACTTTCACACAAAACTACATGATATTTTATTTTAATTACAACAAACTTTAATGATTTGGAAAATTTAATGTTATTCTTTTAAAATTAAATATATATATGCGTGTGTGATTAATGACACAACATGATCAATACATTATTTGTCTCTTTGTTCACTGCTGTAAGAAGTTTTCTTGTTATGGTCCCATGGTGCAAATCGGAAGGGGCGTGGCTTCGGCGCTCAATTTCCGGTGCGCGGTCATTTTGATTGACAGGTAGCTTCCAACGAGCTGTCTGCTCCGCTTCACCTCACTGAACCTCACCCGTCGGCCGTGTTTGTGATTTTGAGGCCTTTTGGAGAGTTTCAGTTCAGATATCAGACACAGAATTTGTCTTCCTGTGCCGTTAATTGGACTAAAGACCGGTGTGGACGGACAGAGACCCGTGTTTTGGATTAACGAGCGACTCTGTTGGCGTTAACCGGCAGACAGCAGCTGGAACCGGTGAGCTCTGGAGGACACAGCCTGGAGCCTCTGGAGGAAAAGAGCACCGTTATTTTGTCTGTTTGTTTTAGTTTTTCTACACTTTTTGGATCACAAACTGGATTTATCTTCACTTGTGTCTGCCACAACGAGCCACGGAGGTGCAGAAGTCCACTGTGATGTACCGTAACTCTGAACTGACTGCTGCTGGATGGAGGAGGAACAGGAAGTGACTTTACTTCATGGAGGTAAAGAGAGGAGACGAGGAGAGTAAAGACCTGCAGGATAACAGGAACAAACGGAGCGTCTGGTGAGAAACTTCTGCTCAGATTAAACACAAACACACACTCGGTGTCAGTTGTTGCTCGCTACATGTCTGCTCATGAAAAGGTACTCCAGCTGTTTGTGGTCAAAGTTACGTGAGACGGTAATTCTGTGTTAACACTGATAACTTGTTAGCATTAGCTAGCGTGGTAGCTTCGAGCTCGGTGGGCTTTTATTAAACTAACTTAAGCTCGTTTCAGCTCCACCTCTGTGGACATTTTTGTTAGCCGGCGGTTAGGTGAAGTCCGTTAACGTTAGCCAAGATGGCGACGATCGATTTCTGTCTTTTTAAAAAACTTTTTTTTTTTTGTAGAATCCATTTTCAACAAATAGTATCACGTATAGAACAAATCTAAAAGTAGTTAAGAACATCAAACAATGAGAATATAAATAAATATATGTTCAAACACGAGATGAAAATTAAATTGAGAAACAACTTTTGAGTCACAGAGAGCTGACGTCACGCCCCTTCCGGTTTCCCTCACCTTATTTTGAAAAACCTTGTATGGTATTGAATGAAGACAAAACTATTAATAAGAAAAGCTGAATTTTAATAATACAATATTTATATAAAATATAAGAAGCAGTAAAATGTAATAATGAGGTGTGGCTTATTTGTCCTATTTAGTAGGACAATTCGGCATTTGTTTGGAGTCACTGGGTCACATGACATGGAGGCTATTGACAATAAAAAAGCCATTCTGAAAAATATTTTTGCAAAATAAATACAAAACACAGGAGCAATTAGAATAAGTGTGCTGCATGAAATCAGTTAAGTATTTTTCTAATCATAAGTTCCACTACTATCAAATCAGATCTGATAAATTGTCTTCAGTGATGTCATGTAGTTGTCCAGTAGCATTGTGGGTAATGTAGGCAGCAGGTTTTGGAAAGCTGTTGGACTTGAACACAAATGTGGACTTTTCTTGTAATGGCTGTTTTCATCACAATACATTTTTATGCATCATTTCAGATATTCTGTTGTTTTTTTAGATTCCTCCTGGTAACTGTGTTTTACGTCACAGCTGAAAATAGTCCCCAACACATGCAATGTTTCTTCCTGTTTGATTCATGTGTACTGAAAACTAACTCACCTCAGCCCTCCCAGTTCACATCAGGGATGTTACTGACCCCCAGAGCTAAATTTAATCAACATTGCATATTCTAATTTAACTGAGTAAAAAAAGCATCAGAACTACCCCCCAGAAATTATTAAAGAAATATCAATTCATTTAAAACCTGAGTTTACAAGCTCTCATTAAGTGTAAAGTGCCACAGGCCGTCTGCAGTGACTTCTATCATAATCATAGCAATTTAAATAAAGTGATTACAGATTAAATGAAAACAAGTACAGCAACAAGAAGTAACTTTTCCTTTATTTATTATTAAAAATGACAGCTTCTTTAATTGTTGCATGGGACACTCTGGATCAGCTGCTTTGTCTTTGATTACAGTGCCCCCTTTAGGTCATCTTCAGGTGTTCAATTCAAGTTTCACAAATCAGCTCAGACACAATCAATAACAGTCATCTTAACATAAATATTAATCAATAAGATCATAACTTCTCATTATTTCCCTTTTAAATCCTCTTAAATTGAATATTTGAGCAGCATGTTACATCACAGTGTCTCTGCTTTCATGTACGACATCATACAGACTTTTAAAATTACACTTGATCTGAATATACACGATCTCTGTAGATTTTCAGCTGATTTCTGTCTTTACACACGACTGATAACGTTTTCAAATCAATTACATCTTTACATTTCATCACGTGTGACCTGATAAACAGTCTGTTGCTGTGTTTTCTTTCATCCACCTTGTTAATAAGTCTTATTGCTCTTTTCTCTGACACATACAAAGGTTTATTACGAGTCACAGACGAGTTGCCCCGCACCTCAAAATATGGAAGAATAAGTGAACAGAACAAAATATGAAGAGAATCAAAAACTGAACCGTCCTTTGTTCAAAACAGCAAAACATGGACACACTTTCCAGTTTGTTCACACGTCCCGTCAGTAAAGTCTGTTAAACGACTCTTGTTCAGTGATTTCATGAACAGATTCACTTCATCCACACAATCAGTTTGTTGGAGCAGAATCTCAGCTATGTACAAGCAAATAATGAAGCATCTCCTTATTGATTATGATCATGTGAACTGAAGTCATCATGAGCAGCGAGAGCCTCCGTGGCTGAACAGACACAGGAAGGAGCGCCGCCTGAAGAAAGTCCAACATTTACAGAACAACAAGAAGACGTCAAAGTACCGCCCACAATGTTTGATTGACAGGTGATCTGTGTGCAGTGAAGAAATGCCACAACAATCAGCTCTCAGCAACAATGATGGAAACACAACAAGTCTGAAGACATGAAACACACAATTTAACCCACTGACCCTGAAATGACTTCTGTCTATTTGAGTTTACAAAACTCAGCAGAGTCTCCAGAAGGCCAGCCAAACCGAAGTCCAGCATAGAGAGGCTGAGTGAATGTGGTCTGGACTCTGTGGAGGAGAGTCATGGTGTCAGAGACGCTGTAGAAGGACAGAATACCTGCACTGTGATCCAGGTACACTCCAACTCTGGAGGACTGAGGACCTGAGACGGGAGTTTGGACTTTGTTGTGATAAAAGTCATAACTGTCTGTGAAACAATTTAACATCCAAGATTTGTCATTGAATCCAAATCCACATTCATGTGAGCTCCCTGCTCTGCTGATATTCTTGTATGCGACTGCTACACCAACTCCTCCTCCTCTCCACTCCACCTCCCAGTAACAACGTCCAGTCAGACTCTCTCTACTCAGGACCTGCTCCCAGTAAGTGAATCTGTCTGGGTGATCAGAATAAGACTGTTGTTGTCTCATGTATGTTGCTTTTCTGTTCCCCTCAGATAATAACAGATGTCTGTATGCTGTGTTTGGATCCAGTGTGATTTCACATGAATATCTTAAGAAGTCAGCTCTGGTCTTGGGCTCTGGTTGTGACAGTAAAACATCCACTTCAGTCACTGTCAGTGAGATGTTTGTCCATGTCTCTCTCAGGACGTCCTGTAGTTTGTCTCTGACCTCTGACACAGCTGCTGTCACATCCTCAAAGTACTTCAGAGGACGGATCTTGATGCTGGATGAGTGTGTAGACTCACTGAGTGCTGACAGTGAGGGGTAGTTGTGTAGAAACTGGTTGTGATCCTCTGTGTGTGAGAGCTTCTTCAGCTCAGCGTCTTTCCTCTTCAGCTCAGTGATCTCCTGCTCCAGCTTCTCCTGAAGCTCTTTGACTCGACTCACTTCAGTTTCCTGCTGGGATCTGACCTGCTGCTTCACATCAGAGCGTCTTTTCTCCATGAGACGGATCAGCTGGGTGAAGATCTTCTCACTGTGCTCCACTGCTTTATCAGCAGAGCCATTGATGGCCTCCACCTCCTGTTGAAGCAGCTTCACATCTTCCTCTCTGTCCTGGATTCTCTGCTGGATGTTGTGTCGACTCCCCTCCAGCTCTCTCTGCCTCTCAGTCCTCTCTGCTGCAGCTGACACTGTGTCGTGGCCTTTATGTTCCTCCACAGAGCAGAGATAACAGATACACTGCTGATCAGTACGGCAGAACATCTTCATCACCTCATCATGACGAGAGCAGATGTTCTCCTGGAGCTTCTCTGACGGCTCCACCAGCTTGTGTTTCTTAAATGTAGGTGATTCATAATGAGGCTGGAGGTGTTTCTCACAGTAAGAGGCCAGACAGACCAGACAGGACTTAACTGCTCTCAGTTTCCTCCCAGTGCAGACATCACAGGCCACATCTTCAGGTCCAGCATAGCAGTGATCAGCAGGAGCAGCTTGGAGTCCAGTCTTCTTCAGCTCCTCCACTAAAGCTGCTAACATGGTGTTTTTCAGCAGCTCAGGCCTCGGTGTGAAGCTCTTCCTGCACTGAGGGCAGCTGTAGATCCTCTTCTCATCCTCTGTGTCCCAGTGGTCTTTAATACAGTTCTTGCAGTAGCTGTGTCCACAGGGAGTAGCCACCGGATCCTTCAGTAGATCCAAACAGATCGGACAAGAGAAAGTCTCTCGGTCCAGCTGAACTGCTTTCTGCTCCATTTCACCTCTCAGTGACAACGACTGTCTGAGCTTCACTTCCTGATAACTGAAACTAGTCTGAGCTCTGATCTGAACAGGGTGTGTTTGTGCAGCGAATGAAACCTGTCAGCTCAGTTACAGCCAACCACAAACTGTAGATCTGAAGGGGAGGGAACAAGGAAATATAGTGACAGAGTGGAGCTGCTGTGTGAGAGGAGGAAGAAGAGGGAGGGCTGATCGAGCTGTGACTCAGTCCAGGACGAGGAGCAGCTCTGTGAATCTGAACTTTGTTTCCTCTTTTACATCGAAGCCTCAGTTAAAACCTGCTCCACATTTGAAAACATCAAAGTTTTTAGTTGTAAAATATTTCTTGGCTCCTCAGGCTTTGCTGATGTTTCTCTAACTCTTCCTCTGATTCTGTTCACTTTTCATTTCCTGGTTAAAAACAGCTGACTGACAGTCGGGAGTTATCAAACTAAACTCTCAAAGACTCAAGCTGCTGTATAATAGTTGTCTCACACAGTTAATGATCTACTTTGAAGCACTTGTCATAAAACAGTTGAGTTTCAGAGTCTCATCCTGAGCCAAAGCAGCATTTCAAGCTTCAGATGTGTTGAAACAAAAATCACAAGACAAGTTATTAATTAACTGTGAATCCAGAAGGACGAGAATGAACCAGATCAGCTGCTTCTGAAGCTGAGTGCAATAATTTATGTTTTAATGTTTAATTACATGTTTTGTGAACAGTAACAAGACTGAGAAAATCAAAATAATAAATCAGCTGAGTGTTCATTTATTAAAACTGGACTGTTGCAAGCAGTACTTATTAATTAACCGATTAGCTGTTTGGTAGTAAAAATGTTGATCGAATGGAGAGAGACAAATAATTTATTGATCCTGTTTGAATTGTGTCATGAATCACACACATGATGTTTGTCAGTTTGTCATCAAACTAATGAAACATCATTCTGTGAAAACACGTCTTTATAAAGACGACACAGCCGACAGTGTCGTCAGTGACTGTCGTCTCCTAACTTCAACATCGTAGAGCTGCTCCTGTATATCAGCAGCTCACAGAACTGAACCAGAACCAGCTCTCCTCTCACAGAACTGCAGTTGTCAAAATGAGCAGATTTATTGTGATTTTCATCTTTTTCATGTCCTTTTCTGAGCCCAGTTGGCTCCATGTTGGTTTTTGAGTGAGACAATGAAACTCACTGAGCACTTTAACACAAAACTACATGATATTTTATTTTAATTACAACAAACTTTAATGATTTGGAAATTTTAATGTTATTCTTTTAAATTTAAATATAGATATGCGTGTGTGATTAATGACACAACAGGATCAATACATTATTTGTCTCTTTGTTCACTGCTGTAAGAAGTTTTCTTGTTAAGGTCCCATGGTGCAAACCGGAAGGGGCGTGGCTTCTCGGCTCAATTTCCGGTGCGCGGTCATTTTGATTGACAGGTAGCTTCCAACGAGCTGTCTGCTCCGCTTCACCTCACTGAACCTGACCCGTCGGCCGTGTTTGTGATTTTGAGGCCTTTTGGAGAGTTTCAGTTCAGATATCAGACACAGAATTTGTCTTCCTGTGCCGTTAATTGGACTAAAGACCGGTGTGGACGGACAGAGACCCGTGTTTTGGATTAACGAGCGACTCTGTTGGCGTTAACCGGCAGACAGCAGCTGGAACCGGTGAGCTCTGGAGGACACAGCCTGGAGCCTCTGGAGGAAAAGAGCACCGTTATTTTGTCTGTTTGTTTTAGTTTTTCTACACTTTTTGGATCACAAACTGGATTTATCTTCACTCGTGTCTGCCACAACGAGCCACGGAGGTGCAGAAGTCCACTGTGATGTACCGTAACTCTGAACCGACTGCTGCTGGATGGAGGAGGAACAGGAAGTGACTTTACTTCATGGAGGTAAAGAGAGGAGACGAGGAGAGTAAAGACCTGCAGGATAACAGGAACAAACGGAGCGTCTGGTGAGAAACTTCTGCTCAGATTATACACAAACACACACTCGGTGTCAGTTGTTGCTCGCTACATGTCTGCTCATAAACAGGTACTCTAGCTGTTTGTGGTCAAAGTTACGTGAGACGGTAATTCTGTGTGAACACTGATAACTTGTTAGCCTTAGCTAGCTTGGTAGCTTTGAGCTCGGTGGGCTTTTATTAAACTAACTTAAGCTCGTTTCAGCTCCACCTCTGTGGACATTTTTGTTAGCCGGCGGTTAGGTGAAGTCCGTTAACGTTAGCCAAGATGGCGACGATCGATTTCTGTCTTTTTAAAAAACGTAATTTTTTTTTGTATAATTCAGGTTCAACAAATAGTATCACGTATAGAACAAATATAAAAGTAGTTAAGAACATCAAACAACGAGAATATAAATAAATATATGTTCAAACACGAGATGTAAATTAAATTGAGAAACAACTTTTGAGTCACAGAGAGCTGACGTCACGCCCCTTCCGGTTTCCCTCACCTTATTTTGAAAAATCTTGTATGGTATTGAATGAAGACAAAACTATTAATAAGACAAGCTGAATTTTAATAATCAATATTTATATAAAATATCAGAAGCATCAAAATGTAGCAAAGAGGTGTAGCTTATTTGTCCTATTTAGTAGTACAATTCAGCATTTGTTTGGAGTCACTGGGTCACATGACGTGGAGGCTATTGACAATAAAAAAGCCATTCTGAAAAATATTTTTGCAAAATAAATACAAAACACATTAGCAACCAGAATAAGTGTGCTGCATGAAATCAGTTAAGTATTTTTCTAATCACAAGTTCCACTAATATCAAGTCAGATCTGATAAATTGTCTTCAGTGATGTCATGTAGTTGTCCAGTAGCATTGTGGGTAATGTAGGCAGCAGGTTTTGGAACGCTGTTGGTCTTGAACACAAATGTGGACTTTTCTTGTAATGGCTGTTTTCATCACAATACATTTTTATGCATCATTTGAGTTATTCTGCCGTTTTTTTCGATTCCTTCTGGTAACTGTGTTTTACGTCACAGCTGAAAATAGTCCCCAACACATGCAATGTTTCTTCCTGTTTGATTCATGTGTACTGAAAACTAACTCACCTCAGCCCTCCCAGTTCACATCAGGGATTTTACTGACCCCCAGAGCTCAATTTCATCATAATTGCGTATTCTAATTTAACTCAGTGAAAAAAGCGTCAGAACTACATTTATTTCCCACCCACAAATTATTAAAGAAATATCAATTCATTTAAAACCTGAGTTTACAAGCTCTCATTAAGTGTAAAGTGCCACAGGCCGTCTGCAGTGACTTCTATCATAATCATAGCAATTTAAATAAAGTGATTACAGATTAAATGAAAACAAGTACAGCAACAAGAAGTAACTTTTCCTTTATTTATTATTAAAAATGACTGTTTGTTTAATTGTTGCATGGGACACTCTGGATCAGCTGCTTTGTCTTTGATTACAGTGCCCCCTTTAGGTCAAGTTCAGGTGTTGAATTCAAGTTTCACAAATCAGCTCAGATACAATCAAGAACAGTCATCTTAACATAAATGTTAATCAATAAGCTCATAACTTCTCATTATTTCCCTTTTAAATCCTCTTAAATTGAATATTTGAGCAGCATGTTGCATCACAGTGTCTCTGCTTTAATGTACGACATCATACAGACTTTTAAAATTACATTTGATCAGAATATACACAATCTCTGTAGATTTACAGCTGATTTCTGTCTTTACACACGACTGATAACGTTTTCAAATCAACTAATTCTTTAAATTTCATCACGTGTGACCTAATAAACAGTCTGTTGCTGTGTTTTCTTTCATCCACCGTGTTAATAAGTCTTATTGCTCTTTTCTCTGACACATACAAAGGTTTAGTACGAGTCACAGACGAGTCGCCCTGCACCTCAAAATATGGAAGAATAAGTGAACAGAACAAAATATGAAGAGAATCAAAATCTGAACCGTCCTTTGTTCAAAACAGCAAAACATGGACACACTTTCCAGTTTGTTCACACGTCCCATCAGTAAAGTCTGTTAAACGACTCTTGTTCAGTGATTTCATGAACAGATTCACTTCATCCTCACAATCAGTGTGTTGGAGCAGAATCTCAGCTATGTACAAGCAAATAATGAAGCGTCTCGTCATTGATTATGATCATGTGAATGGAAGTCATCATGAGCAGCGAGAGCCTCCGTGGCTGAACAGACACAGGAAGGAGCGCCGCCTGAAGAAAGTCCAACATTTACAGAACAACAAGAAGACGTCAAAGTACCGCCCACAATGTTTGATTGACAGGTGATCTGTGCGCAGTGAAGAAATGCCACAACAATCAGCTCTCAGCAACAATGATGGAAACACAACAAGTCTGAAGACATGAAACACACAATTTAACACACTGACCCTGAAATGACTTCTGTCTATTTGAGTTCACAAAACTCAGCAGAGTCTCCAGGAGGGAAGTAAAACCGAAGTCCAGCATAGAGAGGCTGAGTGAATGTGGTCTGGACTCTGTGGAGGAGAGTCATGGTGTCAGAGACGCTGTAGAAGGACAGAATACCTGCACTGTGATCCAGGTACACTCCAACTCTGGAGGACTGAGGACCTGAGACGGGAGTTCTGACTTTGTTGTGATAAAAGTCATAACTGTCTGTGAAACAATATAACGTCCAAGATTTGTTATTGAATCCAAATTCACATCCATCTGAGCACCCTGCTCTGCTGATATTCTTGTATGCGACTGCTACACCAACTTCTCCTCCTCCTCTCTCTCTCACTCCACCTCCCAGTAACAACGTCCAGTCAGACTCTCTCTACTCAGGACCTGCTGCCAGTCAGTGAATCTGTCTGGGTGATCAGAATAAGATCGGTTTTGACTCAATGTTGCTTTTCTGTTCCCCTCAGATAATAACAGCTGTGTGTATGCTGTGTTTGGATCCAGTGTGATTTCACATGAATATCTTAAGAAGTCAGCTCTGGTCTTGGGCTCTGGTTGTGACGGTAAAACATCCACTTCAGTCACTGTCAGTGAGATGTTTGTCCATGTCTCTCTCAGGACGTCCTGTAGTTTGTCTCTGACCTCTGACACAGCTGCTGTCACATTCTCAAAGTACTTCAGAGGACGGATCTTGATGCTTGATGAGTGTGTAGACTCACTGCGTGCTGACAGTGAGGGGTAGTTGTGTAGAAACTGGTTGTGATCTTCTGTGTGTGAGAGCTTCTTCAGCTCAGCGTCTTTCCTCTTCAGCTCAGTGATCTCCTGCTCCAGCTTCTCCTGAAGCTCTTTGACTCGACTCACTTCAGTTACCTGCTGGGATCTGACCTGCTGCTTCACATCAGAGCGTCTTTTCTCCATGAGACGGATCAGCTGGGTGAAGATCTTCTCACTGTGCTCCACTGCTTTATCAGCAGAGCCATTGATGGCCTCCACCTCCTGTTGAAGCAGCTTCACATCTTCCTCTCTGTCCTGGATTCTCTGCTGGATGTTGTGTCGACTCCCCTCCAGCTCTCTCTGCCTCTCAGTCCTCTCTGCTGCAGCTGACACTGTGTCGTGGCCTTTATGTTCCTCCACAGAGCAGAGATAACAGATACACTGCTGATCAGTACGGCAGAACATCTTCATCACCTCATCATGATGAGAGCAGATGTTCTCCTGGAGCTTCTCTGATGGCTCCACCAGCTTGTGTTTCTTAAATGTAGGTGATTCATAATGAGGCTGGAGGTGTTTCTCACAGTAAGAGACCAGACAGACCAGACAGGACTTAACTGCTTTCAGTTTCCTCCCAGTGCAGAAATCACAGGCCACATCTTCAGGTCCAGCATAGCAGTGATCAGCAGGAGCAGCTTGGAGTCCAGTCTTCTTCAGCTCCTCCACTAAAGCTGCTAACATGGTGTTTTTCAGCAGCTCAGGCCTCGGTATGAAGCTCTTCCTGCACTGAGGGCAGCTGTAGATCCTCTTCTCATCCTCTGTGTCCCAGTGGTCTTTAATACAGTTCTTGCAGTAGCTGTGTCCACAGGGAATAGCCACCGGATCCTTCAGTAGATCCAAACAGATCGAACAAGAGAAAGTCTCTCGGTCCAGCTGAACTGCTTTCTGCTCCATTTCACCTCTCAGTGACAACGACTGTCTGAGCTTCACTTCCTGATAACTGAAACTAGTCTGAGCTCTGATCTGAACAGGGTGTGTTTGTGCAGCGAATGAAACCTGTCAGCTCAGTTACAGCCAACCACAAACTGTAGATCTGAAGGGGAGGGAACAAGGAAATATAGTGACAGAGTGGAGCTGCTGTGTGAGAGGAGGAAGAAGAGGGAGGGCTGATCGAGCTGTGACTCAGTCCTGGACGAGGAGCAGCTCTGTGAATCTGAACTTTGTTTCCTCTTTTACATCGAAGCCTCAGTTAAAACCTGCTCCACATTTGAAAACATCAAAATTTTTAGTTGTAAAATATCTCTTGACTCCTCAGGCTTTGCTGATGTTTCTCTAACTCTTCCTTTGATTCTGTTCACTTTTCATTTCCTGGTTAAAAACAGCTGACTGACTGTCGGGAGTTATCAAACTAAACTCTCAAAGACTCAAGCTGCTGTATAATAGTTGTCTCACACAGTTAATGATCTACTCTGAAGCACTTGTCATAAAACAGTTGAGTTTCAGAATCTCATCCTGAGCCAAAGCAGCATTTCAAGCTTCAGATGTGTTGAAACAAAAATCACAATACAAGTTATTAATTTTCTGTGAATCCAGAAGGACGAGAATGAACCAGATCAGCTGCTTCTGAAGCTGAGTGCAATGATTTATGTTTTAATGTTTATTTTCATGTTTTGTGAACAGTAACGAGACTGGGAAAATAAAAATAATAAATCAGCTGTGTGTTCACTTATTAAAACTGGACTGTTGCAAGCAGGACTTATTAATTAATCGATTAGCTGTTTGGTAGTAAAAATGTTGATCGAATGGAGCGAGACAAATAATTCATTGATCCTGTTTGAATTGTGTCATGAATCACACACATGATGTTTGTCAGTTTGTCATCAAACTAATGAAACATCAGACTGTGACAACACGTCTTTATAAAGACGACACAGCCGACAGTGTCGTCAGTGTCGTCAGTGACGTCGTCTCCTAACTTCAACATCGTAGAGCTGCTCCGGTAGATCAGCAGCTCACAGAACTGAACCAGAACCAGCTCTCCTCTCACAGAACTGCAGTTGTCAAAATGAGCCGAGTTATTGTGATTTTCACCTTTTTCATGTCCTTTTCTGAGCCCAGTTGGCTCCATGTTGGTTTTTGAGTGAGACAATGAAACTCACTGAGCACTTTAACACAAAACTACATGATACTTTATTTTAATTACAACAAATTTTAATGATTTGGAAAGTTTAATGTTATTCTTTTAAATTTAAATATATATATGTGTGTGTGTGTTTGTGTGTGATTAATGACACAATTTAAACAGGATCAATACATTATTTGTCTCTTTGTTCACTGCTGTAAGAAGTTTTCTTGTTATGGTCCCATGGTGCAAACCGGAAGGGGCGTGGCTTCCCGGCTCAATTTCCGGTGCGCGGTCATTTTGATTGACAGGTAGCTTCCAACGAGCTGTCTGCTCCGCTTCACCTCACTGAACCTGACCCGTCGGCCGTGTTTGTGATTTTGAGGCCTTTTGGAGAGTTTCAGTTCAGATATCAGACACAGAATATGTCTTCCTGTGCCGTTAATTGGACTAAAGACCGGTGTGGACGGACAGAGACCCGTGTTTTGGATTAACGAGCGACTCTGTTAGCGTTAACCGGCAGACAGCAGCTGGAACCGGTGAGCTCTGGAGGACACAGCCTGGAGCCTCTGGAGGAAAAGAGCACCGTTATTTTGTCTGTTTGTTTAGTTTTTCTACACTTTTTGGATCACAAACTGGATTTATCTTCACTCGTGTCTGCCACAACGAGCCACGGAGGTGCAGAAGTCAACTGTGATGTACCGTAACTCTGAACTGACTGCTGCTGGATGGAGGAGAAACAGGAAGTGACTTTACTTCATGGAGGTAAAGAGAGGAGACGAGGAGAGTACAGACCTGCAGGATAACAGGAACAAACGGAGCGTCTGGTGAGAAACTTCTGCTCAGATTATACACAAACACACACTCGGTGTCAGTTGTTGCTCGCTACATGTCTGCTCATAAAAAGGTACTCTAGCTGTTTGTGGTCAAAGTTACGTGAGACGCTAATTATGTGTGAACACTGATAACTTGTTAGCCTTAGCTAGCTTGGTAGCTTCGAGCTCGGTGGGCTTTTATTAAACTAACTTAAGCTCGTTTCAGCTCCACCTCTGTGGACATTTTTGTTAGCCGGCGGTTAGGTGAAGTCAGGTAACGTTAGCCAAGATGGCGACGATCGATTTCTGTCTTTTTAAAAAACGTAATTTTTTTTTGTATAATTCAGGTTCAACAAATAGTATCACGTATAGAACAAATCTAAAAGTAGTTAAGAACATCAAACAATGAGAATATAAATAAATATATGTTCAAACACGAGATGAAAATTAAATTGAGAAACAACTTTTGAGTTTCACAGAGAGCTGACGTCACGCCCCTTCCGGTTTCCCTCACCTTATTTTGAAAAACCTTGTATGGTATTGAATGAAGACAAAACTATTAATAAGAAAAACCGAATTCTGATAATCAATATTTATATAAACTATTAGAAGGAGTAAAATGTAATAAAGAGGTGCAGCTTATTTGTCCTATTTAGTAGGACAATTCGGCATTTGTTTGGAGTCAGTGGGTCACATGACGTGGAGACTATTGACAAGAAAAAAGCCATTCTGAAAAATATTTTGTAAAATAAATACAAAACACAGGAGCAATTAGAACAAGTGTGCTGCATGAAATCAGTTAAGTATTTTTCTAATCATAAGTTCCACTAATATCAAGTCAGATCTGATAAATTGTCTTCAGTGATGTCATGTAGTTGTCCAGTGGCATTGTGGGTAATGTAGGCAGCAGGTTTTGGAAAGCTGTTGGACTTGAACACAAATGTGGACTTTTCTTGTAATGGCTGTTTTCATCACAATACATTTTTATGCATCATTTCAGATATTCTGCTGTTTTTTTAGATTCCTTTGGTAACTGTGTTTTACGTCACAGCTGAAAATAGTCCCCAACACATGCAGTGTTTCTTCCTGTTTGATTCATGTGTACTGAAAACTAACTCACCTCAGTCCTCCCAGTTCACATCAGGGATGTTACTGACCCCCAGAGCTAAATTCTATCAAAATTGCATATTCTAATTTAACTCATTGAAAAAAGCGTCAGAACTACATATATTTACCACCCACAAATTATTAAAGAAATATAAATTCATTTAAAACCTGAGTTTACAAGCTCTCATTAAGTGTAAAGTGCCACAGGCCGTCTGCAGTGACTTCTATCATAATCACAGCAATTTAAATAAAGTGATTACAGATTAAATGAAAAACAAGTACAGCAACAAGAAGTAACTTTTCCTTCATTTATTATTAAAAATGACTGATTGTTTAATTGTTGCCTGGGACACTCTGGATCAGCTGCTTTGTCTTTGATTACAGTGCCCCCTTCAGGTCAAGTTCAGGTGTTGAATTCAAGTTTCACAAATCAGCTCAGACACAATCAATAACAGTCATCTGAACATAAATGTTAATCAATAAGCTCATAACTTCTCATTATTTCCCTTTTACATCCTCTTAAATTGAATATTTGAGCAACATGTTACATCACAGTGTCTCTGCTTTAATGTACGACATCATACAGACTTTTAAAATTAAATTTGATCTTAATATAAACAACCTCTGTAGATTTTCAGCTGATTTCTGTCTTTACACACGACTGATAACATTTTCAAATCAACTAAATCTTTAAATTTCATCACGTGTGACCTGATAAACAGTCTGTTGCTGTGTTTTCTTTCATCCACCTTGTTAATAAGTCTTATTGCTCTTTTCTCTGACACATACAAAGCTTTAGTACGAGTCACAGACGAGTTGCCCCGCACCTCAAAATATGGAAGAATAAGTGAACAGAACAAAATATGAAGAGAATCAAAATCTGAACCGTCCTTTGTTCAAAACAGCAAAACATGGACACACTTTCCAGTTTGTTCACACGTCCCGTCAGTAAAGTCTGTTAAACGACTCTTGTTCAGTGATTTCATGAACAGATTCACTTCATCCACACAATCAGTGTGTTGGAGCAGAATCTCAGCTATGTACAAGCAAATAATGAAGCATCTCCTTATTGATTATGATCATGTGAACTGAAGTCATCATGAGCAGCGAGAGCCTCCGTGGCTGAACAGACACAGGAAGGAGCGCCGCCTGAAGAAAGTCCAACATTTACAGAACAACAAGAAGACGTCAAAGTACCGCCCACAATGTTTGATTGACAGGTGATCTGTGTGCAGTGAAGAAATGCCACAACAATCAGCTCTCAGCAACAATGATGGAAACACAACAAGTCTGAAGACATGAAACACACAATTTAACCCACTGACCCTGAAATGACTTCTGTCTATTTGAGTTCACAAAACTCAGCAGAGTCTCCAGGCAAGCAGAACCGAAGTCCAGCATAGAGAGGCTGAGTGAATGTGGTCTGGACTCTGTGGAGGAGAGTCATGGTGTCAGAGACGCTGTAGAAGGACAGAATACCTGCACTGTGATCCAGGTACACTCCAACTCTGGAGGACCGAGGACCTGAGACGGGAGTTTGGACTTTGTTGTGATAAAAGTTATAACTGTCTGTGGAACAAAATAACATCCAAGATTTGTCATTGAATCCAAATCTACATTCATCTGAGCTCCCTGCTCTGCTGATATTCTTGTATGCGACTGCTACACCAACTCCTCCTCCTCCTCTCTCTCCACTCCACCTCCCAGTAACAACGTCCAGTCAGACTCTCTCTACTCAGGACCTGATCACCAGTCAGTGAATCTGTCTGGGTGATCAGAATAAGACTGTTGTTGACTCTTGTATGTTGCTTTTCTGTTCCCCTCAGATAATAACAGCTGTGTGTATGCTGTGTTTGGATCCAGTGTGAGTTCACATGAATATCTTGAGAAGTCAGCTCTGGTCTTGGGCTCTGGTTGTGACAGTAAAACATCCACTTCAGTCTCTGTCAGTGAGATGTTTGTCCATGTCTCTCTCAGGACGTCCTGTAGTTTGTCTCCGACCTCTGACACAGCTGCTGTCACATCCTCAAAGTACTTCAGAGGACGGATCTTGATGCTGGATGAGTGTGTAGACTCACTGAGTGCTGACAGTGAGGGGTAGTTGTGTAGAAACTGGTTGTGATCCTCTGTGTGTGAGAGCTTCTTCAGCTCAGCGTCTTTCCTCTTCAGCTCAGTGATCTCCTGCTCCAGCTTCTCCTGAAGCTCTTTGACTCGACTCACTTCAGTTTCCTGCTGGGATCTGACCTGCTGCTTCACATCAGAGCGTCTTTTCTCCATGAGACGGATCAGCTGGGTGAAGATCTTCTCACTGTGCTCCACTGCTTTATCAGCAGAGCCATTGATGGCCTCCACCTCCTGTTGAAGCAGCTTCACATCTTCCTCTCTGTCCTGGATTCTCTGCTGGATGTTGTGTCGACTCCCCTCCAGCTCTCTCTGCCTCTCAGTCCTCTCTGCTGCAGCTGACACTGTGTCGTGGCCTTTATGTTCCTCCACAGAGCAGAGATAACAGATACACTGCTGATCAGTACGGCAGAACATCTTCATCACCTCATCATGACGAGAGCAGATGTTCTCCTGGAGCTTCTCTGACGGCTCCACCAGCTTGTGTTTCTTTAAATGTAGCTGCATTCATAATGAGGCTGGAGGTGTTTCTCACAGTAAGAGGCCAGACAGACCAGACAGGACTTAACTGCTCTCAGTTTCCTCCCAGTGCAGAAATCACAGGCCACATCTTCAGGTCCAGCATAGCAGTGATCAGCAGGAGCAGCTTGGAGTCCAGTCTTCTTCAGCTCCTCCACTAAAGCTGCTAACATGGTGTTTTTCAGCAGCTCAGGCCTCGGTATGAAGCTCTTCCTGCACTGAGGGCAGCTGTAGATCCTCCTCTCATCCTCTGTGTCCCAGTGGTCTTTAATACAGTTCTTGCAGTAGCTGTGTCCACAGGGAGTAGCCACCGGATCCTTCAGTAGATCCAAACAGATCGGACAAGAGAAAGTCTCTCGGTCCAGCTGAACTGCTTTCTGCTCCATTTCACCTCTCAGTGACAACGACTGTCTGAGCTTCACTTCCTGATAACTGAAACTAGTCTGAGCTCTGATCTGAACAGGGTGTGTTTGTGCAGCGAATGAAACCTGTCAGCTCAGTTACAGCCAACCACAAACTGTAGATCTGAAGGGGAGGGAACAAGGAAATATAGTGACAGAGTGGAGCTGCTGTGTGAGAGGAGGAAGAAGAGGGAGGGCTGATCGAGCTGTGACTCAGTCCAGGACGAGGAGCAGCTCTGTGAATCTGAACTTTGTTTCCTCTTTTACATCGAAGCCTCAGTTAAAACCTGCTCCACATTTGAAAACATCAAAGTTTTTAGTTGTAAAATATTTCTTGGCTCCTCAGGCTTTGCTGATGTTTCTCTAACTCTTCCTCTGATTCTGTTCACTTTTCATTTCCTGGTTAAAAACAGCTGACTGACTGTCGGGAGTTATCAAACTAAACTCTCATAAAGACTCAAGCTGCTGTATAATAGTTGTCTCACACAGTTAATGATCTACTTTGAAGCACTCGTCATAAAACAGTTGAGTTTCAGAATCACATCCTGAGCCAAAGCAGCATTTCAAGCTTCAGATGTGTTGAAACAAAAATCACAATACAAGTTATTAATTAACTCTGAATCCAGAAGGACGAGAATGAACCAGATCAGCTGCTTCTGAAGCTGAGTGCAATGATTTATGTTTTAATGTTTATTTTCATGTTTTGTGAACAGTAACGAGACTGGGAAAATAAAAATAATAAATCAGCTGTGTGTTCACTTATTAAAACTGGACTGTTGCAAGCAGGACTTATTAATTAATCGATTAGCTGTTTGGTAGTAAAAATGTTGATCGAATGGAGCGAGACAAATAATTCATTGATCCTGTTTGAATTTTGTCATGAATCACACACATGATGTTTGTCAGTTTGTCATCAAACTAATGAAACATCATTCTGTGAAAACACGTCATTATAAAGACGACACAGCCGACAGTGTTGTCAGTGACGTCGTCTCCTAACTTCAACATTGTAGAGCTGCTCCTGTATATCAGCAGCTCACAGAACTGAACCAGAACCAGCTCTCCTCTCACAGAACTGAACCAGAACCAGCTCTCCTCTCACAGAACTGCAGTTGTCAAAATGAGCAGATTTATTGTGACTTTCATCTTTTTCATGTCCTTTTCTGAGCCCAATTGGCTTCATTTTGGGTTTTGAGTGAGACAATGAAGCCCACTGAGCACTTTAACACAAAACTACATGATATTTGATTTTAATTACAACAAATTTTAATGATTTGGAAACTTTTATTTTATTATTAAAATTAAATATATATGCGTGTGTGTGATTAATGACACAACAGGATCAATACATTATTTGTGTCTCTGTTCACTGCTGTAAGAAGTTTTCTTGTTATGCTCCCATGGTGCAAACCGGAAGGGGCGTGGCTTGTCGGCTCAATTTCCGGTGCGCGGTCATTTTGATTGACAGGTAGCTTCCAACGAGCTGTCTGCTCCGCTTCACCTCACTGAACCTGACCCGTCGGCCGTGTTTGTGATTTTGAAGCCTTTTGGAGAGTTTCAGTTCAGATATCAGACACAGAATATGTCTTCCTGTGCCGTTAATGGGACTAAAGACCGGTGTGGACGGACAGAGACCCGTGTTTTGGATTAACGAGTGACTCTGTTGGCGTTAACCGGCAGACAGCAGCTGGAACCAGTGAGCTCTGGAGGACACAGCCTGGAGCCTCTGGAGGAAAAGAGCACCGTTATTTTGTCTGTCTGTTTAGTTTTTCTACACTTTTTGGATCACAAACTGGATTTATCTTCACTCGTGTCTCCCACAACGAGCCACGGAGGTGCAGAAGTCCACTGTGATGTACCGTAACTCTGAACTGACTGCTGCTGGATGGAGGAGAAACAGGAAGTGACTTTACTTCATGGAGGTAAAGAGAAGAGACGAGAAGAGTGAAGACCTGCAGGATAACCGGAACAAACGGAGCGTCTGGTGAGAAACTTCTGCTCAGATTAAATACAAACACACACTCGGTGTCAGTTGTTGTTCGCTACATGTCTGCTCATAAAAAGGTACTCCAGCTGTTTGTGGTCAAAGTTACGTGAGACGCTAATTCTGTGTGAACAACACTGATAACTTGTTAGCATTAGCTAGCTTGGTAGCTTCGAGCTCGTTGGGCTTTTATTAAACTAACTTAAGCTCGTTTCAGCTCCACCTCTGTTGACATTTTTGTTAGCCGGCGGTTAGGTGAAGTCCGTTAACGTTAGCCAAGATGGCGACGATCGATTTTGTGTTTTTGAAAAATGTATTTTCTTTGTAAAATTCATTTTCAACAAATAGTATCATGTACAGAACAACTATGAAAGTAGCTAAGAACATCAAACAATGAGAATATGAATAAATATATGTTTAAAACACGAGATGTAAATTAAATTGAGAAACAACTTTTGAGTCACAGAGAGCTGACGTCACGCCCCTTACAGTTTCCCTCACCTTATTTTGAAAAACCTTGTATGGTATTGAATGACGACAAAGCTATTCATAATAAAAGCTGAATTTTAATAATACAATATTTATATAAAATATAAGAAGCAGTCAAATATAATAATGAGGTGTGGCTTATTTGTCCTATTTAGTAGTTCAATTCGGCATTTGTTTGGAGTCACTGGGTCACATGACATGGAGACTATTGACAAAAAAAAGACCATCTGAAAAATATTTTTACAAAAGAAGTAAACACAGCAATCAGAATAAGTGTGCTGTATGAAATCAGTTTAGTATTTTCGTAATCAAGTTCCACTAATATCAAATTAGCATGAATAAACATTGTTTTTGTGCAAATCAAACAAACAACAGGATCTGTTTATTTTGATTTTGCCGCCATACCTCAAGATTACAAAGATATTAATCAGATGTAAGAAAGACTTTCGGGGTCTACAGTTTGCTGGCTGGATGTGGTGCTGCAGCTCAAATGATTAAAATTGGCTTCCAAGTTTCTGCTGTAGTGGACACCACGCATTAACTTTTCCACATTGTGTAGGTCTTCAGCACTTCTACTGTATGTAACCTGATAAATTGTCTTCAGTGATGTCATGTAGTGGTCCAGTGGCATTGTGGGTAATGTAGGCAGCAGGTTTTGGAAAGCTGTTGGACTCATTATGGACACTTTAAAAACAAACGAATAAAATGGATACAGCAGAAGCAGAGATATCAACTTGTTTATTCCACACACGCTTCTTGTTTTATAAATCATAGTGCCTACATTACCCACAATTCAACTCAGGCCACTTGGAGAAAGATTCAGCTTCATTCCTCTGGCTGAGAGACTCCTGAACTCTTAAAGTTGTCTAATTATTTTAGATGATTTGAGGCAAAACATTTTAAATGTGATTTCAGATTTTTTATTATCATCACACCCAGGTACAACAAAACTCTGTTTGGTTTTCTTAAACAGTAACTCCACCAATTTTCCACATTAAACTCACCTCAGCCGTCCCAGTTCACATCATGGATTTTACTGAACCTCAGAGCAAAATTTCATCATAATTACGTATTCTAATTTAACTCTGTGAAAAAAGTCGGAAGTCGATGAAAAAAAGCGTCAGAACCCAAATTATGTCTCATAATTATAGGAATTTAAAATGATTACATACTAAATAAAAACAAGCACAGCAACAAGAAGTAACTTTTCCTTATTTTAGCAAATTAAAAATGACTGCTTCTTTAATTGTTGCATGGGACACTCTGGATCAGCTGCTTTGTCTTTGATTACAGTGCCCCCTTTAGGTCAAGTTCAGGTGTTCAATTCAATTTTCACAAATCAACTCAGATACAATCAATAACAGTCATCCTAACATAAATGTTAATCAAAAAGCTCTTAACTTCTCATTATTTCCCTTTTAAATCCTCTTAAATTGAATATTTGAGCAGCATGTTACATCAGTGTCTCTGCTTTAATGTACGACATCATACAGACTTTATTATTTATATAATTAAATTTGATCTGAATATAAACAACCTCTGTAGATTTTCAGCTGATTTCTGTCTTTACACACGACTGATAACGTTTTCAAATTAACTAAATCTTGAAATTTCATCACGTGTGACCTGATAAACAGTCTGTTGCTGTGTTTTCTGTCATCCACCTTGTTAATAAGTCTTACTGCTCTTTTCTCTGACACATACAAAGGTTTACTACGAGTCACAGACGAGTCGCCCCGCACCTCAAAATATGGAAGAATAAGTGAACAGAACAAAATATGAAGAGAATCAAAATATGAACCGTCCTTTGTTCAAAACAGCAAAACATGGACCCACTTTCAAGTTTGTTCACACATCCCGTCAGTAAAGTCTGTTAAATGACTCTTGTTCAATGATTTCATGAACAGATTCACTTCATCCACACAATCAGTTTGTTGGAGCAGAATCTCAGCTATGTACAAGCAAATAATGAAGCATCTCCTTATTGATTATGATCATGTGAACTGAAGTCATCATGAGCAGCGAGAGCCTCCGTGGCTGAACAGACACAGGAAGGAGCGCCGCCTGAAGAAAGTCCAACATTTACAGAACAACAAGAAGACGTCAAAGTACCGCCCCCAATGTTTGATTGACAGGTGATCTTAGTGCAGTGAAGAAATGCCACAACAATCAGCTCTCAGCAACAATGATGGAAACGCAACAAGTCTGAAGACATGAAACACACAATTTAACCCACTGACCCTGAAATGACTTCTGTCTATTTGAGTTCACAAAACTCAGCAGAGCCTCCAAAAGTCCAGCCAAGCCGAAGTCCAGCATAGAGAGGCTGAGTGAATGTGGTCTGGACTCTGTGGAGGAGAGTCATGGTGTCAGAGACGCTGTAGAAGGACAGAATACCTGCTCTGTGATCCAGGTACACTCCAACTCTGGAGGACTGAGGACCTGAGACGGGAGTTTTGACTTTGTTGTGATAAAAGTCATAACTGTTTGTGGAACAAAATAACGACCAAGATTTGTTATTGTATCCAAATTTACATTCCTGTGACTTCCCTGCTCTGCTGATATTCTTGTATGCGACTGCTACACCAACTACTCCTCTCTCTCTCCTCTCCACCTCCCAGTAACAACGTCCAGTCAGACTCTCTCTACTCAGGACCTGCTCCCACACAGTGAATCTGTCTGGATGATCAGAATAAGACTGATGTTGTTTCATGTATGTTGCTTTTCTGTTCCCCTCAGATAATAACAGCTGTCTGTATGCTGTGTTTGGATCCAGTGTGAGTTCACATGAATATCTTAAGAAGTCAGCTCTGGTCTCGGGCTCTGTTTGTGGGTTTGACAGTAAAACATCCACTTCAGTCACTGTCAGTGAGATGTTTGTCCATGTCTCTCTCAGGACGTCCTGTAGTTTGTCTCTGACCTCTGACACAGCTGCTGTCACATCCTCAAAGTACTTCAGAGGACGGATCTTGATGCTGGATGAGTGTGTAGACTCACTGAGTGCTGACAGTGAGGGGTAGTTGTGTAGAAACTGGTTGTGATCCTCTGTGTGTGAGAGCTTCTTCAGCTCAGCGTCTTTCCTCTTCAGCTCAGTGATCTCCTGCTCCAGCTTCTCCTGAAGCTCTTTGACTCGACTCACTTCAGTTTCCTGCTGGGATCTGACCTGCTGCTTCACATCAGAGCGTCTTTTCTCCATGAGACGGATCAGCTGGGTGAAGATCTTCTCACTGTGCTCCACTGCTTTATCAGCAGAGCCATTGATGGCCTCCACCTCCTGTTGAAGCAGCTTCACATCTTCCTCTCTGTCCTGGATTCTCTGCTGGATGTTGTGTCGACTCCCCTCCAGCTCTCTCTGCCTCTCAGTCCTCTCTGCTGCAGCTGACACTGTGTCGTGGCCTTTATGTTCCTCCACAGAGCAGAGATAACAGATACACTGCTGATCAGTACGGCAGAACATCTTCATCACCTCATCATGACGAGAGCAGATGTTCTCCTGGAGCTTCTCTGGACGGCTCCACCAGCTTGTGTTTCTTTAATGGAGGCCACATCATAATGAGGCTGGAGGTGTTTCTCACAGTAAGAGGCCAGACAGACCAGACAGGACTTAACTGCTCTCAGTTTCCTCCCAGTGCAGAAATCACAGGCCACATCTTCAGGTCCAGCATAGCAGTGATCAGCAGGAGCAGCTTGGAGTCCAGTCTTCTTCAGCTCCTCCACTAAAGCTGCTAACATGGTGTTTTTCAGCAGCTCAGGCCTCGGTATGAAGCTCTTCCTGCACTGAGGGCAGCTGTAGATCCTCCTCTCATCCTCTGTGTCCCAGTGGTCTTTAATACAGTTCTTGCAGTAGCTGTGTCCACAGGGAGTAGTCACCGGATCCTTCAGTAGATCCAAACAGATCGGACAAGAGAAAGTCTCTCGGTCCAGCTGAACTCCTTTCTGCGCCATTTCACCTCTCAGTGACAACGACTGTCTGAGCTTCACTTCCTGATAACTGAAACTAGTCTGAGCTCTGATCTGAACAGGGTGTGTTTGTGCAGTGAATGAAACCTGTCAGCTCAGTTACAGCCAACCACAAACTGTAGATCTGAAGGGGAGGGAACAAGGAAATATAGTGACAGAGTGGAGCTGCTGTGTGAGAGGAGGAAGAAGAGGGAGGGCTGATCGAGCTGTGACTCAGTCCAGGACGAGGAGCAGCTCTGTGAATCTGAACTTTGTTTCCTCTTTTACATCGAAGCCTCAGTTAAAACCTGCTCCACATTTGAAAACATCAAAGTTTTTAGTTGTAAAATATTTCTTGGCTCCTCAGGCTTTGCTGATGTTTCTCTAACTCTTCCTCTGATTCTGTTCACTTTTCATTTCCTGGTTAAAAACAGCTGACTGACAGTCGGGAGTTATCAAACTAAACTCACATAAAGACTCAAGTTGCTGTATAATAGTTGACTCACACAGTTAATGATCTACTTTGAAGCACTCGTCATAAAACAGTTGAGTTTCAGAATCTCATCCTGAGCCAAAGCAGCATTTCAAGCTTCAGATGTGTTGAAACAAAAATCACAAGACAAGTTATTAATTAACTGTGAATCCAGAAGGACGAGAATGAACCAGATCAGCTGCTTCTGAAGCTGAGTGCAATAATTTATGTTTTAATGTTTAATATCATGTTTTGTGAACAGTAACAAGACTGGGAAAATAAAAATAATAAATCAGCTGAGTGTTCACTTATTAAAACTGGACTGTTGCAAGCAGGATTTATTAATTAATCGATTAGCTGTTTGGTAGTAAAAATGTTGATCGAATGGAGAGAGACAAATAATTTATTGATCCTGTTTGAATTGTGTCATGAATCACACACATGATGTTTGTCAGTTTGTCATCAAACTAATGAAACATCATTCTGTGAAAACACGTCTTTATAAAGACGACACAGCCGACAGTGTCGTCAGTGACGTCGTCTCCTAACTTCAACATCATAGAGCTGCTCCTGTATATCAGCAGCTCACAGAACTGAACCAGAACCAGCTCTCCTCTCACAGAACTGCAGTTGTCAAAATGAGCAGATTCATTGTGATTTTCACCTTTTTCACGTCCTTTTCTGAGCCCAGTTGGCTCCACTTTGGTTTTTGAGTGAGACAGTGAAGCTCACTGAGCACTTTAACACAAAACTACATGATTTTTTATTTTAATTACAACAAACCTTAATGATTTGGAAATTTTAATGTTATTCTTATAAATTTAAATATATATATGCGTGTGTGATTAATGACACAATTTAAACAGGATCAATACATTATTTGTCTCTTTGTTCACTGCTGTAAGAAGTTTTCTTGTTATGCTCCCATGGTGCAAACCGGAAAGGGCGTGGCTTCGGCGCTCAATTTCCGGTGCGCGGTCATTTTGATTGACAGGTAGCTTCCAACGAGCTGTCTGCTCCGCTTCACCTCACTGAACCTCACCCGTCGGCCGTGTTTGTGATTTTGAGGCCTCTTGGAGAGTTTCAGTTCAGATATCAGACACAGAATATGTCTTCCTGTGCCGTTAATTGGACTAAAGACCGGTGTGGACGGACAGAGACCCGTGTTTTGGATTAACGAGCGACTCTGTTGGCGTTAACCGGCAGACAGCAGCTGGAACCGGTGAGCTCTGGAGGACACAGCCTGGAGCCTCTGGAGGAAAAGAGCACCGTCATTTTGTCTGTTTGTTTAGTTTTTCTACACTTTTTGGACCACAAACTGGATTTATCTTCACTCGTGTCTGCCACAACGAGCCACGGAGGTGCAGAAGTCCACTGTGATGTACCGTAACTCTGAACTGACTGCTGCTGGATGGAGGAGAAACAGGAAGTGACTTTACTTCATGGAGGTAAAGAGAGGAGACGAGAAGAGTAAAGACCTGCAGGATAACAGGAACAAACGGAGCGTCTGGTGAGAAACTTCTGCTCAGATTATACACAAACACACACTCGGTGTCAGTTGTTGCTCGCTACATGTCTGCTCATAAAAAGGTACTCCAGCTGTTTGTGGTCAAAGTTACGTGAGACGCTAATTCTGTGTGAACAACACTGATAACTTGTTAGCATTAGCTAGCTTGGTAGCTTCGAGCTCGGTGGGCTTTTATTAAACTAACTTAAGCTCGTTTCAGCTCCACCTCTGTTGACATTTTTGTTAGCCGGCGGTTAGGTGAAGTCCGTTAACGTTAGCCACGATGGCGACGATCGATTTCTGTCTTTTTAAAAAACGTTATTTTTTTTTTTTTTTGTAGAAATTCAGGTTCAACAAATGGTATCACGTACAGAACAAATATAAAAGTAGTTAAGAACATCAAACAATGAGAATATAAATAAATATATGTTCAAACACGAGATGTAAATTAAATTGAGAAACAACTTTTGAGTCACAGAGAGCTGACGTCACGTCCCTTCCGGTTTCCCTCACCTTATTTCTGTGAAACTTTTGTATGGTATTGAACGAAGACAAAGCTATTAATAATAAAAGCTGAATTTTAATAATACAATATTTATATAAAATATAAGAAGCAGTAAAATGTAGCAAAGAGGTGTGGCTTATTTGTCCTATTTTAGTAGTACAATTCGGTATTTGTTTGGAGTCACTGGGTCACATGACATGGAGACTATTGGAAAAAAAAAGGCCATCTGAAAAACATTTTTACAAAAGAAATAAACACAGCAATCAGAATCAGTGTGCTGTATGAAATCAGTTTAGTACTTTCGTATTCAAGTTCCACTAATATCAAATTAGCATGAATAAACATTGTTTTTATGCAAATCAAACAAACAACAGGATCTTTTATTTTGATTTTGCAGCCATATCTCAAGATTACAAAGATATTAATCAGATGTAAGAAAGACTTTCGGGGTCTACAGTTTGCTGGCTGGATGTGGTGCTGCAGCTCAAATGATTAAAATTGGCTTCCAAGTTTCTGCTGTAGTGGACACCACGCATTAACTTTTCCACATTGTGTAGGTCTTCAGCACTTCTACTGTATGTAACCTGATAAATTGTCTTCAGTGATGTCATGTAGTGGTTCAGTGGCACTGTGGGTAATGTAGGCAGCAGGTTTTGGAAAGCTGTTGGACTCATTATGGACACTTTAAAAACAAACGAGTAAAATGGATACAGCAGAAGCAGAGATATCAACTTGTTTATTCCACACACGCTTCTTGTTTTATAAATCATAGTGCCTACATTACCCACAATTCAACTCAGGCCACTTGGAGAAAGATTCAGCTTCATTCCTCTGGCTGAGAGACTCCTGAACTCTTAAAGTTGCCTAATTATTTTAGATAATTTGAGGCAAAACATTTTAAATGTCATTTCAGATTTTTTTATTATCACACCCAGGTACAACAAAACTCTGTTTGGTTTTCTTAAACAGTAACTCCACCAATTTTCCACATTAAACTCACCTCAGCCGTCCCAGTTCACATCATGGATTTTACTGACCCTCAGAGCAAAATTTCATCATAATTACGTATTCTAATTTAACTCTGAGAAAAAAGTCGAAAGTCGATGAAAAAAAGCATCAGAACCCAAATTATGTCTCATAATTATAGCAATTTAAAATGATTACAGAATGAATAAAAAAACAAGCACAGCAACAAGAAGTAACTTTTCCTTATTTTAGCAAATTAAAAATGACTGCTTCTTTAATTGTTGCATGGGACACTCTGGATCAGCTGCTTTGTCTTTGATTACAGTGCCCCCTTTAGGTCAAGTTCAGGTGTTGAATTCAATTTTCACAAATCAACTCAGATACAATCAATAACAGTCATCTTAACATAAATGTTAATCAATAAGCTCTTAACTTCTCATTATTTCCCTTTTAAATCCTCTTAAATTGAATATTTGAGCAACATGTTACATCACAGTGTCTCTGCTTTAATGTACGACATCATACAGACTTTTAAAATTACATTTGATCTGAATATAAACAACCTCTGTAGATTTTCAGCTGATTTCTGTCTTTACACACGACTGATAACGTTTTCAAATCAACTAAATCTTTAAATTTCATCACGTGTGACCTGATAAACAGTCTGTTGCTGTGTTTTCTTTCATCCACCTTGTTAATAAGTCTTATTGCTCTTTTCTCTGACACATACAAAGGTTTAGTACGAGTCACAGACGAGTTGCCCCGCACCTCAAAATATGGAAGAATAAGTGAACAGAACAAAATATGAAGAGAATCAAAATCTGAACCTTCCTTTGTTCAAAACAGCAAAACATGGACACACTTTGCAGTTTGTTCACACATCCCATCAGTAAAGTCTGTTAAACGACTCTTGTTCAAAGATTTCATGAACAGATTCACTTCATCCACACAATCAGTTTGTTGGAGCAGAATCTCAGCTATGTACAAGCAAATAATGAAGCTTCTCCTTATTGATTATGATCATGTGAACTGAAGTCATCATGAGCAGCGAGAGCCTCCGTGGCTGAACAGACACAGGAAGGAGCGCCGCCTGAAGAAAGTCCAACATTTACAGAACAACAAGAAGACGTCAAAGTACCGCCCACAATGTTTGATTGACAGGTGATCTGTGTGCAGTGAAGAAATGCCACAACAATCAGCTCTCAGCAACAATGATGGAAACACAACAAGTCTGAAGACATGAAACACACAATTTAACCCACTGACCCTGAAATGACTTCTGTCTATTTGAGTTCACAAAACTCAGCAGAGCCTCCAAAATACCAGTGAAACCGAAGTCCAGCATAGAGAGGCTGAGTGAATGTGGTCTGGACTCTGTGGAGGAGAGTCATGGTGTCAGAGACGCTGTAGAAGGACAGAATACCTGCTCTGTGATCCAGGTACACTCCAACTCTGGAGGACTCAGGACCTGAGACGGGAGTTTTGACATTTGTTGTGATCAAAAGTCATAACTGTCTGATGTTACAATATAACATCCAAGATTTTTCATAGAATCCAAATTCACATTCATGTGACTTCCCTGCTCTCCTGATGTTCTTGTATGCGACTGCTACACCATATAGTCCTCCTCTCACTCTCCACTCCACCTCCCAGTAACAACGTCCAGTCAGACTCTCTCTACTCAGGACCTGCTCCCACTCAGTGAATCTGTCTGGATGATCAGAATAATGCTGTTGTTGTTTCATGTATGTTGCTTTTCTGTTCCCCTCAGATAATAACAGCTGTCTGTATGCTGTGTTTGGATCCAGTGTGATTTCACATGAATATCTTAAGAAGTCAGCTCTGGTCTCGGGCTCTGGTTGTGGGTTTGACAGTAAAACATCCACTTCAGTCACTGTCAGTGAGATGTTTGTCCATGTCTTTCTCAGGACGTTCTGTAGTTTGTCTCTGAGCTCTGACACAGCTGCTGTCACATCCTCAAAGTACTTCAGAGGACGGATCTTGATGCTGGATGAGTGTGTAGACTCACTGAGTGCTGACAGTGAGGGGTAGTTGTGTAGAAACCGGTTGTGATCCTCTGTGTGTGAGAGCTTCTTCAGCTCAGCGTCTTTCCTCTTCAGCTCAGTGATCTCCTGCTCCAGCTTCTCCTGAAGCTCTTTGACTCGACTCACTTCAGTTTCCTGCTGGGATCTGACCTGCTGCTTCACATCAGAGCGTCTTTTCTCCATGAGACGGATCAGCTGGGTGAAGATCTTCTCACTGTGCTCCACTGCTTTATCAGCAGAGCCATTGATGGCCTCCACCTCCTGTTGAAGCAGCTTCACATCTTTCTCTCTGTCCTGGATTCTCTGCTGGATGTTGTGTCGACTCCCCTCCAGCTCTCTCTGCCTCTCAGTCCTCTCTGCTGCAGCTGACACTGTGTCGTGGCCTTTATGTTCGTCCATGGAGCACAAAATACAGATACACTGCTGATCAGTACGGCAGAAAATCTTGAGTACCTCATCATGACGAGAGCAGATGTTCTCCTGGAGCTTCTTGGACGGCTCCACCAGCTTGTGTTTCTTTAATGGAGCCACATCATAATGAGGCTGGAGGTGTTTCTCACAGTAAGAGGCCACACACTGCAGACAGGATTTAACTGCTCTCAGTTTCCTCCCAGTGCAGAAATCACAGGCCACATCTTCAGGTCCAGCATAGTAAAGATCAGCAGGAGCAGCTTGGAGTCCAGTCTTCTTCAGCTCCTCCACTATAACTGCTAACATGGTGTTTTTCTGCAGCTCAGGCCTCCGTATGAAGCTCTTCCTGCACTGAGGGCAGCTGTAGATCCTCCTCTCATCCTCTGTGTCCCAGTGGTCTTTAATACAGTTCTTGCAGTAGCTGTGTCCACAGGGAGTAGCCACCGGATCCTTCAGTAGATCCAAACAGATCGGACAAGAAATTATTTCTTGGTCCAGCTGAACTGCTTTCTGCGCCATTTCACTTCTCAGTGACAACGACCGTCTGAGCTTCACTTCCTGATAACTGAAACTAGTCTGAGCTCTAATCTGAACAGGATGTGTTTGTGCAGCGAATGAAACTGTCAGCTCAGTTACAGCCAACCACAAACTGTAGGTATGAAGGGGAGGGAACAAGTACATATAGTGACAGAGTGGAGCTGCTTTGTGAGAGGAGGAAGAAGAGGGAGGGCTGATCGAGCTGTGACTCATTCCAGGATGGGGCTGTCACTTTTAAAAAAAATAAGTTTGAACGAATTTGAAATGACACGCAATTTTTTTCTCCCCCATCATTTCAAAGGCCTGGCCCACTTCATGGCCCCGGCTGGGTGACGCCCCGCGCGCTTGCACAACCCCATTCAGGAACACACAGGGCCAGGCCTACGAGACGCGAGAGAACAGAAATTATCACATTATTGCAGAACATGGATGAGAGGCCCAAGGCCGTAACACCCTACCCCTTAAAAAGAGGCTTTTAGGCTATAACAAGTCACTGTGCCCACAACCATTATACCAAAAATCACCAATTTAAATTACATCAAATTCACAAAGGTCACCAAACGTTTTATTAGGCAACATTGTGATTAAAGGGACACAAAAATATACAAAAAATCACAGAACTTAAATAAATTTAAACCCAATTAACCTCTATTTCCCCCAAATCACTTCTCAACTGCCCCAACCATTAATACGTAGGAGCACGGGACAAAGCATCAGTTATCACACTGTCTGAGCCTTTAATGTGACGTATCTCTAAGTTTAATGGCTGTAGAAATAGAGCCCAGCGCATTAACCACTGGTTCGGATTTTGGAGCGACTGCAGAAATGTCAAAGGGTTATGATCACAAGAGAGACCACAAGAGAAACAGCACCCCCGACATAAACATCGAAATGCTGAAGCGCATAAATTAACCCTAATGCTTCTTTTTCAATGACTGAGTAGCTTGACTGATAGAAAGCAAACTTCCTGGAAAAAACCCCAAAAACCTTGCCAGTCAATGCCCTGTTCATCCTCCTGGAGCAACACAGCACCAGCTCCGACCTGACTAGCATCGACGTGCAGTTTGAACGGCCGGTTCAACTGCAGCGCAGCCGAGACAGGAGAGGAAGTGGGGAGAGCTTTTACACTCTCAAAAACAGACTGGCAGACGGGAGTCCAGTTAAACTTCACAGAGGACTTCAAGAGGTCAGTCAACGGTGCAACCACAGAAGAAAAGTTTGGGCAAAAACCACGGTAGAACCCTACCATGCCCAAGAAGGGAATCAGCTCTTTTTTACTCGTGGGTGAGGGGTACCGGTCAGTGGCCAAAGTTTTAGCCCGAATAGGACGCACTTGTCCTTGACCCACCACCTTTCCCAAGTAAGTGACTGTCGCCCTCGCAAACTCACACTTTGCCAGGTTGATGGTCAGTAGAGCGTCAGAAAGGCGATGGAAAACAGCTCTAATAATGTCCAAGTGCGCTCCCCAGCTATTGCTATGGACCACCACATCGTCTAAATACACCGCACAGCCCTCCAGACCAGAAACAACAGTGTTCATGAGGAGAACAACCCCTGTGACATAATAAGAGAAGAAACCTCTCTTGCACAGTCAGTCAAGGGCACTTCTGAGTAACCCTTGAGGAGGTCAAACTTGCTAACAAACCTTGCAGCCCCCACCTGGTCTACACAGTCTTCAATCCTCGGAAGTGGAAAACTGTCAGGCTTTGTGACAACATTAAGTTTTCGATTGTCTGTGCAGAACCAGAACGTACCGTCTGGCTTGTTAACAAGAAGACATGGTGAAGCCCAGGCTGACGAAGAAGGTTCAGCCAGTCCATTGTTAAGGAGGTACTGCACCTCTGTGTCAATGTGTTTACGTTTTTCCTGAGAACCACGATAAAACACTGTTGATTGGGGAAATATCACCAACATTTATGTCATGCTGCAACACATGGGTCAGAGATGGAGTATCTGAAAACAGCACTGGAAACTCGTGAATCAAATCGACTAACTCAGCACGCTTGTCCTCAGACAAGTGCTGTAACAACTGTAGAAGTTGTTTCAAGGTCTCAGAGTTATTGAGACGTGCACGCAAAACACCGTCGTCAGGAGCCCTGATCTCCTCCTGCTCCTGAGCTGCCGCCGAAGGGTCAAAAGGAGAGACAGGAGACATTACATGATCAATTAAGGCCACAGGTTGTGCAACTTCGCCACCTGCAGGTGTATCAGAACGTTCATGATACGGCTTAAGCAGGTTCACGTGACACAACTGCAAGCTTTTTCTCCTGTCAGGAGTGGCAGTCTATAATATCTGATACCCTTTGATCAGTGTGTGGACCAGCAAACTTTGCAAGAAACGGTGAGGAGGTCACTGGCAAAAAAGCCAGCACCTTATCACCCAATGCAAATACACGGCCCTGAGCTTTCCGATCATAGTGCTGCTTCATCTTAGCCTGAGTGACAGATAAATTTACACGTGCCAAACGAATTTCCTCATATAAACGTCTTTTAAAACCATTAACGTCATCACACAGAGGTTTTGGTGGCTCCTGAAGGCCTGCACCATCTCTCAGTACAGTCAACAGACCACGCACCAAATGGCAAAAGACAAGTTCATTTGGGCTGAACCCTGTACTTTCTTGTACTACCTCTCTTGAAGCAAGGAGCAATCAAGGTAATCCTTCCTCCCGGCTCCGTCCCAACTCCAGCAGTAAGCATGAAGGAGAGACTTTAACGTCTGGTGGAAACGCTCAAGGGCACCTTGGCTCTGAGGGTGGTACGCAGAGGCTTTGTGATGCTTAATATGAAGTTGATTCAACACCTGAGAAAATACACAAGACATAAAATTGGATCCGCGGTCAGTCTGGACGAACTTCGGTATACCAAAAATGGAGATGAACTGGAAAGAGCCTTTACAATGGACCTGGTGGTAATAGAATGTAGTGGGTAGGCGACAGGGTAACGTGTCACCTGGCACATGATGGTCAACAAATACCTAGAGCCACTTGTAGAAGAAGGCAACTGCCCAACACAGTCCAACTGTAAATGGTCAAAAGGACCAGTCTCCAGGGGTATCGGCTGCAAAGGCGCAGGTTTGATGACCTGATTAGGCTTACCAGTCATCTGTTTTTATGTGAGCCGCAACATCTCTCCTTAACCTCGGCCAATAGAAATGACGCATAATGCGGTCATATGTCTTTCTCACACCTGAATGCCCCAACATGTCATGAGCAGTTTTCATCACTGCATGTTTAGCAGTGGCAGGCACAACAACCTGTAACCATGGCTCCCCCATCGAAGTGTCAGTGGAGGGGGTCCATTTTCTCACAAGTCGCCCATTCTGAACAGAGTACCCATGAGCCAAGCTCTCAAAAGTGTCAGCTGGGACAGCACGGTCAAACAATAAACACAGGGACTGATCTGCACGCTGCAGAGTGTAAAGTGCCACAAACCATCTGCAGTGACTTCTATCATAATCATAGCAATTTAAATAAAATGATTACAGAATAAATAAAAACAAGTACAGCAAGAAGAAGTAACTTTTCTATATTTTGGCAAATTAAAAATGACTGCTTCTTTAATTGTTGCCTGGGACACTCTGGATCAGCTGCTTTGTCTTTGATTACAGTGCCCCCTTTAGGTCAGTTCATGGTAATGCATGATACGTTTTGTTTTAAGCTTCCTCTCAGTCAAACATATATTAAATGGACTGTTTACTGACTCTGAGCACAAACAAAATGTTGGTTGTAAAAAGATCCAAACTCATTTCTGTGTGACGAAGCTGTTTTAGAGAGGAAAGCTGAAAAAACAAAAATGCTTTTCTGCTCTGAACATGAAAACTGAACTTTGTGTTATTTCAGGAGGAAAACTGCCTCAGTTATTCTCTCATGTTAGTTTGACATATTCTCCGTCAGCTCTGTATGAAACCCTGAATGAAGACGAGGAGAAAAGACTTTGTTCACGTTTGTTTATTCATGATTTAAAGCTCCAGTTTGTTCACACGTCCCGTCAGTAAAGTTTGTAAAACGATGAACAGATTCATTTCATCCACACAATCAGTTTGTTGGAGCAGAATCTCAGCTATGTACAAGCAAATAATGAAACATCTCCTTATTGATTATGATCATGTGAACTGAACTCATCAGGAGCAGCGAGAGCCTCCGTGGCTGAACAGACACAGGAAGGAGCGCCGCCTGAACAAAGTCCAACATTTACAGAACAACAAGAAGACGTCAAAGTACCGCCCACAATGTTTGATTGACAGGTGATCTGTGTGCAGTGAAGAAATGCCACAACAATCAGCTCTCAGCAACAATGATGGAAACACAACAAGTCTGAAGACATGAACCACACAATTTAACCCACTGACCCTGAAATGACTTCTGTCTATTTGAGTTCACAAAACTCAGCAGAGTCTCCAGAGCAGCCAAACAGAAGTCCAGCATAGAGAGGCCGAGTGAATGTGGTCTGGACTCTGTGGAGGAGAGTCATGGTGTCAGAGACGCTGTAGAAGGACAGAATACCTGCTCTGTGATCCAGGTACACTCCAACTCTGGAGGACCAAGGACCTGAGACGGGAGTTCTGACATTTTTATACCAAAAATCATAACTGTCTGTGAAACAAAATAACATCCAAGATTTGTCATTGTGTCCAAATTGACATTCCTTTGAGCACCCTGCTCTCCTGTTATTCTTGTATGCGACTACTACACCTCCTCCTCCCATTCTCCACTCCACCTCCCAGTAACAACGTCCAGTCAGACTCTCTCTACTCAGGACCTGCTCCCACTCAGTGAATCTGTCTGGGTGATCAGAATAAGACTGTTGCTTTCTCTTTAATGTTGCTTTTCTGTTCCCCTTAGATAATAACAGATGTGTGTATGCTGTGTTTGGATCCAATGTGATTCCACATGAATATCTTAAGAAATCAGATCTTGTCTTGGGTTCTGGTTGTGACAGTAAAACATCCACTTTAGTCACAGTCAGTGAGATGTTTGTCCATGTCTCTCTCAGGACGTCCTGTAGTTTGTCTCTGACCTCTGACACAGCTGCTGTCACATCCTCAAAGTACTTCAGAGGACGGATCTTGATGCTGGATGAGTGTGTAGACTCACTGAGTGCTGACAGTGAGGGGTAGTTGCAGTCCTCTCTGCTGCAGCTGACACTGTGTCGTGGCCTTTATGTTCCCCCACAGAGCAGAGATAACAGATACACTGCTGATCAGTACGGCAGAACATTTTCATCACCTCATCATGACGAGAGCAGATGTTCTCCTTGAGCTTCTCTGACGGCTCCACCAGCTTGTGTTTCTTTAATGGAGCCACATCATAATGAGGCTGGAGGTGTTTCTCACAGTAAGAGACCAGACAGACCAGACAGGACTTGAGGGCTTTCAGTTTCCTCCCAGTGCAGAAATCACAGGCCACATCTTCAGGTCCAGCATAGCAGTGATCAGCAGGAGCAGCTTGGAGTCCAGTCTTCTTCAGCTCCTCCACTAAAGCTGCTAACATGGTGTTTTTCAGCAGCTCAGGCCTCGGTGTGAAGCTCTTCCTGCACTGAGGGCAGCTGTAGATCCTCTTCTCATCCTCTGTGTCCCAGTGGTCTTTAATACAGTTCTTGCAGTAGCTGTGTCCACAGGGAGTAGTCACCGGATCCTTCAGTAGATCCAAACAGATCGGACAAGAGAAAGTCTCTCGGTCCAGCTGAACTGCTTTCTGCTCCATTTCACCTCTCAATGACAATGACTGTCTGAGCTTCACTTCCTGATAACTGAAACTAGTCTGAGCTCTGATCTGAACAGGATGTGTTTGTGCAGTGAATGAAACTGTCAGCTCAGTTACAGCCAACCACAAACTGTAGATCTGAAGGGGAGGGAACAAGTACATATAGTGACAGAGTGGAGCTGCTTTGTGAGAGGAGGAAGAAGAGGTAGGGCTGATCGAGCTGTGACTCATTCCAGGATGGGGCTGTCACTTTTAAAAAAAATAAGTTTGAACGAATTTGAAATGACACGCAATTTTTTTCTCCCCCATCATTTCAAAGGCCTGGCCCACTTCATGGCCCCGGCTGGGTGACGCCCCGCGCGCTTGCACAACCCCATTCAGGAACACACAGGGCCAGGCCTACGAGACGCGAGAGAACAGAAATTATCACATTATTGCAGAACATGGATGAGAGGCCCAAGGCCGTAACACCCTACCCCTTAAAAAGAGGCTTTTAGGCTATAACAAGTCACTGTGCCCACAACCATTATACCAAAAATCACCAATTTAAATTACATCAAATTCACAAAGGTCACCAAACGTTTTATTAGGCAACATTGTGATTAAAGGGACACAAAAATATACAAAAAATCACAGAACTTAAATAAATTTAAACCCAATTAACCCCTATTTCCCCCAAATCACTTCCCAACTGTCCCAACCATTAATATGCAGGAGCACGGGACAAAGCATCAGCTATCGCACTGTCTGAGCCTTTATTGTGACGTATCTCTAAGTTTAATGGCTGTAGAAATAGAGCCCAGCGCATTAACCACTGGTTTTGGATTTTGGAGCGACTGCAGAAATGTCAAAGGGTTATGATCACAAGAGAGAACACAAGAGAAACAGCACCCCCGACATAAACATCGAAATGTTGAAGCGCATAAATTAACCCTAATGCTTCCTTTTCAATGACTGAGTAGCTTGACTGATAGAAAGCAAACTTCCTGGAAAAAACCCCCAAAACCTTTGCAGTGACTTCTATCATAATCATAGCAATTTAAATAAAGTGATTACAGAATAAATAAAAACAAGTACAGCAAGAAGAAGTAACTTTTCTATATTTTGGCAAATTAAAAATGACTGCTTCTTTAATTGTTGCCTGGGACACTCTGGATCAGCTGCTTTGTCTTTGATTACAGTGCCCCCTTTAGGTCAGTTCATGGTAATGCATGATACGTTTTGTTTTAAGCTTCCTCTCAGTCAAACATATATTAAATGGACTGTTTACTGACTCTGAGCACAAACAAAATGTTGGTTGTAAAAAGATCCAAACTCATTTCTGTGTGACGAAGCTGTTTTAGAGAGGAAAGCTGAAAGAACAGAGACTGAATGACATACTGCCTTCTGCTCTGAACATGAAAACTGAACTTTGTGCTATTTCAGGAGGAAAACTGCCTCAATTATTCTCTCATGTTAGTTTGACATGTTCTCTGTCAGCTCTGTATGAAACCCTGAATGAAGACGAGGAGAAAAGACTTTGTTCAAGTTTGTTTATTCATGATTTAAAGCTTCAGTTTACCGCCCACAGTGTTTGATTGACAGGTGATCTGTGTGCAGTGAAGAAATGCCACAACAATCAGCTCTCAGCAACAATGATGGAAACACAACAAGTCTGAAGACATGAAACACACAATTTAACCCACTGACCCTGAAATGACTTCTGTCTATTTCAGTTCACAAAACTCAGCAGACTCTCCAGAAGAAAACCAGCCAAACTGAAGTCCAGCATAGAGAGGCTGAGTGAATGTGGTCTGGACTCTGTGGAGGAGAGTCATGGTGTCAGAGACGCTGTAGAAGGACAGAATACCTGCACTGTGATCCAGGTACACTCCAACTCTGGAGGACAGAGGACCTGAGACGAGAGTTTGGACTTTGTTGTACCAAAAGTTATAACTGTCTGTGGAACAAAATAACTTCCAAGATTTGTCACTTATATCCAAGATAAACATTCATCTGACCTCCCTGCTCTGCTGATATTCTTGTAGGTGACTGCTACACCAACTCCTACTCCTCTCCTCTCCACCTCCCAGTAACAACGTCCAGTCAGACTCTCTCTACTCAGGACCTGCTCCCAGCCAGTGAATCTCTCTGGGTGATCAGAATAAGACTGTTGTTGACTCATTGTTGCCTTTCTGTTCCCCTCAGATAATAACAGTTGTCTGTGTGCTGTGTTTGGATCCAGTGTGATTTCACATGAATATCTTAAGAAGTCAGCTCTGGTCTTGGGCTCTGGTTGTGGCAGTAAAACATCCACTTCAGTCTCTTTCAGTGAGATGTTTGTCCATGTGTCTCTCAGGACGTCCTGTAGTTTGTCTCTGACCTCTGACACAGCTGCTGTCACATCCTCAAAGTACTTCAGAGGACGGATCTTGATGCTGGATGAGTGTGTAGACTCACTGAGTGCTGACAGTGAGGGGTAGTTGTGTAGAAACTGGTTGTGATCCTCTGTGTGTGAGAGCTTCTTCAGCTCAGCGTCTTTCCTCTTCAGCTCAGTGATCTCCTGCTCCAGCTTCTCCTGAAGCTCTTTGACTCGACTCACTTCAGTTTCCTGCTGGGATCTGACCTGCTGCTTCACATCAGAGCGTCTTTTCTCCATGAGACGGATCAGCTGGGTGAAGATCTTCTCACTGTGCTCCACTGCTTTATCAGCAGAGCCATTGATGGCCTCCACCTCCTGTTGAAGCAGCTTCACATCTTCCTCTCTGTCCTGGATTCTCTGCTGGATGTTGTGTCGACTCCCCTCCAGCTCTCTCTGCCTCTCAGTCCTCTCTGCTGCAGCTGACACTGTGTCGTGGCCTTTATGTTCCTCCACAGAGCAGAGATAACAGATACACTGCTGATCAGTACGGCAGAACATCTTCATCACCTCATCATGACGAGAGCAGATGTTCTCCTGGAGCTTCTCTGACGGCTCCACCAGCTTGTGTTTCTTTAATGGAGCCACATCATAATGAGGCTGGAGGTGTTTCTCACAGTAAGAGGCCAGACAGACCAGACAGGACTTAACTGCTCTCAGTTTCCTCCCAGTGCAGACATCACAGGCCACATCTTCAGGTCCAGCATAGCAGTGATCAGCAGGAGCAGCTTGGAGTCCAGTCTTCTTCAGCTCCTCCACTAAAGCTGCTAACATGGTGTTTTTCAGCAGCTCAGGCCTCGGTGTGAAGCTCTTCCTGCACTGAGGGCAGCTGTAGATCCTCCTCTCATCCTCTGTGTCCCAGTGGTCTTTAATACAGTTCTTGCAGTAGCTGTGTCCACAGGGAGTAGCCACCGGATCCTTCAGTAGATCCAAACAGATCGGACAAGAGAAAGTCTCTCGGTCCAGCTGAACTGCTTTCTGCTCCATTTCACCTCTCAGTGACAACGACTGTCTGAGCTTCACTTCCTGATAACTGAAACTAGTCTGAGCTCTGATCTGAACAGGGTGTGTTTGTGTAGCGAGTAAAACCCGTCAGCTCAGTTACAGCCAACCACAAACTGTAGATCTGAAGGGGAGGGAACAAGGAAATACAGTGACAGAGTGGAGCTGCTGTGTGAGAGGAGGAAGAAGAGGGAGGGCTGATCGAGCTGTGACTCAGTCCAGGACGAGGAGCAGCTCTGTGAATCTGAACAGATCTGAGCAGGACTGCAACTATAATTTATTGTAATTGTCCACGTCAATGAATCGATTAGCTGTTTGATAGTAAAAATGTTGACCGAATGGAGAGAGACAGATAATTCATTGATCAACTTTTTGTTGATCAGGTGTTGGAAAGCTGTTGGACTCATTTTAGGGACACTTTTAACGACAAATGATCAAAATGGACACAGCAGAAGCAGAGAGATCAGCTTGTTTATTCCACACACTCTTCTTCCTTTATTTTCATGGTGCCTACATTACCCACAATTCAACTCGGGCCATCCGGAGAAAGATTCCGCTTCATTCCCCCGGCTGAGAGACTCCTGAACTCGTCATCAACAATCAACTCTTAAAGTTCTCTAATTCTTTTAGGTAATCTGAGGCAGAACATTTTAAATGTGATTTCAGATTTGTATTATCATCACACCCAGGTACAACAAAACTCTGGTTTTCCTTAAAGAGTAACTCCACCAATTTAACTCTGAGAAAAAAGTCAGAATCGTGAAAAAAAGCGTCAAAAATTCCCCCTTATTAAGAAAATATTAACTTACTTAATTTAAAACCCGAGTTTATGAGCTCTCATTAAGTGTAAAGTGCCACAGGCCGTCTGCAGTGACTTCTATCATAATCATAGCAATTTAAATAAAATGATTGCAGAATAAATAAAAACAAGAACAGCAACAAGAAGTAACTTTTCTTTATTTTGGCAAATTAAAAATGACTGCTTCTTTAATTGTTGCCTGGGACACTCTGGATCCGCTGCTTTGTCTTTGATTACAGCGCCCCCTGTAGGTCAGTTTTTTGTAATGCATGATACGTTTTGTTTTAAGCTTCCTCTCAGTCAAACATATATTACATACAGTATCAACACAAACACACATTGGCTCATTTTACACACAAACCGCCCTGTTTGCCCCCGAGCTGAAACAAAGGGAAGAACAGGAAGAAAACCCTCCAAATATTGCACAAAATGGCAAAAAAGTTGTTTATAAAATTGGCCAAAGTGAAGAGAAGCTGTGATTGACTCTATAAAAGTGTATTTAAAACAAATAAATATTCACCTTTTTTTCATTTTTTGTTTAAAATGGAGCACTTGTGACTGATCACACATACAAAACCTTGTCGACACACTTCACAGGAGGATGGAAGAGCAAAGACGGTCTGCTCTTTGGATTCACAGGTGGACGGATGCATGATGGGAAGCGACGGCAGCCTGTACAGCAAAGAGGTTGAGGAGAAACGCACAGAGAGACAGTAAGTCGTTAAATCACAGCTGAGCTGGATCAGCTCGTTCGTCAACAGCGACCTGCTCGGCGGCAGGTCTTCACCTTTCTCAAGTCAACATTACAGTGAAATATCTGTTATCTGTTTGTGTGTGTCTATAGTGCGCGAGGCCTCTTCGGGGTGATCTGTTGGCTGGCTTGTTCCTCTTCCTGGAGGGCAGAGCGGAAAGACTTGACTTTATCTGAAAGAAGAGAGAACAGCACTGGTGACAACGACTCAACAGAAACACTCGAGTTCAACACCTCTGAAGTCCTTTTCAGACAACATGGCGGCTTCATCTGTCTGGTAAAGAAGCAGCTTTTATGTTAAAGTATGAAAGTAAAATAAAAAGGTTTCGTGTCCGACAGATTTAACGACAGCTGATCTTTACCTCTCAGCTCCGTGAGAATGTCGATCTTCTGGTCCAGGATTTGTTCCAGCTGAGTGGCAAACGACTCGACATCGTAGTCGACCTCCTCCGTCATCTCCAGCAGCACCTTCTCGTCCTCCAGCCAGCGGATCGACTCCTGTAGGTACAGACTTGCACTTTAACACCTTCTGTGCTGGTCACACTGTTTTAATGTGAGACTCATGAAGAGAACAGGAATAAACTGAGAACTAAACTGTGAAAAGAAATTAATAATTAATTGGGATTGTGGTTGTTTTACGTTCTGTCCACTAGAGGGCAGACACACATTACCAGTACTTCAAACTGATGAACTGGACGTTGCTTCTGCTGCTGTTATTTTAAAACGCAGGCTGTGCTGTACCTGGAAGACGGCCCTGTGGTCCTCCAGAACCTGCTCCTCCATCTCCACCAGCTGAGAGACGGCTTCATGGAAAGTGAAGAGCTGCGGGGAAACTTCCTCCTCCTGCAGAGAACACAAACACGTCGGGTTTTACTGTCAGAGCCTGCGGTTCGAAAAGACGTGAAGGCAGCTGTTCGTACATTAAAACCCCGTCTTTAAACAGGTATGTTCACTGAACCAGATTTTGCTTACTGCAATCAGGAATCCTGTTCATACTGGACAAAACTCACAGTTCTGTGCTCTGAGACTGGATTTGTAGTGATTAGAGTTGTTGTTACGAGGTTTTGGTCTGGTATGAACAGGTGGAATGATTACAACAAGCAGAAATATGAGTTTTGTTTCTCCTTTAACTGATAAATCAAACCCACATCAGCCCTGAGTGAACGAGCAGCTGAGTCTGTCTTACATTCTGTTCGCAGAGCAGCTTCAGGTCGTCTCTTTGCGGAGAGCTCCCGACTCCCCACTGAGCCTCCAGCACCTCCAGCTGGGTGACGTGTCCCCCCTGACGGCTGTCCAGAGCTGCCGCCGGGTCCACGGTGAGCTCCTTCACCCTGACAACACATCAGCGCCGCTCGTCAGACAACAACACGGATGCTTGGCTGGTAGTTACGTGCAGACATGCAGACGTGTGGCTGGTGGGGAAAAGCTCAGCATGCCAGAGATGCAACAAGCAAAACAGACTGAGTCCGTGCAGTACATCAAGCCTGGAAACAATAAAAGCAGGTCAACATGGAATAAAATGGACGGTGGAGGAAAAGGAAGCAGAAAGTAGTGACTTGGGGAAACTTGGGGAAGCAACAGAAAGTGAAAAAATGTGTTGTGATGGTCGTTGTGAGACTCTGGATAAAATGATCGTACTCATAAGTAGGAGAGAGCTCAGAGCGCCCTCCTCCGCCCCCGCCCTGAGAGAAGGGGATGTCTGAAGGACTTATCCCAAACTCCTTCACTCTGGAGACATGACGGGACAGAGACACAAAACCACAGAAGAAGAGGAAGAAGAAGAGGAGGAGACAGGAGAGGATCATGTTATGCTGCACATGTGTGATATGAACTCAATCTTTCTGCTGCTTGATACAAAAAGAAAACTCACATGATTCTCATTTGCCCTTGGAATTATTGTGAATAAATTTAATTAAATCCTTCTTTGGAATGTATTTTTACAATGTTTTCTAAAAGGTACAATAGGTAAGAAAACTAAAATGTGTTTTAAAGGTAGCAATAATGAATCAAGACAAACTCTCATATTAAGTGTAAGTGAGTGTAAGTAGGAGATTCCACATTGTCGTGTTGTGATCAGCTGATTAATGGATCAGTGGAGACAAAACGCTCTTCTTTAAAGCTGTAGATGTGTTTTTATGTTCGTCTGAGAGAAATACCAATAATGTTGTTCAGTCCTGATCTGAGATCAATTCTGAGGGTCCTGAGAACAGCTCGTTTATTCACACATGGAAAAAATAAATATTTCTGAGTTTTGTATTATTATTATTGTAAATATTAAAATTCAGATTTGAACATTAAAGTAAAGGTGTGGTGCGACTCCTCAGCAGTCAGGATAATCTGTTTTACCTGTTGGCGTATCTCAGCGTGTTCAAGGTGTTTTCACACGACGCCATTCCAGGAGAGATGGTCGCAATCTGTGCAGGGGAACATTAGAGCGTTAGATGAGTGTTGCATGAATGTTTCTGTCCACGGGAGGTGCAGATCCGTTCTCCATCTCACCATGCATGTTCTGGAGTTTTCTCCGATGAAGGAGTCCCTCAGCACTTGGGTTAACTTGCTTGCTCTGAACGGAGTGTGAGGTTTGTTTCGGCCCAGAGCTCGAATACACTCCTGCAGGAAGACGAGAACAATTTGTAAATAAGCGGCACGTTAGTGCTGAAAGAATCTGTCGGTGACTACTCTTGTTGCTTAAAAGAAATACTAGAACTGATTAAGAGATTATCAAAATAGTTTACAGATAATTTTAGACGACTGGTTGATCGTTGCAGCTCTAACAGTGATCCATTTTTGTCTTTTTTTTTGGCATAATGATTGTTTAACAAATATACAACTACAGTTTTGTCCACCTCAGAAGCTCTGAATAATCTACTATGACTCATTTTGATATCGATCATTACTGAACATCCCTCCTGGCTGCACAGTGACTGTGAGGTCAGGTTGTCTTAAATACTGAGGCGACGACCTTTAGTGCCAGCAGGCTCTTGTTGATTTCAGCTCCTTCGAGGCGAGTCTGGCGGTCAGCGCTGGACGTGTCCGCCCCTCTCTCGTTCCCCGCCAGGTCGATGAGGGAGAACTTCCCGTGCATCTTCCCCCGCCGACGCAGAATGATCTGGAACACGGCGTGGCTGCGAGAGGAGTGAGCGTTCGCCGAGGTCTGACCAGAAGTCCTGCGGAGACGGAGGAGAAAAACACCATAATGCTTATTGTTTTGTTCAAGTTTATTTACTGTCATTTCATATCAACGCACCAGTTCATGTCAGAGATGGACGGCATCAAGTTCTAGTTAATCTTTGAAAATGACAGATTCTTACAGAAGCCGATGTTTTTTATCTGGTGATCTGATCTAAGTTATTTTCTCTCCTGTGTTTATGACTCGAGATCAGGTTGGAAAAAGTTTGTCCAGGATAATCTTTCTGAGGAAAATTTGACGTGTGAAACTGAGTGAACATTTTATTTCTTAGGAGAAAACGGCACTTTTTTTTTTTTTCACGTTTTGACAGATTGAAGAGAACAGAACAGTTTTTTCTCCAGCAATTCCCAGACCAAAAAAATTCTGAAAAAAAGCTAACTTGGTCTACACACAAAAAAAAATCATCTGAATTATTTTGTTTCACAGATTTTTTTTTTCCATGAGTGAAACCGAGCAGCTTGATCGGTTTTACAGTTTTTTATTTTACGTTTTCATGGATGAAACTTGAACTTCAAAAGATTATCCTGGCAAAAGAAAAACATTTTTTAGGAGACTTTTTTGCAGCACTTTCTTTTTCTAATGAAAAAAAAAAATGGAAAAAAACAACAAATAAATGTCCTCTGAAAAAGTTTTTTCATAATCTTTCAAAAATAACTTTTCATGTGTGAAACTGAGGAAGATAATTTTTTTCTCAATAGAAAACTATTTTCTTCTCTCTGGAGGAAATGTTTTCTCTCTCCTGAAAAAAAAAAATATAAAAAATTCATGTTTTCAAAGATGAAAAAAAACAAAAACTTTTTCCAAGTTTTTCCAACCGGTTCCCAAATGAAAGGAAAAAAAATCTAAAGAAAAAGGATTTTAACTTTAAACATGACAAATGTGGGAAAGAAAGGTTAGCCAGGATAATCTTTGTAAACCTCTTAATTTTTTTCAGCATTTTTGGAACTGAGCAAAAAAATTTAAAATAAAAGGCATTTTACTTTTTTCTTTATAAGCCTCTTCAATTCTTTTCCATCCGTCATAGCGTGGGGAAAAAACATTAAGGAGGTAAAAACAATTTTCATGTGTGAATTCAGTGAAATTACGGTAGTTTTTTCTCAGGAGAAAATATTTCAGGAGAGAAAAAAAAAATTTTCATCAGAAGATTTGTGTGAAAAACTCTTTTTCTCTGTGTGGAACCCAGCATTTTCTCTCTGGAAGAAATGTTTCTCTCTCATAAAAAATAAGTTTAAAAAAATTTGCCCGGTTTGATCTTTGGAAGATTATGCTTTTTTCCCCCCACCAGTTCCTGAACAAAACAAAACAAAACAAAAAAAAAATTAATGGAAAAACATTTTGACTTTTTTTTCTCACGATTTCACAGATTAGATTTTTTTTCAGGTGAATTTTTCTCCCCCCTTTTGTGGAACCGAGCAAAAATAAATAAAAAAAAAGATTTTACTGAGCATTTTTTCTTTTTTTTTTTATAAGCCTCTTGAATTTGGTTTCCATCTGTCAAAATGTGGTAAAAACATTCAGGAGGTAAAAATAATATACGCGTGTGAAACTAAGTGAAATTTATTTTTTCTAAGGAGAAAATATTTCTGGAGAAAAAATAAAAATGCTCATCAGGAGATGTGTGTGACCTTTTTTTTTTCTCTGTGTGGAACTGAGTGAAAAAACAATTCTGTATAATAAAAAAGATTCATGTGCATTCCAGCATTCAGAGATTTCAGCATTTTTCTCTCTGGAAAAAATGTTTTTCTCTCTCTTTCCCAAAAAAAAACAAAACTTTTTTTTTCACGTTTTTTCACAGATGGAAAAAAGGAACTTTGAAAGATTAGTAAAAAGTAAAAAACACTATAGTCATGCCTTTTACTGAGCTCTTTTTTTCCACTAGAATTTTTTACCCCACATTTTCACAGATGGAAAAACAAAAACTTTGAAAGATTATGCTTTTTATTCCCACCACTTTTTGAAAAAAAAGGAAAAATTCTAATGGAAAAATGTTTAAAATGTTTTTGCTCTGAAACTTTGTTTTTCATGTTTTCACAGATGAAATTTTTTGCAGGATAATTTTTTTCCCGAATTTGTGGAACTGAGCAAATAAGATAAAAAATAAAACAGATTTTACTGAGCTTGTCTTTCTTTGTAAGTCTCTTTAATTTTGTTTCCATCTGTCAAAACGTGGGGAAAAAAAAAACTTTTTTCTCAGGAGAAAATATTTCAGGAGAGAAAAAAAAATTCTCAGGAGAAGTTTTTTTTTTCAATGAAATTTTCTTTTTTTTAGGATAATTTTTCTCTGTGTGAAAAAAAATTCTGGAGAAAAAAACAGGTGGAAATAATGACTTTTCTCAGGAGAAGTTTTCTTTTTATAATCTTCCTAAAGGAGCTTTAGAAAGAAAAAATGTAATTTAAACATGACGGGGTATTTTGCCAGGAAACTATTCTAAGCCATCTCTGAAAACGTGGGGAAAAACATTTTGAAACTTTTAAAATTTTATGTGTGAAATAAGTTTTTTCTCAAGAGAAATGGGGTTTTTTTTAGGATAATTTTTTCTCTCTCCTGAAAAATTAAATAAAGAAAACTATTTTTTTTCATGTTTTCACAGATGGAAAAAAAAGGAACCTTAAACGATTATCCGGATTTTTTTCCCCACCAGTCCCATCAGAAAAAAAAAAAAAAATCTAATGACAAAACAAATGTACTTTACACATGACACGTGTGGAAAACAAGTTTTACAAGCCTCTTTAAAAAATGTTTTTCATCTGTGACAATGTGGGAAAAAAATATTAGAAAGAAAAACTGAGTGAAATTATTTTTTTCTAAGGAGAAGATTTTTCAGGAGAGAAAAATAAATTCTCAGGAGAAGATTGTTTTTACACTGAAAAAGTTTTTTTGAGGAATTTAGTCTAAAAAAAAATTCTGGCAAGAAAGAAAAATTCAGCATTTTCTTTATAGAGGAAATGTTTTTCTCTCTCTCCTGAAAAAAAAATGTTTTAGCAGATGGAAAAAAGGAACTTTAAAAGATTATCCTTCAAAGTAAAAAACACTATAGTCATGCCTTTTACTGAGCTCTTTTGTTCCACTAGAATTTTTTACTGCACATTTTCACAGATGGAAAAACAAAACCTTTGAAAGATTATGCTTTTTATTCCCACCACTTTTTTTGTTTTAAAAAAAGGAAAAATTCTAATAGAAAAATGTTTAAAATGTTTTTGCTCTGAAACTTTGTTTTTCATGTTTTCACAGATGAAATTTTTCGCAGGATAATTTTTTTCCCGAATTTGTGGAACTGAGCAAATAAGATAGAAAATAAAACAGATTTTACTGAGCTTGTCTTTCTTTGTAAGTCTCTTTAATTTTGTTTCCATCTGACAAAACGTGGGAAAAAAAAAACTTTTTTCTCAGGAAAAAATATTTCAGGAGAAGTTTTTTTTTACACTGAAAACGTTTTTTTTGAGGAATTTAGTCTAAAAAAAATTCTGGCGAGAAATAAAAATTCAGCATTTTCTTTATAGAGGAAAAATTCTAATGGAAAAATGTTTAAAATGTTTTTGCTCTGAAACTTTGTTTTTCATGTTTTCACAGATGAAATTTTTTGCAGGATAATTTTTTTCCCGAATTTGTGGAACTGAGCAAATAAGATAAAAAATAAAACAGATTTTACTGAGCTTGTCTTTCTTTGTAAGTCTCTTTAATTTTGTTTCCATCTGTCAAAACGTGGGGAAAAAAAAACTTTTTTCTCAGGAGAAAATATTTCAGGAGAGAAAAAAAAATTCTCAGAAGTTTTTTTTTTCAATGAAATTTTCTTTTTTTTAGGATAATTTTTCTCTGTGTGAAAAAAAATTCTGGAGAAAAAAACAGGCGGAAATAATGACTTTTCTCAGGAGAAGTTTTCTTTTTATAATCTTCCTAAAGGAGCTTTAGAAAGAAAAAAAATTCATTTAAACATGACGGGATATTTTGCCAGGAAACTATTCTAAGCCATCTCTGAAAACGTGGGGAAAAACATTTTGAAACATTTAAAATTTTATGTGTGGAACTGAGTGAAATAAGTTTTTTCTCAAGAGAAATGGCGTTTTTTTTAGGATAATTTTTTCTCTCTCCTGAAAAATTAAATAAAGAAAACTTTTTTTTTTCATGTTTTCACAGATGGAAAAAAAAGGAACCTTAAACGATTATCCAGATTTTTTTTCCTACCAGTCCCATCAGAAAAAAAAAAAAAAAAAAAAATCTAATGACAAAACAAATGTACTTTACACATGACACGCGTGGAAAACAAGTTTTACAAGCCTCTTTAAAAAATGTTTTTCATCTGTGACAATGTGGGAAAAAAATATTAGAAAGAAAAACTGAGTGAAATTATTTTTTTCTAAGGAGAAGATTTTTCAGGAGAGAAAAATAAATTCTCAGGAGAAGATTGTTTTTACACTGAAAAAGTTTTTTTTGAGGAATTTAGTCTAAAAAAAAAATTCTGGTGAGAAAGAAAAATTCAGCATTTTCTTTATAGAGGAAATGTTTTTCTCTCTCTCCTGAAAAAAAAAAGTTTTAGCAGATGGAAAAAAGGAACTTTGAAAGATTATCCTTCAAAGTAAAAAACACTATAGTCATGCCTTTTACTGAGCTCTTTTTTTCCACAAAAATTTTTTTTTTTCACATTTTCACAGATGGAAAAACAAAAACTTTGAAAGATTATGCTTTTTATTCCCACCACTTTTTGAAAAAAAAGGAAAAATTCTAATGGAAAAATGTTTAAAATGTTTTTGTTTTTCATGTTTTCACAGATGAAATTTTTCGCAGGATATTTTTTTTCCCGAATTTGTGGAACTGAGCAAATAAGATAAAAAATAAAACAGATTTTACTGAGCTTGTCTTTCTTTGTAAGTCTCTTTAATTTTGTTTCCATCTGTCAAAACGTGGGGAAAAAAAAAAATTTTTCTCAGGAGAAAATATTTCAGGAGAGAAAAAAAAAATTCTCAGGAGAAGTTTTTTTTTTCAATGAAATTTTCTTTTTTTTAGGATAATTTTTCTCTGTGTGAAAAAAAATTCTGGAGAAAAAAACAGGCGGAAATAATGACTTTTCTCAGGAGAAGTTTTCTTTTTATAATCTTCCTAAAGGAGCTTTAGAAAGAAAAAAATTTCATTTAAACATGACGGGATATTTGGCCAGGAAACTATTCTAAGCCATCTCTGAAAACGTGGGGAAAAACATTTTGAAACATTTAAAATTTTATGTGTGGAACTGAGTGAAATAAGTTTTTTCTCAAGAGAAATGGTTTTTTTTTTAGGATAATTTTTTCTCTCTCCTGATAAATTAAATAAAGAAAACATTTTTTTTTTCATGTTTTCACAGATGGAAAGAAAAAGGAACCTTAAAACGATTATCCGGATTTTTTTTCCCACCAGTCCCATCAGAAAAAAAAAAAAAAAATCTAATGACAAAACAAATGTACTTTACACATGACACGCGTGGAAAACAAGTTTTACAAGCCTCTTTAAAAAATGTTTTTCATCTGTGACAATGTGGGAAAAAAATATTAGAAAGAAAAACTGAGTGAAATTATTTTTTCTAAGGAGAAGATTTTTCAGGAGAGAAAAATAAATTCTCAGGAGAAGATTGTTTTTACACTGAAAAAGTTTTTTTTGAGGAATTTAGTCTAAAAAAAATTCTGGCGAGAAAGAAAAATTCAGCATTTTCTTTATAGAGGAAATGTTTTTCTCTCTCTCCTGAAAAAAAAAAGTTTTAGCAGATGGAAAAAAGGAACTTTAAAAGATTATCCTTCAAAGTAAAAAACACTATAGTCATGCCTTTTACTGAGCTCTTTTTTTCCACTAGAATTTTTTACTGCACATTTTCACAGATGGAAAAACAAAAACTTTGAAAGATTATGCTTTTTATTCCCACCACTTTTTGAAAAAAAAAGGAAAAATTCTAATGGAAAAATGTTTAAAATGTTTTTGCTCTGAAACTTTGTTTTTCATGTTTTCACAGATGAAATTTTTCGCAGGATAATTTTTTTCCCGAATTTGTGGAACTGAGCAAATAAGATAAAAAATAAAACAGATTTTACTGAGCTTGTCTTTCTTTGTAAGTCTCTTTAATTTTGTTTCCATCTGATCAAAACGTGGGGAAAAAAAAAAATTTTTCTCAGGAGAAAATATTTCAGGAGAGAAAAAAAAAATTCTCAGGAGAAGTTTTTTTTTTCAATGAAATTTTCTTTTTTTTTTAGGATAATTTTTCTCTGTGTGAAAAAAAATTCAGGAGAAAAAAATAGGTGGAAATAATGACTTTGCTCAGGAGAAGTTTTCTTTTTATAATCTTCCTAAAGGAGCTTTAGAAAGAAAAAAATTTAATTTAAACATGACGGGGTATTTTGCCAGGAAACTATTCTAAGCCATCTCTGAAAACGTGGGGAAATTTTTTTTGAACCATTTAAAATTTTATGTGTGGAACTGAGTGAAATAAGTTTTTTCTCAAGAGAAATGGGTTTTTTTTTAGGATAATTTTTTCTCTCTCCTGAAAAATTAAATAAAGAAAACTTTTTTTTTCATGTTTTCACAGATGGAAAATAAAGGAACCTTTAACGATGATCCAGATTTTTTTTCCCCACCAGTCCCATCAGAAAAAAAAAAAAAAAAAAAAATCTAATGACAAAACAAATGTACTTTACACATGAAACGCGTGGAAAACAAGTTTTACAAGCCTCTTTAAAAAATGTTTTTCATCTGTGACAATGTGGGAAAAAAATATTAGAAAGAAAAACTGAGTGAAATTATTTTTTTCTAAGGAGAAGATTTTTCAGGAGAGAAAAATAAATTCTCAGGAGAAGATTGTTTTTACACTGAAAACGTTTTTTTTGAGGAATTTAGTAAAAAAAAAAATTCTGGCGAGAAAGAAAAATTCAACATTTTCTTTATAGAGGAAATGTTTTTCTCTCTCCTGAAAAAAAAAAAAGTTTTAGCAGATGGAAAAAAGGAACTTTAAAGATTATCCTTAAAAGTAGCAGAGCAAAAAAAAAACACTCTATCTCGGTTTGGAGAAAAAAAAAACAGATGGAAATAACAACTTTTCTCAGGAGAATTTTTTTTTTTTGAGGATCATCGTTTTTTGGAGGACTTGAGTGGAAAAAATATTTAGGGGAGGAAAAAAATAAAATAAAAAATTCTAATGAAAAAAATGAACTTTACACATGACACAGGTAGGACAAAAATTTTGCCAGGATAATCTTTGTCAGCGTCGTTATTTTTTTCATCATTGAAGACATGGCGGAAAAAAACAAACTCAAATTTGTTTTTTCTCAAAAAAAATATCTCAGGGGAAAATTTTTTGTTTTTGTTTTTGAGATTTTTTTTTCTCTGTGTGGAAGTGAATGAAAATAAAATTTCAGGAGAAAAAAAAAATGTGTGTAATCAGCATTTTGTTTCTGGTAGACTTTGTTTCCCTCTCTCCTGAAAATAAATAAATGAATTTGCTCAGTTTAACAAAATAAAAGAGAAGAATTTCACCTTTACGCAGATGGAAAAAAAACAACTTTTTATCCTGTTTTTTTTCTCCACCACTTCCCATTTCTAAAGAATTTTTTTTTTTAATCTCGGCTCTAAACAAGAAAATTTTAATTTGAATAATGTTTTTTCCTAATATTTCAAAAGAAACTTGCTGTTTTTTTTCCCACCAGTTCCTGGACAAAAAAAAAAATTTACACATGGCACAAGTGGAAAAAAGTTTTGCTAGTTTGTGAAGTTTTTCCATCTGTGAAAATGTGTGAAAAAAATATTCAGGAGAGAAAATAAAACTGAGTGTGTGAAACTGAGTGAAATAATTTTGTTCTTTTTGAGGATATTTTTGGGGGGAGGAACAGAGTGAAAATTTTTTTTTGCCATTTTCTTTCTACAGGAATTTTTTTTTATCTCTCCTGAGGAAAAAAAAATTCACAGATTTTTTTTTTTTGAGGATAATTTTTTTAGTCTGTGTGGAAAAGAAAAAAAAGTAATCATAAAAAAAATGTCCTCTTAAATATTTTTTTCACAGACGGAAAAATAAAAGGAAAAAAAAAGGCGCAGTCCTGATTTTTCCCCCCAGTTTTCACAGATGGAAAAAAGGAACTTCGAAACATTATCCTCGTAAAACTTTTTCCCACCAGTTTGAAGTCATAAACACAGGAGAGAAAACACTTTAGATCAGACTTAGAAAGTGGATCTCTTCCATATTTAAACAAATGGTTGTTTTAAATTATCCTTAAGGTTTCTAGGATGTTCAGGACAAATTTCAACCCAGTCAGTGAAAAATAAGCGATTGCTGAGGCTCAGAATTCACCTATAAAGGGAAAGTCATAACTAAAACAGTATTTGGAGTTCAGCTATAGGATGTTACATGGCCCCATGAATTTAATAGAAGTTAAGTTTTTTAATTATTTTTTTTAAAGAAAATCCTTGACGTGAACAGGAAAATTTCTGATTCTGGGTGAGCTGTTGTGAAACGACCCTAAAACATGAATTCAGCTCGTCTCAAACTGCTGTTTTACCTGCAGCTGTTTCCCACTTCAATGAGCTTGAGGACGTCCTCTGTGCACTTCACCTCTCGCTCCTGCAGCCCCACCACCTGCACCTGCTGCTTCCCGTCCTCCAGGACCCGTAACTTGGCTTTACGGTTGAGCAGGTCGAACACCTTTGAACACAAACACATCAGCCCAATCAGGACGTCTGTCAACAAATAACACGACATGAAGTGAACACGCGAAAGAAAGATAAACTAGGACTCAAATAACTTTGACTTCAGTGTGCGACTACAGAGTTGTGTCTTTTTGCAGTTTATTAGACAAGTTCAAATTATATTCACCAAAAATAAAAATTCCAGAGTTTAAAAAACATTTTGCTTTCTCAAATCTGTCAACTAAGGATCTCTGAAACATCTCCAGCACTAACAGTAAGCTAGCCGCTGTGCTGTCTGTGAAGTGTTGTTTTGTTTTCTTTCCTCAGACATGTACAAGTTGGCGGGGATGGAGAGAGAAAAAAATACAGATCTGCCTTTTCAAAATTGAGCCTCATTTCAGTCGATTAGATTTAGATACAAAACTGTGACATGGATGATAAAATGGTAACTAATCATTTAAAAAGACACCAACCTTCCCGCTGTAAATCTCAAAAAATGTGGCAAAGATCTGGAGGTCCAACTTCTTGTAATTTGGCTTCTTTATCATGAGAAAGACGTCTCTGGCTGCACAAGGAAAGAAAAAAGAGACGCTTGAATTCAGTCAAACGGAGCAAACCAGCAGCGAAGACAGAGAGATGAGGGAGAAACTAACCAGACAGTGCATAGATCCCTTTAGAGCAGTCCTGGTTCTTTCCTGAAAAGTCGCCTCCCATCGTCTAAAAACAGAGACGTGAGTTAAACAAGGAGGAGGGAAGCAGAAACAGAAAGTCTCGTCAGGTTAAAAACACTCACGTGTGTTTTTCCACTTCCAGTTTGTCCGTACGCGAAGCAGGTCGCCATCCCCCTCTCAAAAATGGTCTCAACCAGCGGCTGAGCGGTGAACCTGCGAGCACAAGAGCTTCTGTTAGCAGGTAGTTAAGGCGTCCAATACTAAATTAATAATTATCCAATAAAAAAAACATATCAATGAAACAAAATTAAAGAAATTATGACCAATTATGTTTTCACTTGTTCACAATCTCAACAGCTGCTCTCACATTTAGCCAGTTAGCTCACGTTAGCTTGAGCAACAATAATGTGAGAGTAGTTCTGAATCTGCTGCTGTTAATTACACAAACTCTTTAGCTTCGGCTTAACGAGGCTGCTCAAGCTGCTGAGCTAACCGTGCGACACGTGAGCTTATTAATCAGACCATATTCGCATTTTGGGCTTCTGTGTCCCTTCAAATGTCCCTTCAGTGGGGTAATAAAACACCGAGGCCACGTTTATACGTAGCAGGGTATTTAGAGAAACGAATATTTCCCCCCCCTTCGTTTCAAAAAAGTTGTCATTTACATCAACCCGCATAAATACGCCGTCGAGCGCCATTCTAACTCTGCCAAACCTCTGGGCGGCAGTGTAGGGAGAAGGATGAAGCCATGCAAGCCAATCAGAATCCTCAGAATCAACAACAACGAATAACACGAGCGACTTCCTGTTCCTTTCAAAACAACGCTCACATGACGTTAAGCATTTTCTGGCGCATAGCCTAATGAGCGTGAGAACCTAAAACCCCGTTTCTCCCAGCTGACACGACAACACATAACCAGAGTTTTCCAAATTCTCCACTTTGCCCGGAGTTTTTAGAAATAATCGTTTTCTGTGATAAAAACTGGGTTTTCGTGTAAATGAGAGGCCAAACCGCCTGGAAATATCTGCGTTTTCCCTTCGTGTAAACGGGGCATGAACCTCCGTAAAAAAAAACACACATCACCTGTAAACCATTTCATTGGTGGAGTTCTCGTCAAAGGCGTAGTCGAATCGGAAAGTTTGGTTCTCCAGGTAGCGCGTCAGGTCGACTTTCTGCTTGGGCTCATGGACCATCACCACGTCCTTGCTGGGGATGGTGATCACATCCAAATCCTTCACCGACACCTCTGAAGAGACACACACAAGACATTTATTCCCATTTATTTGTAGCCATATGCGTCAAAGAAAACAACAGCTGTTGACTACAGCGCTTTTACTTTGTTCTGTTTGAGTTTAAAAACTGAATAAAGAGACTCTCACCTTTTTTATTGAGCGGACGTGCACGCACACACACACATATCCTGTGCTCCTCGATCTGAAACACCAACAGACAGAATGTGCTGTTCACTGTGTGTCGTTAAAGGAAAAGGTAACTCATAGATGTAAATCCAGTCATCATCATCTCCTCCCCCTCACTGCTGATGGAGAGTCGGGTGAAGTTTCGTAGTCCACAAAACTGCTGCACTTTTTTTACTATCATGCATTTCATTGTTATACAGATTTTAAACTGAGTGCTTTTAAAACATTTCTGCAGTTTTTTAAATTCACATCCTGTTTCTATATCTTTTCCTTTGTATACATTTGATTGATTTTGCACCATTTATTGACTTCTATTACACTCTGTTTTACCTTAAATATACTTTTTTTATATTTAATTCTCTGTCTTGGAGCCTGAAAGCCAAAGAAAAACAGACAATAAACATCATCAATCCTGAACCTGACTGAAAATTCAAACTCTGTGTTTTCTCTGGCTGCAACATTTCATCAGACGCAAATATTCTAGATGTCATGTTCTCCGTTTTCCCCAAACTTTCAACCTGACATGATCTTTAGCTGCACAGCACGAAGCTGTGGTTACTTTGGTTTAGAGCCCCGTTTGCTGATTTATTAGTTTGTACTTAAATCATCTGACTCACCAGATCATTACTGGTCAGCGGCCTGTAGTCCAGACTGGCTCTGAAGTCTCGGATCATACACATGATTTCATAGTTTGGCAAGTTGACATCCACCTCCTGAAATGGAACAAAAAACACAAGTATTGAATGAAAAATGTGTGTATTTAATTCCCCATTTTTATTGCTTTCAGTGACGGGCTGGAGTCGATCCCAGCTGACATCCAGAGTAACAAAGACGGTTGCTAGGTTTCCATCCTGATTTCCAACCAAATTTACATCCACAGCTGCTAACCGATTATTAGAAGTTGGCTCATAGAGATGATCAGAAGGTGGCACCAGTTCTCCAGTCAGAAAAATGTTATATTACTGCAGAAGAAGAGGGCGTAAGGGAAAACAAAATAATCCATCTTGGGAAAATCTAAGTTAAAAATGTTAAAAAGGGGATTTCAGCTCTGAGGCGATATTCAGAAGATCAATTATATTAATACTGTGCAGAATGGGTGTTTGGTTGCACGAAAGTAAAATCTAGTACTTGAAGTAAAAATGAAAGATTCTTCATAAAAATGATTTATTGTTTTTAATTTGATGACTGTGAACATTCTGCAACAACTACAAAGAAGTTATTTTTGAAAACGTAAAAAAAAAGGTCACCAGAAAGTGAAGAAATAACAGTTTTGACGTCATGACATCTGTATTATTATGTGTATTGTGTTTCAGAAATATGCTAACAAGCTAGCAGCTAGACCCACACCTGTGAGAGCAGGTTAGTACAGTTAGAGGTTATTCTGGTGACATGCCGCCTCCAGTTTGTTTTGAGCACAAATCCGACAGTTCTTACATATTTCACCTTTAAACTAATGAAAACCACATCCATCAAAATATAAGAAAATATTTTGTAGCATTTACATCGTCGCTTTAAATTCAGCCTACTAGAGTTCTGCAAACCTTAAATCTGAAGCCAGAACGCACCCAGAGATCTGAACCTGTATATTTCTGCTTATATTCACACAAACCATCTACCTGCAATGTTTGCTCCTCACCTGTGCCCTCTTCTCTCTGAGCTCCTGTTGCTGAAGTCGCCTCTTCTCTCGTTTCTCCTGCAGTTTCTCCACCTCCTTCACACAGTTGGATTTCCTCCGTGCTGAAAAGACGAAGCAAAAATAATAGAAATAATCACAATAAACAACCACATTAATCAGGGATAATGCTCGTGTTAATCTGTATTTCACTTCCCTACACTGTCTGCGGATGTACGACCATGACACGGCTCACAAATAAACAGTTTTAATTAAATAACATGCTAAAAAATAACAGCCGGTCATTGTAGTTTGTATCAAACATCTCCTCAGAAGTGATTCTGCTGATTTCCACGTGTTGTTAGGTTTTTTTCCACAGCATTGTACATTTATGCTAATTCCCGCCGCCACAGCTGACAGCTAAAACAAATGCTGTAGTATGAGTCGGAGAGGAGACGCCAAGATGAGCGAGCGACTGTGAAAGAGCCTTTGACGCCCTCACAGCTGTGAGCGAGCGTGACATCACCCTCCACCAGAAAACAACAACAACACACACATGGAAACGACCTCAGAGCACTTCAGAGGTGACACAAGCTGAGGCATGAAGACGGGTGTGACCTCTGACATGTGAGATCCAGATGTGTTACCGTTCTCCTGCTTCAGCAGGGACTGGTTGATGGCGGACTGGGAGGCGATGGCTGGTGGAGGAGGCTCTAGAGGCTGGCTGTGCTGGCTGGGACGGGCTCGGGTGGTTCCCACTGCTGCAGCTGAGGAGAACACGGGCCAACAGCAGTCTTCAGTTCCAGAACAAACAAGGGACAAACTATCCTACCATTTACCTCCACTGGTTTCTGTGCATGTATAGAGCTGAAACTATTAGTTAATTCATACGTCAATCAACTAAATAAATCTGACACTGTTCTGATATTTTTGCATTAGAAGTTTTAAATAGTTTTTTATCAGGTAAAGACAGGAAAATAAATCATATATTTCAAATGTACCTCTGTTCTCCCGTGGAGCGTTCTCAGCCTTGGGTATCGCTGTAATCCGCCTGGTCTGAAAATAAAAACACAACAGGACTGTGAGCAGGGTTTTCACCACCACCATTAGGATTAAAGTGCAGCATCCGAGACAGTCCGAGCGCCACAAACCGTAACATTTAAAAACCAGCGTGGAGAGCATCAAAATGAAATGACACCACTCAGAGCTAATGGTTGGAGTTAGTTCCCAGTGGACACAACTAAACAAATATTGAATGAATTGAATAAACTACAGAGTCAAGGTGTTTGTGTTCGTGTACTGTGTTTGAAAATATAAAAAAAATCAAGTTTGACCGTAAAGCGTGAGCACTAATACACAACAGAGCACATTAAACCCTCGACAACAAGGTGAACACAAAACACTGACTTGGAAAAAAACCTCAGCTCAGGAATCATGAATAAACTCTGAGAGTGTCCTGGATGAGAGGGACTGATTATTGATCTTTGACAGAACAGCTGGTGAGGAGCAGACCTTGGGGAGTTTGCTGGTTTTGGGGACATTGGAGGGCGGAGCTTCAGGACTCTGTGGGATCTCCTCGTCAGGAGCAACGTCTGGATTCAGTGCAAAGACGCTTTCCAGATCGATCTGCAGGCGGAAACAAGACACAGATTATTATATTATAACATTTATTCAGTCAGGTGATTTTTTTGCCGATACTGATAACCGATAATCACCTGCCTGTCATGTAGTTTGTTGACACCTTCATGTTAGAAAGACTCAGGTGTACTGAGCAAAGATGGCTGATTTAATAATCCACCGCTTTTCCCTCCTCTCTGTCTTCTTCTTGTGAGAAACGTCCACACCTGACGACCTGCGTGGCTCCACACAGGTGCAGCAGTGTTTTTGTTTGTTCTTCTTTTTCTCTGTGTTTATTGGCTGCTCACAAACTGACTTTAAAGGTGCATACCGCCACCTGCTGTGTGGAGATGCTGCACTTGGTAGGTCAGCAAAAGCAATTAGGCTTTTTTTCCCCAAACACTGTCGTCATAATACTGGAATTTCTGACTTCCATACAATACCTGGAAAAATATCAATATTCGATACCACAAGCAAAGATTTTAATACTAAAAATGAAACTGATCGATAGTTCCAAAGTACGAAAACCGCATTCAAAATCTCACTGAAGTTAGTATTAATTCTCGAGACAGAGCAGCAGTAATAATGTGGTTTGCTTCATATGTTAAAGGCAGAAGATTTTAAAAGAAATGATCTAATCTCCTGGACAATCGCAGGTTTATGTGTTTTCCCATAAGCCCTAGAGGTTTGCAGTCTAAACTTGGAGTCTGACTGAGATATGTGATGTCCGATCTAACCCAGGATGTTCAGGCTGAGGGAATCAAACTGACAACTTGCATCTAAAATTAAAAAGGTGCATTGTTTTTTCACCCCTGTACTTTTGTGCATATAATGTTTCTTTTTCCTAATAGTGAAAACTAATACTAATTATGTTTTTATTCATTTAATTTCCGAGTCTTACAGCTCAGACATAAGGAATGGAGTAGAGAAATGTTAGAGAAGCAGGATAATTTACAGTTTATTGTCTAAAACAGGCCTATTGATTTGCCTAAAAGTGCCAAGAGCCGGACTTTTACCCTAAAATCCAGCATCGGTCGGGCTCTAAAATAGACTAATAATAAAAATGTGGACAGGATTAAAAACAGAACATGATATTTAGATGTAATAAAGGTAAACAGACATAATTTACACCCTTTTATTGTCAAAGTTCTAGTATTTATTAGCACTTTTGAGCAGATTTCAAAATGTCGAGATATAAATCAGGCTTCACAATACATGCTGAGAATAAAGCGATATCATTCACGTTTAGTTTGATTCCATTTTGACAGTGCAAAGTGGGGGAATGTTCCCGAGTTCAGCATTTCCTCCTGATGAACGATGGCTTTAAATTCCAGAAGAGATGAAACATTTTGAGGCGGCTTTAGCAGGAGACATTTATAAATGACTTTTAAATAGAGGCTAACCTCTGCAGCATGAGCACAAATAAGGCTATTTTTGTGTTTGAATGAAAGTTTAACTCCGCTGTGTCTCGGTGACACTTTCCAGACACACTGAAGATACGGGGAGTAAATCATGAGAGGATTTTGTTTAACATGAATGACGAGAGCGGAGAAACATTCAGGTAGACAGGAAGCTGTACCTCTTTCCCTTTGGTGTCTCCGTTCTCGATCCACTCCACCGTCACACTCTCGTTGTCCTCATGCAGTGATGTGACCATCGCCTGGTGAATCCGTCCTGCAGAGACAGACAGACAGAGAGGATGTAAAGAGATGCTCGGCCTCTTCTGTCAGCGCCTATAGAGTCACACAGGGATGACGTATTGTTGTAGGCTAACTCGGACGTTAGCACTGCCCTGTTTCCCTCGACACAAAAGCAAGATGATCTTCACAGATGAACACCACTTTGTGACGACAATCAGACGACATCACGGTCGGTCACATGACTTAAACGTCACCACCACTGCGCGTCTTACTGCACAAATACTACACAGGTTTTCTATAAACTGATCAATGTACAAGTTGTAAAGTCAGAGTTAGAACAGTGTGGAACTAAAGTGGGCCTGTAAAGACGAACTAGTGAGGAGACGAGTCTCCGTGTTCGCTGTGAGGACGTTTAATGTCCCCGACATTAGTCTCATTCAGACACTTGTTAGCACTTTATAATTGTGGGACATTTAATGATGTATTAATGTCGTAGAACCAAGGGCGTAAACATCTTCAGCCTGTGGTAACCACACACCTTATTTCAGACATTTAACTGAAAACCAATTCAAAAAACTGTTGACTTTGAGATGAGGGAACCGGATAAAATGCTTACTGATTACTATTACTATAGGATAAATATTAGGAGCAGTATATCATTGTAAATTCACCATTTTTACGATTATCTGCATCTTATCTTTTGTGTCTGATTGCAGATTAAATAAAAACAATTAAACTCTGGCTCTGATGCAGCACTATCTGTTGTCACAAGTAATGGCCAATCATCACTGAATAACCTGAATTTGCTTGATAGATTCTCAAATAAATGAAGCGGAGTGAAAGTTAAGCAGAAAATGTAAATACTGAAGCAAAGTACCTCAAAATTGTACAGTAAATGTATACTGGTTCCAATAAATGCTCTCCTGGATTACTAATCGGTAGACCCCTAATAAACACGATCAACCACAACATTAAAACCACCGACAGGTGATGTGAATAACTTGTGTGGATGAACTTGACACACTGCTGCAGAGCAAATACAGCTCCTCATGGCGGCTGCCCCTCCAGCAGGACAATGAGCCCTGACACACCACAAAAACTGCTCTGAAAAGGCTCGAGGATCACAACAAAGAGCCCAAGACGTTGACCAGTCCTCCAGATATCCCAGATCCCAATCCAGTTGACCATCTGTGGGACGTGCTGAGGTCCACAAGCCTTGAACAGGACCCAAAGCATCCACTACAAACGTCCTGAGGCTAGAAAGTCACAGGACGCCTCCAGAGGTGTTTGGACCATGACTTGACAGATCAGAGCTGTTCTGGATGCACCAGAGGAATCTACACGATATTAGGCAGGTGGTTTTAATAAGTGAGCTCAACAAAACCTGTAACTTAAACACTGTAGAGCTGCTCCTGTGTGTCAGCAGATCACAGGACTGACCAACTCTCCTTTCACATACCTGCAGTTGTTAATATGAGCAGATTTATTTTGATTTTCATCTTTTTTACTATCTGTTCTGAGCCCAGCTGGCGGCCATATTGGTGTTGAGTGAGACGATGTAGTTCACCGAGCGCTTTAACGCAAAACTACCTGAGATTCGACTTTATTTACGACAAACTGAGACTTCATTGACTTGGAAAATTATCTTTTAAATTGACCAGCATCATATGTGTGATCGACACAACTCAAGCGGGATCAAACATCTGACGTTGAAGTTTTTTCTGAAGTAAGGTCCAGCGGAGAGGCTGCGACTTCAGCTCTCTATAAACACTGAATAACTTGAATCTGCAAAGTAACTAGTTACTAAAGGGATCAAATAAATGTAGTGCAGGGGAAGTTAAGTACTTGGAAATTGTACTTAAGAACAGTAATTGAGTAAACTGTTGTCAAAATGATGACAAAAAGAGTTTCATTTTTATTGCACATAAATATTGATCCCAAATATTGGCTGTCAGTCTCCTTGATTTCTAATTATCTTTATCGGTCGTCCGCTGGGTTTTAATGTTGTGGCTGACTGGTGCATGTGCTGCTTTACATCACACACAGAGGCAGACATTAACACAATCTAATGAGCCAAACACCACGAACAGTCGCATCGCTTTCAAATAATTCAATCCAGACCCAAAACCATGACATCGACACCCAACGTCTCAGATTCCTGCAGTCTCAGTTTAACCCTAAAATAAGGATACTGGGATGCTAAAGGGTGTGGCTCATGATGGATGATGATAGGACTCCCATTCACTGCCTCACACACACACAACTTGAAGAGCTGCGTTCACTGGATGTCAACTGGTTTGATTAGCAGCCAGAGAGACTTTAAGCAAACACACGTTTATGTGGTAAAAGCAGGTTATTTTCGAGGCTGCAGTCAGGAGGGGAGAGGCCCCCCTGCATGCAGCCATCCATCAGCCCGTGATTCACAGGCCACTGCCGGATGATGCAGTGCAGCTCTGGAGGGTTTCAGCCATGATGCAGGGGAGAGGATGGAGAGGATGGAGGGGACGGAGGGGACGGAGCCCGGCGGGGGCAGGTGGCATTTTTGTCCGGACAGCTCAGGGGGAGGGAGGGGGAGCGGGCTGACAGGCGGGCGGGTCCGTCCACCTGTGCGGCTGTCCGGCGTGTGTCTCCGCTGACTGACAGTCGACAGCGGCGAGACGGAAAACACCGTTTCTGCTGGTTTCACGGCTCCGACGCTTCACTCAGCGGCGGTTTCACGCGACACGACAAGAAAAATAACCGTTAATAGCCGTTTGCTAGCTTAGCGGTGACGTTAGCCGCTCTCCGGCCGGCGGTTAGCCGAGCCCCGCCGGATGGAGAGCGGTGTGTGTCTCTGTGAGTGTGTGTGTGTGTGTGTGTGTGGAGCTATAGCTACGTACCGTCGCTCCGCTTGATCTCCACGTAGATGCCCACGAAGATCTTCCCGAACATACCGGCCATCTCTCCGCCGCGCCTGCCGTTACCTCTGTGTGCGTGCGTGCGCGCGTGTGTGCCGAGCCCGTCCAAGTTGTGCTGCAGAAGCCGAGGTCACCAGCGGTCAGCCGGGAGAGGGGAGCGAGCCGCTGCGCATGCGCGGACCGTGTCACCCAGAGCCGTCTGAAGTGGGGAGCATCCTCCGTTAAAGGGTGACTCCACCTGTTTTTTTACACATTAAAGGGGAATTGTATTATTTACAATATTAAAAAAAGTGTAAATTTAATCCATGGTCTAACACACCTTGACACCGAGTAAGACTCCCCCTCGAGAGATCAAGTTTACCGACCGCTAGCTTAGCTAGTTTTAGCAACCTCAGAAAAGACCGCACGATAACAATACACTGCAGCTTATGTCTCCAACTAGAAACCGCCATCAAAAAGCCACAATTAATGGTGAGAACAGCAGCAAACTTCAGCAACAGTACATGTACAGTCCCAGCACACAGTACGAAGCATCAAACATCTGCTAGCTTTGCTGGATTTGTATTAAAAACACAGCACAACTCACCCTCTCCTCCAGCAGCCTGCCTGTGTGGGGAAGCCCTGACGAGTCGATTACCGAGTGCAGTAGATTTCCACAGCTCAAGGAGGAAAATGTATGAATATTACTCCATGGATCTTATTATCGAGAGCTGACAGGGAAAAGAACGGAAGTAATGGAGTTATTTCTCCTGTCAGGGATGATTATTGGATCCGAAATTAAAGGGGCGCTGTAATTTGGGGGAATAAATTCAAACTCAGAATTTTAATATTTACAATAATAATGAGGTAATAGTACAAATTTCCATATTAACTCTATGGATTTTTTCCATAAGTGAATAAACAAGCTGTTCTCAGAGTAAGATAAGGTCCCAGGACACTGTTTGAAGCTAGACAGGTGGCAGGGTCCGCCACATATAAACAAAGTAAAACAGTATATATTTTTTTGTCCTTTAAAGTCAGTTTGTTTATTCAGTTTATTCAGTCATGAAAACAAAGAAAGTTTATTTAGGCAGAATAACAATCAGCCGATGGAAATCTTTCTCTTTTGATTGGTTTGATTTGTTTCCCCAAAACTACAGCGTGCTCCTTTAAACTGTGTTTACAGGTGTTGTGGAGTCCTGCTGCATATGTGGCAAACAGTAGTAAAAAGTCTTTTGTGGCTCCAGAGGAAGCTGAGTGTAATCTGCTAAAATGATGTCATTCAGTGGCTAGGTTGCATTGTGGGTAATGTAGGCGGCGGGAAAGACACCAACGCTGTTATACTATTCACTCGAAAACCTTGTTAGAAGCTGGAACCAACTGTCAGAATTCTTCAGATTATTTTTTTACATCCCCACCTTTAATGATCTACTTTAAAATCATGTGGCCAATGTGCTTCACTTAAAGTTAAATAAACTCCAGCCATGATGCAACATCTGGCCAATCAGACCTGCAGTTCACTTCATTTAGAAATCTATATTTGTGTATGACTCGTACTGTACAACAGAACGCAGGAATATGAGCTGATGGTTTGTAACTTTCCGTCACTGAACACAAGGTGGCAGCAGAGGCCTGTTACACGTTACACGACATCAGGCGAGCAGTTAGTGGAGGGTCGAGTTACGCTGTGTGAAGGAAACTAGAGACGATCTGCTGATGGATCACAGCAGCCACGAGGCCTGTTCACACGTTGACCCATCAGCGATCACGGCTCAGACCACAATCATCTGAAACCTCGGCCTTCATTTTTAAATGAATTAGGCCAGAAAACTATGGAAGCCCTCAAAGGTCACGGGTCAAACATTATTTCCTCTGTTTTCCCGAGATAACAAGTTACATTTGAATTGTTTTCTCAAGTCCTTATTTGTGTCATCATGACAGAATAATAAATGAGATCACGAGATAATTTTGGCGAGATCTCCAGGAGAAAAACTCTGTTTATATCACGATGACATGTTTTACTATCACTATCTATATGTGTACTTCTGTAAAATGTGATGCCTCTCCATCTTGTTGTTTTCGTTTTCGTCCTCCTGGATCCACAAACTTCACATATATTACCGTTTGTATCAGATATTCTGTCAGTGCAACTGTGATTTTGTTGTTCTGTTCTATACTGGCGCGGCTATTGCGTGTCCGTCCCTCCTCTGTGGCTCTTCCTGAGGTTTCTTCCATCTTTTTTTCTCAGTATGGGAGGGTTTTCCTCACTCGAATTGAGGGTCTCAGGACAGAGGTTGTCGTTCACTGTACAGATTGTAAAGCCCACTGAGGCAATGTGATTTTGATTTTGGGCTATGTACAAAGCAGTTGAATAGACCTGCTGTGGATTAATTTTCCATGTGTTACAACTCATAAGTTCGTTGTATCGCCCACTCTGCTCACCCGGGAGGAGGAGTTACCCTGAGGTGTGTGTGTGTGTGTGTGTGTGTGTGTGTGTGTGTGTGTGTGTGTGTCCTAGGTTAGTATTGGAGGGGAGGGACGGTTGTGTTGAGCAGCCGGTGAGATGAGGTGCTCTCTCCAGGACAACCGAGGTCACATACCTGTTCCTCCAGCGTCTAACGTATATTCCAGGTTCAACAGGTCCAGAGCTGGAGGAACTGATCGCACCGTGTTACTACATGTACTGTTGAACCTGTTCTCCTTCATTCATTAAATTACTCAACATAAAGCCTTCTGCCTCTCCTTTCTCACCTGGGTTAATCAGATGAGCGATATATGTTCGTCAACAGCGACGAGGGAGGAGCATGAGAGTCCTGAGATGCACCTGCAGCTGCTCATCCAGGTGCCTCCACCCACCTGCCCTCCTGCTGCGAACCAACCATCCGACTTCCTCCTCAACTTATTCACAACCCCCCTTTCTCACTCTGTCATTAACACACACACACTCAGACACACAAACACTGACACATCCCCTCGCTACCCATCAGTCCATCCGGTCCCAGAGGTGTCGGCCATCAATGTCTGTCGTAGGCGTTTCCCCGGCAACCACAGCCTCCCCTTGTCAGACTTGAGAGAGTGCTTTTTTTTTTTCTATTTGTTTGGTTTCTGGAGGATTAATGGACACGCGTTATTGTGCGGCTGTTGTGTGCACATGAATACGGGGGGTAGAGGACACATCGACGCGTGAAAACGCAACACAATGAATTACATTTTCTGTGCAATTAAGCTTCTGTAAAAGGATGCAAACTCCTCGTGACACCTGAGTGTCACGGGAAACACGCTGCTGAGTTCATTTGTCTGATAGAAAATACAGACTGAATCCATGCATGCATATTTCTGAGGATCATTCGCATTATTTTACATACCAATATTCCGTGTAGCACAGCTATACTGCGAGGGATCTATTTTGCAATCATGGATAATTCATGATCTGCACAGACGCTGCGTATGAAAATCCTTTGAAGGCGGTTTGGGACTGGGGAAATTCCCCTTTCTTCCACTTGCCTTCACTTTGTAAAGGCCGTGCTTCTTGTTTCAGCGGCTGTGAATTCACACGGTGAGGTGATGTTCCCCTCGATCAGGCAGTGTGACTCACCTGTGGTGAGCAGGGAAATATCAGCTCCCTGTGTTGGATTTACAACATTCTGTTGTAGTTTCACTCAGACGTGTAGTGACTCGTACGGTTTAAACGATCTCTAACGGACAGAATTGTTGCCTGACGTACAAGGGTCATTCCATGAAATTGGTGCCTTTTCAACTTTGAAAAGTTAAAATTTTAATTATATTTAATTGCTATTTTTTCAGTAGCCAGGAATTAAAGACAGTTTAAAATGACAAGAAATTATATTGTGCCATCTCAGCTATGGAATTTCATATTTTATAACTGTTTTAGTCAAGTCCTGTTACTGGAAAGGTAACAGGGCAGTACCATTTCAAGCTAATTTGCCCATTGCTAGCTAAAACAAATGTTAGCTAAAGCACATGCTATGTACTTTGAAAGGAAATTACATGTACATATTGATTATATTATGAGAAATAAATAATTGTTTGGATTTATATGTTAAAAAATGGTAACAGGGTTGACGTTGTATGCTTGTCCCCCTGGTTCAACCTTGAAAAAACATCAAAAATAGCACATCAGAGATGAGCAAAACTTACTTGTCACTGAGCTGTTAGCATCCTGGTTCAGAGATGATGCAACCTCCTGTAAATCATGCCAAATCTAGAATGTACCGTTATCTTGATAGGGTTTTTTGGTTAGGGTAACAGGGTTGACATAAAATTAGGGGACACCGATAAATTGGTAAATATTTATACTTATATCACAATAAGATCATACTTAAAATTATATGTAAATGTGAACATTTTAACATTTTGCCAACATTTTACAAATTAAAAGTCCTGCTGACGTACAACAACAACAGTGAGGGACAGGCCAAAAACCTCACCCTCATCAGCTTAAAAATCATTTTTATTATTTAAAATAATATCTAATTGATTTTAATTTGATGTTTTATTGAGGAGAGAAGACATGGTAATGTTATATTTTCAAATTACATCTTTGTTTGTTTGTTACTGTAATTTTATGACTGATAATTTCTTGGGGACACAAAAGGCACCGATTTCATGGAATGTCCCACAAAGAATTGTGTTTACATGCACAACACTGTCCTGATCATGATCAGGAGTATTGATCTCTTCGAGCTCAGGCTTCTGACTACACTGGAAGAGGGAGTGTGTCAAATCGTGTCGACATGTGCTGCTTGATCACCTCGTGGCCTTATTTTCATAAAACACCTGACCAGCTTTTTAAAAGGTATAATGTAGAGCGTGATGTTTCCGACAGAGCTGTAAGAACACGAGACTTTCTCCTGACGAGCATCGACTCGACTGGAGAGTCTGTGGGATCAGCTGGTCATGTTTCTGTTGTTTTTGATACGTTTATAAAAATATAACAACGTCAAAGAAAAAATGTGTGTTAATACAAGTAAAAAGGATGAAAAGAGGCAACGTTGAGACTCATCTGGTCAGTTACTAGCCTATTGCACGCTTCTTTACAGTGGGCTTCGAATTCATTTCACCACAGAAGCACCAAGCGGATGTTCTGCCACAACACACTTGAGGTAACTTGAGGTAATCAGTTTCTAGCTGCTTCTTTTCAGATGATATTGTAAAACAAACTGAACAAATCTGGCACGTCAGGTTTCTAAAGTGGAGGGAGTCAGGTGGAGATCCAGACGTTCTGTTCGGATCCGGAGTCATTTACCGACGGGAGGAGAGCTCAGAGATTAGCTTTTAACTTCTGGGATTGAAAAGTGGATTCATCTTCACTCCTGTTGATCGGCCCGACTGCAGCAGTGATCCGGAGGTGACCTCCATCGTCGGGTGGTTCTGTTCTGTACTGTCGACTGCTGACTGGAGCCGGAAATGGACTTTACTTCATGAACGTAACGTTACAGAGAGGAGAGAGAGAACCAGAACCAGAACCAGAGTCCCTGCTGAGTGCTGAGTTTAGTCAGAGTTGACCTGACTCTAATCAGACACTTTCGATGCGTGCCGTTGCTCTTTAGCTAACGGCTAACGTACAATATTCTGGCCGTCTGGGGCGAATTAAATGGTCGCATGAGTAACGCGAAGAGAGTATTTGTACCTTTGATCTTAGGGATATTTATTATTAAGTAAGTAATGTAATGGAGTATTTTCAGAGTGTACAATCGCTACTTTTACCCATGAAAAGCATCTGAATACGTCTTCCACCGCCGCTGAGATGTGCAGACCTGCCAGGTCGGCGCATTGTTGACTCCAAGACGAACCGTGCGAGCGTATTTCATCTGCTGAATGCACCGTAATGGCTGCTAATTAATAATCACTGTCAAATCCGAAGGAGCAGGACTGAAAGGTCGGAGCGGTGCTCTGTGAGGACAAAGGAGGCAATCGAATTACCGTTCATTTTACTGATTTCATTTCCATGGCGGAGGCCGTGGCGGTGGAGCGGCCTCAGCGGGTAATGGTTTCTGGCAACGATGGGGCCCTTAGTCCTGTTCACTGGAGCTGCAACATCCCCCCAGGGTTTCACTGGCCGTTAGAGCTCTCGTTTCTCTTCTCTTGATGTCATTTAATGAAAAAGGAAAAAAGTTATGCTTGTCGTTAACCTCACACACCGTTCTTTATGCACAAAGAAAAAAAAATCTCGGCCATCGTACGTCTACTCAGCTAAATAACGTCCTTGTGTAGCTGCAGAGGTCGATCGAATGTGAAATTAGACCATTTAGGATTCATACATGAGAGCCGTGTCTTTATTTAGGCTGCAAAAATAAAGTGAAAGCTGCAGGACTTTACGGTGGCTGTCGGGGAACGGGCCAGAGGTCTTTAATTGGAGGGGCAGAGGGAAGAAGCAGAGGGCAGGAGGGGGAGGATGCTGCTGCAGCACAGGGTGAGAGCAGCAGAGGACTTCTCCAGGGATCGGCCGCTTTACTTTGAAGTGTGTGGTGGGACTGTGTGCAGCACAAAATCCCCCCAATCCTCCGTCTATTACTGCCATGTTTGCTCATTATGTTTTCATGGGCTGATTCCAGACGCCTCAGTCAAATCTTCTGGCCCAGGAGAGACAAACTCCAGGGGAATAGGAATGAGGCAGGGATGCTCGAGTGTTTTCAGGCAGGTTGTTGACGTGGATTGATGCGGCTGACATCAGAAACACTCCTTTGAATCCAGTTGAAACCTTGACACTCGACACAGAATGTGTTATTACGATTCTTTGATTGACAAGTCGTAGTGAGTTGGCTCGTCTGGAGCGAGCTACCCTCGATTCTCTCTTTAAGCCTGAGAGCGACCTTGAACCATTAGCTCCACATTATATTTCTTCATGCTCATTTGGCTTCATAAAATGCTCCTGCCTCCTCATCCAGCCCCGCCTTTTGTTCCAGTCCGTTATATCGAGCAAATGTCGAAGAAGAGATCAGTTAAATCGTCTTTTTAATGATGCTTAGCAGACGCTCTTGAACAACGTTGGATTTTCTTTAAATCCTCGTCTTTGTTCACTTTAATATCCTTCAAAGTCACGAAGGGATCGCGTAATGAGACACAACAATGTCAGAAGACGCAGGATCGTTAGGTTATATGCAAAAACTACCTAACATCAGAAACCCCAATGAAACAAAATCCATTAATGTCCGTGACATTAAAGTATTGTTTATAGGATTAAAGAGGATGAATTGAACAGATTATAACGTACAACAGTATTAGGGAATTTCAATGTACTATATGGTTATATATTAAGTAGATAATTAATGCATAAACTAATAGATATGAATATATTAAGGTCAAGCCTATTTTTAACAGTTTCTATGTGTAGTTTAAGCAGTTTTGAGAGGTAAAAACCCCGTAAAACTTAACTAGTCTACAACTAGCGACTAGCTCAAGCAGCTCAACTAGCTTACACTTGGTTCAACTAGCTTACAAGTGGCTCGACTAGCCTACAACTAGCCTACAACTAGCTTACAACTAGCGACTAGCTCAAGCAGCTCAACTAGCTTACAATTAGCTCAAGTAGCTTACAACTAGCTTACAAGTGGCTTGACTAGCCTGCAACTAGCCTACAACTAGCTTACAACTAGCGACTAGCTCAAGCAGCTCAACTAGCTTACAATTAGCTCAAGTAGCTTACAACTAGCTTACAAGTGGCTCGACTAGCCTGCAACTAGCCTACAACTAACTAGCTTACAACTAGCGACTAGCTCAAGCAGCTCAACTAGCTTACAATTAGCTCAACTAGCTTACAAGTGGCTCGACTAGCCTGCAGCTAGCTTATAACTAGCCTATAACTGGCACATCTAGCCGACAGTAAGCTCAACTAGCTTACAAGTAGCGTAGAACCGGCCTCGACCAGCCGGCTGTTGCTCAGGGGTAGAGCCAGTGTCTTGTTATCGAAAGGTCGCCGGTTCGATTCCCCTGGTCTGCATGTCGAAGTGTCCTTTGGCAAGATACTGAACCCCAAACTGCTCCTGATGTGCTGGTCGAACACCTCGCATGGCAGCCACCACCATCAGCGTCTGCTAAATGCTCTAAAATGTGCAACGATCACTGAACCTGCAGATTTCTGAATCTGATTCATCAACATTTATCAAACCTAACTGTGTCTATAACATCTATCTAATAATCTGGAATTGATTTAAATTGGATCCAGTCGTGGAAATGAAGTGCTGTGAGCGGATGATGTAAGCGGGGGGGGGTTTATTCTGCAGTCAGACACGCTGGCAGCCAACGAGTCCATCTAATGCATCTCTTTCTGACCTGATACTCACTCTAAACCAAATCTATGTGGACTAGCTCTGTGATGAGATGCATTAGAGTCGTGTGGCACAGAAATCCAATACTCCCCCCCCCCTCCACCAGTCCACCATCAACTAGGCCATAAACTGGGCTAAATTCAGTGGAGTCTTTTGTCTCCGGCAGCTTCGAAATCTTATCGTTTTTCTACTTCTGAGACTTGTCAACGCGTTTAAAATTGATGTCTTGTCAGATGATGTTCGCGCTGTTTTAAAACGCGATTCCATCGATTCCTCTCTGCCAACGCGTCTGTTATCTGTAGCCTCCGTGCCCTTCCTGTTGCACCGCTTGTCACTTATTTCAATATGGCTGTTTCATGGCGGGATGATAAAGCCATTATCGAGCCTATTCAAGAAGCTGTCACATGCCGTCGTGGAGCGGATAACAATTAATTTTCTCCCGCGACGACGCCTCTGCCCGCTCCTCGAGTTGAGATTACATTTCTTTGTCAATTTTTATTCGAAAATGTATATTTCACAGGCGGGTGTGAGCGCGTTCAGTCGGCACACATAGCTGCGCTCACGATCCATTTGATTCCCCTCAGCGGGGCCCCGAGCTGTCAGCTGGAAAGTCAGTGGGAAGCTATGGATTGTGACAAACTGCAGCAGATGACAGTTGAAAGATGACGGGGAGCGATTGTGCTGCCAGATGGGGATTCACCATTATACTGCATCACACTCCGCATATATTTAAATGTGTGCACGTGATTGAGCTGCAGTACAAAGAGAAAACACAGCGACTGACTGCAGAGCGGTGAAGCGATCATGTTTATTTGTAGGCTAACCCGGAAGTTAGCATCACCCTGGTTCCCTCTGTGGGAACACGTTTCATTTTTTTAAAGGTCCACTGTGTCGTGTTTTAAGTAATTTATTAGCTCAAATCAGCGTCTTCATTCATAAATAAGTCCTCATTGGTGTAAAATGATCTCTGCCAACAATCTCACTTCTCCTCCTGAGGGAAGAATCACACATTGTGACGTGAAGCAGGAAGTTGGGCGTGAAGAGAAGCAGGGCAGTTTCTGCTTTGCTCCCAAAATCCTCTTCCCGTTTAACATTGGGGCTTATGGGGCAGTTGCTGGAGTTTGTGTCGGTTAGACGCAGATAATTCAAAAACCGTACATCCTCCCGATAAAGTGGACACGTTGCCAGACAGAAGACAAGTGTGGCTACGTTCTTGGAAAATATCACTATTGTAGTGTGAAATCTGTGGCTAGGATCGTCATCTAAAGAAACATTTTCGGAGAGTTTTTTTCAGGCTCCCCCACTCTGCCAGTTGGTGCTGCGCGAACATTCCGCAATACACACACATTGAAAATCCTGAATTTTTTCGAAATCACTCACGATCAATTAAGGGTCACCGTTCAAAAACTAAACATCGTAGAAAGAAAGTTCAAATACAACTCAAATAGATAAGACTTGTGCCTACATTTTAAAGTTTGAATGGTGTCTCTAGGTCAAAGTCTGCCAGAGCAGGAGATGTTTGAAAAACGTCGATGATTTTGTGACTTTTTTGACCCCGTCCCATTCATTCCTTATGGGAAGTTTTTCATACGGAGGCTTCCATGTCCTTCCGCTCTATAAAAAACGACGAACTGGTGAGAGGGACAAAAAGCTCTACGTGGTACAGATAAGGCTAAAGGCGTTTTCACTCAGAGCCAGCGTGACTGTGGAACGGAGAAGGAGCTTAGCCAGACGCGCTCGTCAGCTGCAGTTTGAAGTCTGTTTGAAATAACGTACCTCATCACCCGAAACTAAACTTGATGAAGTGCTGTTTGAAGACATGTTGTTGTCACAGCTTCTTGAATCTTGACACATCCCGCCTGCCGTAGTTCCAACAGGTCCTCACAGATGGAACACCACTTTGTGATTCTTACAGCGTAAATTCAATGTGTAGCAGTAAAAAGCGATTGTTGGGCTACAATCAGACGACGTCACGGTCACATGACTTAAACGTCTCCACCACTGAGCATCTTTCTGCACAATTACTATACAGGTTTTCTCATAAACTGATCGATGTACAAGCTGTAAAGTCAGAGTGAGAATAGTTTGTAACTAAAGTGGGCCTGTAAAGACGGACTAGTGAGGAGACGAGTCTCCGTGTTCGCTGTGAGGACGTTTAATGTCCCCGACAACCTCTGTAGTCTCATTAATGCCGTTTTTCCACCGACAGTTCCAGCTCGCCTCGGCTCAGCGTGGCTCTACTTGGTTTGGTTTCAGATGCGTTGCGTTTCCATCTAGAATTAGTATCTCTTCAACGTCGGCAGGTCGAAGGCTGCAGGCGTTCAGGCAAAACATGCTCGAAGACGACGAGAGAATTTCGGATTTCCTACAACAGTGTGAATCCGAAGACGAGAGGAGACACGCCAAGAGACGTAGGACTATTCAGGTAAGCAAATGGTCGCTAACGCTAGCTCGCCATCAAGCTCGTTCTGGATGCGTCTTCAGCGACAACACTCAGGAGCGTCTCCACCTCTGCCACGGTCCACGCCGTGTTCCTGTGCGTTGTTCCTTCCATGTAATCGCTATGTTGACTGAACGCAGATGCTAGTTTTTAAAGGTAGCGGGCGTCAGGCTCGGACGTCGCGCTCGTCATGAGTCATCAAGTGGCGTCGCTCTCTGTCCAATCAGTGGCCGGCTGCCAGCTTACGTCACACAGAAGTATCAGCTCAGCTCGGTTGGAACTTATACGGAGGTGATACTAAAAAAGCACCACTTTAGCAGGTACCAGGTACCAGATTTCAGTAATGGGAACGCAAAAAAGGCGAGCTGAGTCGAGGCGAGGCGAGCTGGTACTGTCGGTGGAAAAACATTAGACACTTACATAAAATAGTTAAAAAAAAAGCCCCAAAAACCATAAACCGAAGCCATCACAACCTCTCTATTTGCTGTGCAGTACACGAGATGAACACCTCCACGTTCTCTTGTTTCTAGGTGGGGAACGGCGCTCGATCCCCCTCGAAATCCTCCGAGTCCAAACATCGACAGAGAACATCTTTTGTCATGAAATATGCATGATGTATTCAGCACAAAATATGTCACCGCTATCTTAACTCTGAACTGCTCTCCATGATCTGTCTTTTATGAAAAATGCATGTGTTGTTGTGCCTGGGAACTTCTGCACAGCCACAGACTTCGGTTCGATTAGTAGGGGGGAAATCAAAGCGTGGATCCCCGGTGAGGGAATAACTCATCTTCGCTGGGATGCATTTTGGCTTCCAGAAAGCTTACATGACGCTGGCTAAAGTGGAGAGCGGAGGATTCCTCCGTTGCGCGAGCAGAACTCCCACATCGTCGAGCTCGGCGTGAGGATCCACAAGCCAGAGGAGTGTGGACGTCTGCGGCACTGATCCTGAAAACACACCAATAAATCAATGATTACAACACATCGCTCGGGGATGAAAGTTTGCAAAAGAGCTTCAAAAAGTAAAAAAAAACACTTTGTAGGATGATTGATCGATATAAGTTTAGACAGAGATGCAACTGAACGCTCAGCTTTCCTTGAGAAGTGTAGATTTATAGCGTTGGAGCTGCTGAAGGCCTCGTCCTCCACCTCCCAGACGACTATTAATCTCCTACACCTGGATAAGAGATGCCTGAATTGCTATAATTAATAACCATAAACCTCTGGGAATTTTAAGCAGCGAGTCACTGGAGAGACTTTTGGACAGTGATGGACAACCAGACCGTTTAGGACCCGGAGCCAGCGCCCGATAAACGATCAAATAGTGATGCTTTTCCTCTCTCGGTCCGACTTATTCAACCTGATAAAGCGTCTGCCGACCAGCCACATGCTGCATTTACAGTTTCAAACCTGAGAGTGGTGCTGCGAGCCACTCCACATGCAGGACGGCGTAATAATGACGATTAAGACGACGGCCCCGACACAATCCTTTTCCTTACCTCCATCGGTCTTGAATAAATCATTCGTCACTTGTCAGTTTGGAAGTCGACTCTGGTTCAACATTCAACAAACACAGGGTAAGAATGGACTTAAAGGTCCCCACACACCATCCAAGGCCGACTTCCTTCTCCGACCACTACGTCGGATCCGTTCGGTAGAACAGTCACATTGAAACACACCGCCCCGGCTACACAGCAGCGTATACGTTCTGCGCCTGCGTGAAATGCAATAAGTCTCCTAAACATCGGGTGGCGCTAGTCTCGTGCCAGTCACCCAAAACATAAAAACAGGAAATGACAGAACGGAGTGCGGACCGTAGCTTATCAGAACAAAGCACACACAGTGTTAGCTCAGCATTACTTGCGTGATGTCGTATTACGGTGGTCTCTCTTCCACCAGGGCAGCCAGCTGCTCCTCAAAGTCCTCGGTCCACACAGCCATGGCTTCCAAACATACGTTGGTTTATCCCCAAAATAACGAACGGTGAAGTGTTGTTTGTAACTCTGTGCCGTCTCTGTTTATGTGGTTTGTTTACCATCGTCACTTCCGCCGCCCCTCCCACACGCCGCGCTGATTCGCTGGCACACCGCCAATCAGAATGGTCACTGAACAGCTAGCTAACAACCAATCAGAGTATCCGACGGCGTCCAACCTCAGACGGCCGACTTCGCATGTTCAGTCGGATCAGACGCAGCTGAACACACCGAACAGAGCAGCTCCCGAACTCGTCCGACGTTTTAGCCGGTGTGTGTCGGCCTTTAAAGGCGGAAGCACCAGGACGGCGTCGGATACTCTGATTGGTTGTTAGCTAGCTGTTCAGTGACCATTCTGATTGGCGGTGTGCCAGCGAATCAGCGCGGCCTTGGGCGGTGTGTGGCGGCCTTAACAGGGAAGAAGTGGACATCTTGTGTCCAGCAGTGAAATGTCAATATTAAGATTTTCATGTGGTCATTACAGTTTTCTGTCGTGTCAGACACACGGGAGAGGTTTTATGCTCTAATACATGTGTGGATGGCTTCTTTAAGAAGTCATATTCTAAGTACTGTTTTTATTGTTATCACCTACGTCATGGAGGTTATGTTTTCACCTGTGTCTGTTTGTTGGTTGTCCGCAGGATTTAACAAAAACTACTAAATTGGACTTGGTGCAGATCCAGATAAAGGGACGGATCTGGGATTCATTTCTCACTTTCTTTAACATTGTGAGAAAGGTGGCTGGTGTACAATTTGACGCGGATCCTAATAAAAATCCAGATCCAGCAGATTGAAATGTGTTTAATTTAGTATTTGATTAGGCTGACTGGGTTCTGTCGGGCCTGTTGTGACATTAGAACCTGGACCTTGGAGACTCAGTGGCGTGAAGCCAAAATGTTGGAAAAAAATACCCGGATCTTCCATTTTGAGCGGCCCATAAAAGCGTGCACACCAGAGACTTCCGCCGCCCGAGCCGGCCTGAACGAGGACAAAATAATTGAATTGTGCGACTCTTCTGGATTTTGCTAATTTTATTGGACCGAGTGAATTCAATAATGACAGTCGAGCGAGTCGTTTTGTGGGGGACGTTCCGCTCAAAAATATCCATCCACTGTCTTACAAACGCTTCTTTCATAATGTAAGCTTATTGGAAAGGACTTCTGGGGACACAGCGCATCACGTGAGGATGTAATTACATGTTTAGCCACGACGAAACCTGGCTTCAAAGGCAGCCAACCCTGCCGAGTGCTATTCCAGTTTTTCATGTTGCAGTTGATGTCGTGTCGAGAGCTGGAGGCGATGCTGACGGTGTCACAGCTGAGTGAGCACGTTTTAGATAGAAAGGTGGCACATGTGCAGCAAGGTAAAGGCTGCAATGTGCCTCCTTGTCTGTCTAAAAGGGAGGTGTAATATTCCTCCTTTTCCAAACAGCCTCCACTTTTCCTCCTCTGGTAGGCGTCAACATGTGACGTGACGTGAAGCAGGAAGTTGGGCGTGAAGAGAAGCAGGGCAGTTTCTGCTTTTCTCCCAAAATCCTCTTCCCGTTTAACATTGGGGCTTATGGGGCAGTTGCTGGAGTTTGTGTCGGTTAGACGCAGATAATTCAAAAACCGTACATCCTCCCGATAAAGTGGACACGTTGCCAGACAGAAGACAAGTGTGGCTACGTTCTTGGAAAATATCACTATTGTAGTGTGAAATCTGTGGCTAGGATCGTCATCTAAAGAAACATTTTCGGAGAGTTTTTTTCAGGCTCCCCCACTCTGCCAGTTGGTGCTGCGCGAACATTCCGCAATACACACACATTGAAAATCCTGAATTTTTCTGAATTTTTCGAAATCACTCACGATCAATTAAGGGTCACCGTTCAAAAACTAAACATCGTAGAAAGAAAGTTCAAATACAACTCAAATAGATAAGACTTGTGCCTACATTTTAAAGTTTGAATGGTGTCTCTAGGTCAAAGTCTGCCAGAGCAGGAGATGTTTGAAAAACGTTGATGATTTTGCGACTTTTTTGACCCCGTCCCATTCATTCCTTATGGGACGATTTTTGCAGTTTTTCCTTCAAAATAAGAGCTTTACATTGCACCCCATCGGAGTTTAGAACTGGGTTCTTAGCGGGGGGCTTTTAATTTGAAAGTAGCGACCGCTATTAGCTCGCCGCTACAACAACAAGCGGACAACCAAGACAGCTACAGAGAGCGAGGAGACGCTAGCATCTCCCGGATCTCAGCGGCTTTCCAGCTGCTCATCTTGGTGGATGAAGTGACGAACTGACTGCTGTGATCAGCTGTTTCCTGGTTTTAAAACTCCCGGCTGTGGGTGCGCAGCAGTGCACGTCATCCACACCTCCGCCCATCTCAGCATTTGCCACCACATTGCCGCCTCGGATTTACACAGCAATGGAGGCGCAAAATTGAAAAAAATAAAACAGACCACCAATTTGCCGCCTTCTGTCTAAATCCGCGGAGCGAGCCACCAAAAGGACGGCAGATTGGTGGCTTACTGCCCAGAATAAAAAGTCAGGCACTGATCAGCAGCCATGTGAAACACACAGGTGTGTAATCAAACAGTAACGATAGCTAGGAAGTCGCTGAATGCTTTCATCAGCTAACGAGTTATCAAATATACTGTTTCACCCTGAAATATGGCCGAATCAACCATCTCTTCAGTTGCTGATCACCTAAGAAGCTGCAGCATAATATTAATTCAGCAATTTAAGTTTCCCGCCCTGGAGGAAAATGGCCGCCACGTAAATAGTCCAGCTCCAGCTTTGTGTTGTTTTTCTGCCCGCTGGCCTGTAAATATATGCATGTGGCGGCTCCCTGTCTCCTCCTCAGACATTCATTTGGTCCTCTGGCAGCTTTGGCAGCAATCACTGGAACGACCCGGCCTAATGTAGCGAGGAGATCAGCAGAGCACGGTGAAAATCATCCCGCACGCCGCCTCCCTCGCACACATGCGCACGGAGGCAGAAACATCTGCGACGGACCAAACAAAAGGACCAGAGAGCCGAGTGTCCAAACCGGATCGTCGGCACGCTGAGCCTCTACTCCGGTCCTGTTCTTTTGTCTCTCTCCGTGTGGTCCATACGGGCCCTGCTCACACTTTCACCCCTCAGAAGCAGCTTTGATTTGATGGTAGGTGACTGATGCTGTGGAAAGAGCCCGGGGCAGTGTGCTTGTAAGCATTAAAACTGTGTGTTTCATCATGACAGCACTCTCCCAGATGAATATTGCAGGCAGAAGGTGGGGAGGCAGCGGGATCTGGTGTTAGGAGCAGTAGTCCTGAGGGGGGAGTGTTGGTTCTAGTGTTGTTCTGTATGGTGTATATAACCCTGAGAGCTCAACAGACTGACTGAAAAATGTTCTGCCAATAGATAAAACCCCGGAAAATAACATAATCTGACATATATATATATATATATATATATATATATACAGTCCACTTCTGTACTCATTCATAGACACCAGCCTGAAAACAGCTGCTTTTATCATCAAGATCTATTTAATATTCACTGAGAAATCAACAGAAATTGTAGAAAAACTGTTGCACAATGTTAAAGAAACCAACCAATCAACCAATCAATCAATCAATCAATCAATCAATGGAAAGAACAATCAACTCACCAACCAAACCGTCCAACCAACCAATCAATCAATCAACGGAAAGAACAATCAACTTACCAACCAAACCGTCCAACCAACCAACCAACCAATCAATCAACGGAAAGAACAATCAACTTACCAACCAAGTCGTCCAAGCAAACAACCAACCAACCAATCAATCAATCAACGGAAAGAACAATCAACTTACCAACCAAACCGTCCAAGCAAACAACCAACCAACCAACCAACCAACCAATCAATCAACGGAAAGAACAATCAACTTACCAACCAAACCGTCCAACCAACCAACCAACCAATCAATCAATCAACGGAAAGAACAATCAACTTACCAACCAAACCGTCCAAGCAAACAACCAACCAACCAATCAATCAATCAACGGAAAGAACAATCAACTTACCAACCAAACCGTCCAACCAACCAACCAACCAACCAATCAACGGAAAGAACAATCAACTTACCAACCAAGTCGTCCAACCAGCCAACCAACCAACCAACCAATCAATCAACAGAAAGAACAATCAACTTACCAACCAAACCGTCCAAGCAAACAACCAACCAACCAACCAATCAATCAACGGAAAGAACAATCAACTTACCAACCAAACCGTCCAAGCAAACAAACAACCAACCAACCAACCAACCAACCAATCAACGGAAAGAACAATCAACTTACCAACCAAACCGTCCAAGCAAACAACCAACCAACCAATCAATCAACGGAAAGAACAATCAACTTACCAACCAAGTCGTCCAACCAACCAACCAACCAACCAACCAACCAACCAACCAATCAACAGAAAGAACAATCAACTTACCAACCAAACCGTCCAAGCAAACAACCAACCAACCAACCAATCAATCAACAGAAAGAACAATCAACTTACCAACCAAACCGTCCAAGCAAACAACCAACCAACCAACCAATCAATCAATCAACAGAAAGAACAATCAACTTACCAACCAAGTCGTCCAACCAGCCAACCAACCAATCAATCAACGGAAAGAACAATCAACTTACCAACCAAACCGTCCAAGCAAACAACCAACCAACCAACCAATCAATCAACAGAAAGAACAATCAACTTACCAACCAAACCGTCCAACCAACCAACCAATCAATCAACAGAAAGAACAATCAACTTACCAACCAAACCGTCCAACCAACCAACCAACCAACCAACGTAAAATAATATCAAACCAGGAGTAGACGTAAAAATCGTACATTGCTGTAAAGATATCTGTAAAAATAAATTGAGCGTGGGAGGTATTGTTGCTATTCTGCCTTACAGAACGACCTTTCGTGAAGCTTTACGATATTGAATTAGAGGATCAAGAGTTCTCTGCACAATTCATATCCATTGACATTTCGTGGGCCTGCAGGTTGCACACTGCGCCCCGGTGGAGAAAGCAATCGATGGCCTCAGCATTTCTCTGTGGACCGACGGTATTCTGCAGCACAGGGAGTGTGTTTGCCACGCATGTTCCTGTGCAGCCCCGGGGAGCGCTGTGCACACAACTCTGTGGATCCACACAAGGTGAGAACGTGGTCAAGATGCTGCTTACTCGTCTATTCTGCTCACGCTCGGACCAAGAAGGCAGCCAGACGAGGAGGCGAGGGGAGGCGGGGGGAGGGAGGGGGGGGTCGCCTCCTGCACAGCTGAACCCCAAATGTCACGGAGGGGGCGGCACATTATCGCCATGGAAACCCAGCCTCAGTAATATTTGATAGTGAACAGGCTCTGATGAGATCCCTCTCACCTGCTTCCTGCTCTCCAGGTGGTGGGAAACGACCTGGACCAGACTGTAGGTAAAGACTCCATCTGCATCCTGCAGCTCCTTCAAAAGTCTCAAAAGGTCTGGAAATAAAATTAAGTAAACTAAAGTCATACATTATTTTTTATATCTACCATTTATTTCGGTGTCGGTTTTATATTTCGGTGCGTTTAAAGGAACTGTTGAAGTTTTTTAGTTCACAAAACATTTCTGGAGCTTCACAGTAAAACAGAGTCACAGTCAAAAAGAAAACACAAAATGTAAAAAACATGATCCGAGATCCCAAATTAATTTGACATGATGTTATTCACACCCTTTTCTGAAGAGGAAATCTTTGCTGTAGCTGCAAGCACGAGAACAATGTCTGTAAAATAATAAAAAAAACTACAAATCTTTAACTTTGTTTTATGTGTTTTGTGTCTTTTTTGGTGAGTAACTTAGTAACTTTTCCACCGACAGTACCAGCTCGCCTCGCCTCGACTTAGCTCGCCTTTTTTGCGTTCCCATTACTGAAATCTGGTACCTGGTACCTGCTAAAGTGGAACTTTTTTAGTATCACCTCCGTATAAGTTCCAACCGAGCTGAGCTGATACTTCTGTGTGACGTAAGCTGGCAGCCGGCCACTGATTGGACAGAGAGCGACGCCACTTGATGACTCATGACGAGCGCGACGTCCGAGCCTGACACCCGCTACCTTTAAAAACTAGCATCTGCGTTCAGTCAACATAGCGATTACATGGAAGGAACAACGCGCAGGAACACGGCGTGGACCGTGGCAGAGGTGGAGACGCTCCTGAGTGTTGTCGCTGAAGACGCATCCAGAACGAGCTTGATAGCGAGCTAGCGTTAGCGACCGTTTGCTTACCTGAATAGTCCTACGTCTCTTGGCGTGTCTCCTCTCGTCTTCAGATTCACACTGTTGTAGGAAATCTCGAAATTCTCTCATCGTCTTTGAGCATGTTTTGCCTGAACGCCTGCAGCCTTCGACCCGCCCACGTTGAAGAGATACTAATTCTAGATGGAAACGCGTCTGAAACCAAACCAAGTAGAGCCACGCTAAGCTGAGCCGAGGCGAGCTGGTACTGTCGGTGGAAAAACGGCATTAGTCTATAAGTTTTTACCAGATGTGTCTTCCATGCTGAAATACCAGCCCACAGCACACAAACTGCTCTCAGCACACAGAAATATTGCACAATCACTGCTCAAATTCAATCATTTCCACTCGGCTGAGATTCACAGAGCAGCACACCTGAGTCATGAACAACATCAGGATTACTGTATCTAACGCTGGCCCGGCCCGACGGCCTGCAATATGAACCCTTCTGTCTAGACACCCATTACCCGCCTGCACCTAAAACAGTGGAATCAATACCATCGCAGGGAGTCGTAATGGCCCAATTACTGTTTGTAGGTTTGTCAATGCCACGTCTCGGAGGACGCCTGCAAAAGGCCACACGAACACACAGCGTGCAGGAGTAATGCCATACATTTGTAATAATCTGAGCGTGTGTGTGTGTGCGCTGGGTTGTATTTTCTCGCCTTGCACCGCCGTGACATTTAAGAGGAAAAGGTAAGCGAGCTTCTTTGTGTTCAGAGTTGTGTTTGTGTTGTGGCCCCGGGCTTAAAACAACAGCTTAAAATGCTGAGCTCGGTGCACCTGAATATGAGACAAAATCAAGATTTAGCAAGTTGTTTTCAAACAGGAACTGGTGGATTTAATCAGAAAGACCACTTAAAGTAATAACTTAAAGAAGTCATATTATGCTTTTTGGGTCTTTGCCTTTCCTGGTTTGGTTTATGGAGCATTTTAAAGTCCACACCAAAAGGAGTTACAAAGGTGTTTTAGTAGCCGTTTTTATTCTGGGCAGTAAGCCGCCAATCTGCCGTCCTTTTGGCGGCTCGCTCCGCGGATTTAGACAGAAGGCGGCAAATTGGTGGTCTGTTTTGTTCCACCAGTTTTGCCCCTCGGAGGGTAACGTTACACTTATTTGCGCCTCCATTGCTGTAAATCCGAGGCGGCAATGTGGTGGCAAATGCTGAGATGGGCGGAGGTGTGGATGACGTGCACTGCTGCGCACCCACAGCCGGGAGTTTTAAAACCAGGAAACAGCTGATCACAGCAGTCAGTTCGTCACTTCATCCACGAAGATGAGCAGCTGGAAAGCCGCTGAGATCCGGGAGATGCTAGCGTCTCCTCGCTCTCTGTAGCTGTCTTGGTTGTCCGCTTGTTGTTGTAGCGGCGAGCTAATAGCGGTCGCTACTTTCAAATTAAAAGCCCCCCACTAAGAACTCAGTTCTAAACTCTGATGGGGTGCAATGTAAAGCTCTTATTTTGAAGAAAAACTGCGAAAAATTTCCCATAAGGAATGAATGGGACGGGGTCAAAAAAGTCGCAAAATCATCGACGTTTTTCAAACATCTCCTGCTCTGGCAGACTTTGACCTAGAGACACCATTCAAACTTTAAAATGTAGGCACAAGTCTTATCTATTTGAGTTGTATATGAACTTTCTTTCTACGATGTTTAGTTTTTGAACGGTGACCCTTAATTGATCGTGAGTGATTTCGAAAAAAATCAGAAAAATTCAGGATTTTCAATGAGTGTGTATTGCGGAATGTTCGCGCAGCACCAACTGGCAGAGTGGGGGAGCCTGAAAAAAACTCTCCGAAAATGTTTCTTTAGATGACGATCCTAGCCACAGATTTCACACTACAATAGTGATATTTTCCAAGAACGTAGCCACAGTTGTCTTCTGTCTGGCAACGTGTCCACTTTATCGGGAGGATGTACGGTTTTTGAATTATCTGCGTCTAACCGACACAAACTCCAGCAACTGCCCCATAAGCCCCAATGTTAAACGGGAAGAGGATTTTGGGAGAAAAGCAGAAACTGCCCTGCTTCTCTTCACGCCCAACTTCCTGCTTCACGTCACGTCACATGTTGACGCCTACCAGAGGAGGAAAAGTGGAGGCTGTTTGGAAAAGGAGGAATATTACACCTCCCTTTTAGACAGACAAGGAGGCACATTGCAGCCTTTACCTTGCTGCACATGTGCCACCTTTTCTATCTGAAAGGGGCTCGTGTCAGTTAACTCTCATCAAAGACTGAACAGAGGACGAGATGTCTCACTCTGTAGTTAAAGCAGAGTGTTCACGACACAGACATGCCGCAGCAATGCACCATTTGAGAAAAATAAGTATAATAAGTATGTAAACCTATTCTGCTAGGACCTCCAGATAAAAGCATGAACCTGGAATTTGGCACAATATGATTTCTTTAAAGCTGCTATAAAAAAGTGGCAGTGGATAAAATGAGGAGAAAGAAGAAAATCCAAATGAATCCATGTGTTTATTCACTGCAGTTATGAGATTACCTTTAGAACTAAAGCAGCTCAGATAGTTCAGAGAACTTGTACTTTACTTATATATTTCCATTCGTTTTTGGACACTTTAATGTGGAATTATTTTCTTTAAGTCCATTTTGCTGATAATACTTTAACTTGAGTAAGATTTCGAATGCAAATGTGTAATATAAGAGTATTTTAACAGGTTGGTTTTAGTACTTTCACTTCAGTAAAGGATCAGAATACTTCCACCACTGCAGCTTTCACACCGGTCTGTAATATAAAAGCTTCCTCTCTGGAGGTCGGTGTGAAAGTCATCGTAACAGGCGCTCTCATAAAGTATGAATGAGAGTCATTTGATTTTGCACAGTGTCATTAATTAATGTGTGTTTCTGTGCGTTTGTGAATTGCTTTCTTTGTGTTAGCACTTTCCTGCCCTCCATCCTTCATCAGCGCCTTGTTCTCCACCTCCTCTCCTTCACCCGCCCGTGAAGAATGGCCTCATGTGAACTACATAAATCAGCGGCCGCTGAGCAGGTACACACCTCCGGATGGGAACGGGTTACAGAGGTGAGGTGGATGTAACGGGACACAGAGAACAGTTGAAAATATCATTCTCTAAGTGCTCACATGCAGGTATCTCACCTGTGTTTGACAGCAAAGGTTGAGCTGATGTAAAAGATCCGACGTAAGTCGCCCTCCCACCCGGCCGGCCTCTCCCTGGAGGTCCGTGTCACGCTGAGGTAAGGGAATTGAACAGGAAGACTGTAAGAGGCTTCTTTTTGGGACCATTAGTCAAAGGCGGGGACACTATCAGGGCTTTGATTACAGCGGTGTGGAGTATTCCCTCAGGCTCCTCGCCTCTTCATTCATATTCTGCTCTTTAAACATCCCATTCATCAATTACCACCGTTGCAGCCACATGGTCGCCATTGTTCCCGTGCATTTAGACTCACACACTGGCTGCACACACACATCATGCAGGGTTTGCAGATACACCCCCCAAACATACCGAGTCCATTGTCATAGACGTGCACGGACGCACGCCGTTTAATGATTGGCTGGATTTTTGCTGGTTGGTGTCCTCACACGATGACAGGAGTGTTGATCAGGAGGAAGTGCGTTACTTTTCTGTTTGTGTTCATGGATACAGAAATGGAACGGTTAGTTTTGGGTTAGATTAACATGATTTTACCTCTTTTTGACTCCTCAGCTGGGAATGCTGGTTAAAGGTGCACTTTGTAGTTCTGGAGAAGAAATTCAAACACAGACTTTTGAATATTTACAATATTAATGAAAAGGCAGAAACATTTATTTGTTCCTTATAAGTGAATAAACAAGCTGCTCTCAGAGGAAAACAAAGAGAGTTTGATTATTTAGTTTGTTTAGACGGGAAAAAAATCAGCCAATGAAGTTCCTTCTCTTCTCTTCATTTCTTCCGCAAAACTAGGAACTGCTTCGTCTTGCTTTATTTTGATGCTGGAAACACTGAGTGAATCTGCCTCAGACAGCCTGCAGGGTCTGGATGCTTCATAACGTACAAGAAAATCAGAAATGTACTCAGTCCTCAGAACATTTGGTACTTAACAGAGAAGTGAAGGACCGGTGTCACACGCTCCCCTTTCCACACTCATAAATAAGTGTTGCTACGTTTACGCCTGGCACCACTCGGGTGTTTTCGAACTGTTAAAGGGACTTGACCAGGATTTGTGAAAATATAAACATGCATTTTAAGTTTTTAATGCTAATGGGTGATGAAGCGTTCAAAACCAAAAAGACTGAGCCCGCCCACGTATCTCTCCGTTGCCTTGAACAGGCTGTGTGCTGCATCATGTGCTGCAATTCGGGCCCGAATTTGCTGCGCAGTCCTGCGGACGTGACGTCAGATGACGCCGAATGCGCGTCCTCGACGGCTTGGATACAGGAAGAAGACAAGCGCGGTGGAGCCAAACTAGTGTTATGGTAGTAATGGATTCTGCTACGGCCAGAAAACGACCCACCACCACACAAAGTCCACTAAAAAGTCATACTAAGAAGAACACGAAGGTTTTATCAGCAGCAAGTCAAGAGTCGAAACAAAATTATGACCAAAGCCGGGCCGGAACCTGAATAAACATCGGATACGGTTCGACTCATGGAGGCAGCTTCAACTTGAATTGGGACTGAAAACAGATGCTGACATGGCTCATTTCCTAGTGACCAGGTAAGAAAACATTACAGGTCATGTTTAGAGCTGGATTTGAAAATCATATGAGATCACCGAGGACTCGGAGTGAGCTAACGTGCAAAGTAGCGTTAGCTGCTAACATGCTAACATTAGTCCACCGCTGTGTAACACTGAATAGTTTCAGACTGTGCAGTTTTCACGGTCCTTTAGTCTGAAACCGGATAGTTAGAAATATGTCCCTTTATATATGGGACTGAAAGCCCAGCCTGTTATCCGGGAGGTGATGCTAGCAGCTGGCTGTAGCCACAGGCTAACGGTTTGTTTGTGTCTGTGTAGTAACATTAGCCACTAACACACAGCAGTCCCCTATCAGAGACGTTATTTTTGTCTTCCAATATGGCGTCTTTGCTTTCGCCTGTGCCTTTCAGACTCGCCGCTTGTGTGTCGCTTCACACAGCGAGCCGGCTTCCCGGCTGCCTCTTGTGTGTTGGGGATAAGGCTATCGCTTTCACACAGCACAGTTAGCAGTTGTAGGCTACCAGCGTCAGTAAACAGTCACGTGAACAGCGAGTAAAGAAATAACAGTGTCACAGCATCAGCTGCTCTGCTGTGAAGAGTTCATGAACGCTCCCACGCCGGCTTGGCTGATGACTGCAGTTACTCTAACAGCCACGGTGTCACTATTGAGTCTTATTTCTTGATCCTGCCTCATGTCCCTTTAAATGGAGACTTTTGGAAATGCTGCTGCACACTGTAGTTTGAATACTCCAGGGTAGCCTTCTAATGTTGACGGGCAGAAACATCCATTTGAAAATGAAGACGCAGACGCCTACGTGAGTCACAATGTGTCCCTACCTGATTCGTTGTTTCTATAACACGTTGCCCATTTCAAAACAACAACAGACATCCGCACTGAAAACAGCTTTTAATTCATTTTAGATAATGAAATAACTGGGTCATTCCATGAAATCGGTGCCTTTTCAACTTTGAAAAGTTAAAATTTAAATTATATTTAATTGCTATTTTTTCAGTAGCCAGGAATTAAAGACAGTTTAAAATGACAAGAAATTATATTGTGCCATCTCAGCTATGGAATTTCATGTTTTATAACTGTTTTAGTCAAGTCCTGTTACTGGAAAGGTAACAGGGTTGACCATTTCAAGCTAATTTGCCCATTGCTAGCTAAAACAAATGTTAGCTGAAGCACATGCTATGTACTTTGAAAGGAAATTACATGTACATATTGATTATATTATGAGAAATAAATAATTGTTTGGATTTATATGTTAAAAAATGGTAACAGGGTTGACGTTGTATGCTTGTCCCCCCTGGTTCAACCTTGAAAAAACATCAAAAATAGCACATCAGAGATGAGCAAAACTTACTTGTCACTGAGCTGTTAGCATCCTGGTTCAGAGATGATGCAACCTCCTGTAAATCATGTCAAATCTAGAATGTACCGTTATTTTGATAGGGTTTTTTGGTTAGGGTAACAGGGTTGACATAAAATTAGGGGACACCGATAAATTGGTGAATATTTATTACAATTAATATATATTTTTTTTTTTAACCAAAAACACTGTTTCACAATAAGATCATACTTAAAACAATATGTAAATGTGAACATTTTAACATTTTGCCAACATTTTACAAATTAAAAGTCCTGCTGACGTACAACAACAACAGTGAGGGACAGGCCAAAAATCTCACCCTCATCAGCTTAACAATCATTTTTATTATTTAAAATAATATTTAATTGATTTTAATTTGATGTTTTATTGAGGAGAGAAGACATGGTAATGTTATATTTTCAAATTACATCTTTGTTTGTTGTTACTGTAATTTTATGACTGATAATTTCTTGGGGACACAGAAGGCACCGATTTCATGGAATGACCCAACTGTTACTGGTGTTGCTGACCTACTTTTCTATAGCAGCAGCTGTTGTGAAGTTAATTCTGCCTTTTATAATGTTAATACTAACTTCATGAGACAGTTCCTGTGTCCAGCAGACTTGCCACCCCCACATGGAACCCCGTTGTTTGGATGGGTGAGACCAGGAGGAATCGGTGCCTGGTGGGACACATTTTATCTATGAAGTTGTGGTTGATGAAGGATGGTGAGGAAATGCTTGAATGTCCAGATCGGCCCTGATAAACCTCAGTAAAAGACAACGTCCACATGTGGAAGGAGCAATAGAAAGAATAAGGACCGACCGTCAGTCAGCTGTTTTTAACCAGGAAAAGAAAAGTGAAAAGTGGGTGTAACTGAGCTGACAGGTTTTATTCACTGCACAAACACACCCTGTTCAGATCAGAGCTCAGACTAATTTCAGTTATCAGGAGGTGAAGCTCAGACAGTCGTTGTCACTGAGAGGTGAAATGGAGCAGAAAGCAGTTCAGCTGGACCGAGAGACTTTCTCTTGTTCGATCTGTTTGGATCTACTGAAGGATCCGGTGACTATTCCCTGTGGACACAGCTACTGCAAGAACTGTATTAATAATCACTGGGACACAGAGGATGAGAGGAGGATCCACAGCTGCCCTCAGTGCAGGAAGCGCTTCACACCGAGGCCTGAGCTGCTGAAAAACACCATGTTAGCAGCTTTAGTGGAGGAGCTGAAGAAGACTGGACTCCAAGCTGCTCCTGCTGATCACTGCTATGCTGGACCTGAAGATGTGGCCTGTGATTTCTGCACTGGGCGGAAACTGAGAGCAGTTAAGTCCTGTCTGGTCTGTCTGGCCTCTTACTGTGAGAAACACCTCCAGCCTCATTATGATGTGGCTCCATTAAAGAAACACACGCTGGTGGAGCCGTCAGAGAAGCTCCAGGAGAACATCTGCTCTCGTCATGATGAGGTGATGAAGATGTTCTGCCGTACTGATCAGCAGTGTATCTGTTATCTCTGCTCCATGGACGAACATAAAGGCCACGACACAGTGTCAGCTGCAGCAGAGAGGACTGAGAGGCAGAGAGAGCTGGAGGGGAGTCGACACAACATCCAGCAGAGAATCCAGGACAGAGAGGAAGATGTGAAGCTGCTTCAACAGGAGGTGGAGGCCATCAATGGCTCTGCTGATAAAGCAGTGGAGCACAGTGAGAAGATCTTCACCCAGCTGATCCGTCTCATGGAGAAAAGACGCTCTGATGTGAAGCGGCAGGTCAGATCCCAGCAGGAAACTGAAGTGAGTCCAGTCAAAGAGCTTCAGGAGAAGCTGGAGCAGGAGATCACTGAGCTGAAGAAGAAAGACGCTGAGCTGAAGAAGCTCTCACACACAGAGGATCACACCCAGTTTCTACACAACTACCCCTCACTGTCAGCACTCAGTGAGTCTACACACTCATCCAGCATCAAGATCCGTCCTCTGAAGTACTTTGAGAATGTGACAGCAGCTGTGTCAGAGGTCAGAGACAAACTACAGGACGTCCTGAGAGAGACATGGACAAACATCTCACTGACAGAGACTGAAGTGAATGTTTTACCATCACAACTAGAGAACATGACCAGAGCTGACTTCTTAAGATATTCATGTGACATCACTTTGGATCCAAACACAGCACACAGACGTCTGTTATTATCTGAGGGGAACAGAAAAGCAACATACAGGAGACAACAACAGTCTTATTCTGATCATCCAGACAGATTCACTCGGTGGCAGCAGGTCCTGAGTAGAGAGAGTCTGACTGGACGTTGTTACTGGGAGGTGGAGTGGAGAGAGAGAGGAGTTGGTGTAGCAGTCGCATACAACAACATCAGCAGAGCAGGGAGCTCAGATGAATGTGAATTTGGATTCAATGAAAAATCTTGGTCATTAAATTGTTCCACAGACAGTTATTATTTTTGGAGCAACAAAGTCCAAACTCCCGTCTCAGGTCCTCGGTCCTCCAGAGTTGGAGTGTACCTGGATCACAGTGCAGGTATTCTGTCCTTCTACAGCGTCTCTGACACCATGACTCTCCTCCACAGAGTCCAGACCACATTCACTCAGCCTCTCTATGCTGGACTTTGGGTTGGCTGCTCTGGAGACTCTGCTGAGTTTTGTGACCCGTACTAAACCTTTGTATGTGTCAGAGAAAAGAACAATAAGACTTATTAACAAGGTGGATGAAAGAAACAGTCTGTTGCTGTGTTTTATCAGGTCACATGTGATGAAATTTAAAGATGCAGTTGATTTGAAAATGTTATCAGTCGTGTGTAAAGACAGAAATCTGCTGAAAATCTACAGAGGTTGTTTATATTCAGATCAAGGTGGTGGTGTGTGTGGTGGTGGTGTGTGTGTGTGTGGGGACCAGGATAAAGAAATACTTTTTATGAGTTATCTGTTACTTGTTATCGACATTTAAGCCAGCAGACAGTTAATTTTCTGAGTGTAAGCCACTAAAAGCGCCACCCTGTGGTGGTCAGAGGATGATGCACTAAAGGACAGGGTTGTAAAATATTCAGATTTTTATCAATTAAATTTATTTTAAACGTTGAAGTGAAATGCGTATATTAAAGGTTAATTGACACCCTCCAGCCAATCTGAATCGAGTATTCACTCTGACCACAGACTTCACTGACGGGATGTGTGAACAACTGAAGCTTTAAATCATAAATAAACAAACATGAACAAAGTCTTTTCTTCTTGTCGTCATTCTGGGGTTTCACACAGAGATGGTGGAGCTGCCAACATATCAACACAACCTGTTTTACTGCTTACTCTGACTTTCCACTCACCCACTAACATCAGGCCTTTGTGTGCAACGTGAATGTGTAAACTCTGCAGTAGACACGGGTGTGTATCACCGTGGCTCAGCTGTGATCTAAACGTGAGACCCAGGTGAACGCGCTGAATTCCCCCGCGCGAAGTGATGACGTCTACTAACATCCGGTGGTGGCGCATAAATAAAGAAGGAATTTGGTACGCGGCCTATTCAGGACGTTTTATCACTGGACACAGCGTCGAAAGTGGAGCCCGTTCATTCCTATGAAAGCTGATCAGTGGTGTTTTGAAACTAAAAAAGTTCGACCTCCTAATCATGAAAATACCTGGATCGCCGATCGAGCCGGATGACTTCCGGTTTAGCGCCCGGCTAGCTTGAAGGGGGATAAAATGATTGACTCGTACGGCTCTTCTAGACTTTCCAGCTGTTATCGGACCGACTGGCTCAAATTATGACAGTGAAACGAGTCATTTCGCGGCGGTTGTGACGCTCAAACTAATTTATCCACTGTTTTACAAGCGCTTCTTCCACAGTGGGGCTGTTGTTGTTTTCTCATCTGTTACAACTGGTTCCGGCGCATGCGCGACGTAAAAGGTGACGTCAGTGACGCACAACGTGACACTTAAGATACACTCACTTCAGGTGATCGTCTGGGCGACTTATCTTTTTCTCTTACTTCTTTATCTGGTATTTATTTCATTACTGTTTTTTTTTTTTTTACCTTGTTTTTTTTTTTTTGCTGTTGTTGTTTGTTTGTCTTGTTGGTGTTTTGTTTTAGTTTTTTTTTTTTTTTCCTTCTCGATTCCCCTGGCTGTAAAACATTAATATGGTAAATTGTACAGTGTAATAATGATAATTAAAAAAAAAAAAAGATACAGATCACAGGTGGGTTTCCTTGCCCAGGGAAGTGGGAATGGGGTCAATAGGTGATTTTTAGCGGGTTGACCTGCGTTTAAAAACCTGTGTAAACCCGCTAAATTTGGTGGAAAAGCGGAATAAGTCAAATTGGGATCCGTTAGCGGTAGCCAGAGCGAGGGGGAATGAAAAGTCAGCTTTAAATTTGGTGTTGAATTTCAATATTTTGTAATACCTGATCTTCAATGTTGCACTGAAGTTACCTGTAGCCTCTCGTCTGGTTTATTTCTCAGCCAGACAGTTGTTCAATGTAGTGCAAATCTGCATCATCTGCAAAAGAAGTATTTGTGCGTTAGTCAGAAGTTAGTGAGCAGAAACAAAGGTCAGACTGTCGTCTAACACTGGCTGCAAATGGACTTAAAAGCATTAATAAATGTGAACCTTGCTACGCCATAATTACACAGTCAAACATTCGCACCAATCTTTAAACAGCCCACTAAGTTTCAGCAGATTTAATCTGGTAAAACACATTAATTAACTGCTCCTCACTCTTTAATATAAACGTAATAGATGCCCTCAGGTGAAATTTAACAAAAGAATATAAATTAACTTTAATGCGTTAACTCTATTTTTTTTTTCTTTATCGTAAATCTCACGGGGGGATTACGTTACACAGCTACATCGTGTGGCGAGGAATTATTGCAGGAAGGTCGAACGTTATCAAAGGGGGCAATTTTGATATTAAATTCAGGCTGTTTCTTTTCAGGTGCTAATGAGTTTGAGTGAAATGATCACTTAATTCGACTGAAAGCCGGGTTTGCGGGCTTGTTAGGTAAGTGAATAAATGGCGACTATTAATCATCTAACAGGGACGATGTGTAAGACACCACCGAGGGTTATGCTCCGGAGGAATTAATTAATATTTCATTATAAACCCTGGTCATAAATATCAGTGAAAGCTTCATTGTATTTCAGTTTTAAGGAGAAGCTTCACGGTGCTTCAGCGTCTGGAAACGTGAAAAACCAGAACCAAAGCAAACTATTGACCAAAATCATGTCACACTCGATCGTCGATCAACCTTTTTTAAATGATACGCAGTAAAGGATGAAGCTTTTAAGCATGCCAGTAAGTTTGTGTCCGTTACAAGATAAAAACCACATTAGCCGACAAACCACCGTGTTTACGACCACAAAGTTTTGGCTACTCACCGATGAAGCGCCGGGTTGTTTCTTTTGTGCATCAAAACTCTCCGAAAGCTTTCTGTTCTTACTCCCAAACATCCAGTAGATCCCTGTCAGTGAACAGTGTGGTCCAAAATACAGTATTCTACTCATAAATGGTGAAAAAATAAGGAAAACTGGGGTCATGGATGCGTTGTCATGTCCAACGTTCCCATCATTTTAGTTTCATTGTATGTTTGTTAGCGTGTTTCCTCCACACCTGCACTTCATCTCCCTCCTTCCAGTCTTTTTCCAGCCTATCAGCTTCTCTGTTTCTAGTGTTTTTACCCTCACCTGTGTTTCTCCGCCTCACTCCACCTGCACCTCGTTCCCTCATTATTTAATTTGTGTGTAAGTCCAGTCTTTTTGTTCGGTCGTTGTTGAGTTGTCTGCTTAAAGGCCCCCACACACCGGGTCCGACGTCTTCCTTATCCGACTTCCTCATCCGACTTCCTTCTCCGACCACTCCATCGGATCTGTTCGGTAGAAAAGTCACACTGAAACACACCGCCCCGGCTACACAGCAGCGTATACGTTCTGCGCCTGCGTGAAATGCAGTAAGTCTCCTAAACATCGGGTGGCGCTAGTCTCGTGCCAGTCACCCAAAACATGAAAACAGGAAATGACAGAACGGAGTGCGGACCGTAGCTTATCAGAACAAAGCACACACAGTGTTAGCTCAGCATTACTTGCGTGATGTCGTATTACGGTGGTCTCTCTTCCACCAGGGCAGCCAGCTGCTCCTCAAAGTCCTCGGTCCACACAGCCATGGCTTCCAAACATACGCTGGTTTATCCCCAAAATAACGAACGGTGAAGTGTTGTTTGTAACTCTGTGCCGTCTCTGTTTATGTGGTTTGTTTACCATCGTCACTTCCGCCGCCCCTCCCACACGCCGCGCTGATTCGCTGGCACACCGCCAATCAGAATGGTCACTGAACAGCGAGCTAACAACCAATCAGAGTATCCGACGGCGTCCAACCTCAGACGGCCGACTTCGCATGTTCAGTCGGATCAGACGCAGCTGAACACACCGAACAGAGCAGCTCCCGAACTCGTCCGACTCTCTCCGAACGCTTCAGACGTCCGACGTCGGACCCGGTGTGTGGGGCCCTTTAGTGTCCGATATCCTGCTGTTCCTGTTTCCCTGATGTTCTGTCGTGTTTGCCGGGTCCTTGTGTTGCTGTTATCCAGATTAAAACCACATCCATTGGACTTCCCGCCCGCTGTCTCGTGCATTTGGGTCCACATTCCCTGCAAAAAAACTCCTCTATTTGGAAGGAAATCAGCTTTAAACTGCAACACAGAGTTACCGACATCAACATTTCTGTTAATTTCTCTGGGAATAAAAACAACCGTGTGTAAGGTGGCTGGTATCTGAGTGCCATTCTTGTCAGTATTTAATTATCAACCCTCATCATAATCATTAATACAAGAACATATATGTTTTTTCATCGAAACATGGAAACACTGACACTTTTAAACGTTTAATAAATAGTTTAAAACAGTCTACGATGTTGTTGTTAGCAGTCTTAATAGAAGCAGTTGTTTTTGAACACAGGTGTTACAAATAGAAAATAGTAATTTCTGACAAATATTCAACGTTAATGAACGATTAAAATGTCCTTACAGCTGCTAACGACTACATGAATGCTTTATAAAACATTTATTAAATGTTTATATGCTGCTAATAACTGCTGTGTGTCCTGTTAACGAGACATTCCTTCTACCACACGTTCGTTCAGATATTTTTTTAATCACCTTTCACATGTGAAAAGGCTGCGAGGGAAGCGATGGCGGCTGATACGGGGCTGGAGAGCCTCACTATCAGCAGCACTTGTTAATGCCAATCAACAGGCCCCGCTCTGTTGCTAGGAGACTGGAGAGGATAGTTTCAGTCGGTCCAGCGAGACTCTGATTGGACCGTCGTTACTGGCCGCTGGTGTAACTGACCGTGAGTGTAATAACTCAAGTTACATCCTGAGAGCGAGCGCTTTTAATCTGAGGCACAGTCTTATAAATTGAGCAAAACAGGGATTGGAGTGATCGAGGAAGCGCACAGAAACAGAGAGGCGTCTCCTCTGAGCTCCATTAAGCATCAAACAACTGGAGACACTGAATCAATGAAGAGAAAACGTCTCCACACAGTTACTCCACTTATTAAAATGGAAATCACCTAAATAATCCGATTCGTTAAGTCGCCGTTTCACCGGATTCTCTCCTCCCGCGCTTCAGTCGGAGGGATTTTGTTGTGAAGAGGTGGCCTTTCAGGAAACATCTAATTGCTATTGGCTGTTTCATTTCGCTGTGACATTTATGAAAACTTTATGGACAGGAATCGCTCCGGCGTGTGACATTTTGGATTCCCTTTAAAGCTGTGAATATGAAGGTTTTTTCCACCTTACGGGCCACGGCGCTCAAAACGAGAACAACAACAGCTCCCACACCGAAGTCTTTATGGCTCGGATGAAAGAGCGATGAGGGAAAAGAGAGTGACGGCGTTTTCATCCTGTGAGAAAAGGTTACAGATGTGATGCTTCCTGATGGAGACAAAGGTCTTGTTTGGTTTGAAACACAAATCTTTTCACAGGTGTTTGAACTCTGCAGGTAATTGAAATAATAAACGGATGTTCCAGCTACAGTGAAGTGTGATACAGCTTGTTTTGTGTTTGATGTGGATGTGTGAAGCAAACCAGGACGCTCCAACAAGATGGTCAGGACGTGGAGGATGAAGAGCGTCCTCGTTTCAGGATACTCCACCACACTTTTTTCAAATTTTGAGTTTGCCCCTGGTGGGATTAATAAAGTTGAATCTGATTAAGTGTAGTATCGATCATATTATCTTACTCTCTGCAAGGAAGCATATTTCCCAAAGTGTCGTCCTTTAAAGGGAGATTCCGGTGTGAATTTAATCCATGGTCTAACACACCTTGACACCGAGTAAGACTCCCCCTCGAGAGGTCAAGTTAGCTGACCGCTAGCTTAGCTAGTTTTAGCAACCTCAGAAAAGACCGCATCGATAACAATACACTGCAGCTTATGTCTCCAACTAGAAACCGCCATCAAAAAGCCACAATTAATGGTGAGAACAGCAGCAAACTTCAGCAACAGCACATGTACAGTCCCAGCACACAGTACGAAGCATCAAACATCTGCTAGCTTTGCTGGATTTGTATTAAAAACACAGCACAACTCACCTCTCCTCCAGCAGCCTGCCTGTGTGGGGAAGCCCTGACGAGTCGATTACCGAGTGCAGTAGATTTCTGCAGCTCAAGGATGAAAATGTCTGATTATTACTCCGTTGACTGCTCCGTTCTTATTCCCTGTCAGCTCTCAGAGAATAAGAACTGAGCATCCCATGGAGTAATAATCAGACATTTTCATCCTTGAGCTGCAGAAATCTACTGCACTCGGTAATCGACTCGTCAGGGCTTCCCCACACAGGCAGGCTGCTGGAGGAGAGGCTGAGTTGTGCTGTGTTTTTAATACAAATCCAGCAAAGCTAGCAGATGTTTGATGCTTCGTACTGTGTGCTGGGACTGTACATGTACTGTTGCTGAAGTTTGCTGCTGTTCTCACCATTAATTGTGGCTTTTTGATGGCGGTTTCTAGTTGGAGACATAAGCTGCAGTGTGTTGTTATCGTGCGGTCTTTTCTGAGGTTGCTAAAACTAGCTAAGCTAGCGGTCAGCTAACTTGACCTCTCGAGGGGGAGTCTTACTCGGTGTCACGGTGTGTTAGACCATGGATTAAACTTACACCGGAATATCCCTTTAAATTACACAGTGATGTTGACAGAGGAAAGCGAACGTCTGCTGAAAGTCACGCTTATAATGCACTTTAATATCGCTCACAGAGTGCGACATGCACATGAATGCTGGGTGTCAGTGGGGCCGACGCACAGAATGGCTTCCAAACATCGGCCACATACAGACGCCCCATCGCAACATCAGCATCTCTGCATGCGTGTTGAAATGGTTCCACCAGTGGCAGACACCACGTCTAATCACCTAAGTCGGCGTGACAGTCGCGGTGCATTAAATCAATGGGACACCAGCTCCGATGTGGATGAGACGTAGAAACCAGGACGTCTCTCACTGAAAACTGACGCAATCACATGTTGGTCAAACAGCCGATAATCTCATAAAGAAGCTAAATCACATGTTACCCAGCTGATATCGTGTTTTCTCACTCATCTGACGGCACAAACGGCGTAACTCAACTGTTCCCGTTAACGTTCCTCGCCGCTTTAAAGCCGCGGCAGGCCGTAATCTGACAGCAGATCTGTAGCGAGGGGCGACTCGTGTTGTGGGGCAGGTGGACTGTTTCCCTGCAGTCGCCCCACTGCGCCTTCATTTGCATACTGGATCAGATTATCATTACATTATGTATTCCAAGGACGGGCCTGAGTGTGATGGATGATTGGTGCAGTCTAGTAATCTTCACCAAGGTGCTTCGTCCAGCAGTGATCTACTGCTCTGCTGCTCCAGGGTCAGTTAATATCTAAAACATTACGCACCACTTTTAAGTTTTATTACTTCACAGTGTGGACGGCTGTACGTTTTATATTAAGACACAGCGGAAACAATAGATGTGGTTTTCATACTGCACTTCCTTGTTGTTGAAAGAGCTGAGGACAGGACTTTGAAATGAAGCTTGAGGGTTTAAACACTCGATACACACATAGATTGAACTTTATTCTGACTCTACTGTGAGACAAACCGGCTTTGCTGTTCCCGTCGCAGACAGATAACACAGCGTCGATGGCTCCACCGACCGGAGTGGAATAACAGGTCGGTCCACACAGGACAGGTGTGACAAAGGGTGATAAAATGTGTCTGCGGTGCTGCCAGGTCACGCTCCGATGGGCGTAGACACTATCTCGATGTGTGTGTGTGTGGGCATCAACATGACACACCTGTGTGACGGTTGGAGGCCATTTTTAAAGACGCACTGTGGAATTATTTCTCCCATCTGGTGGTTAAATGTTATTCTGCATTCAAACGAATACTGCTCTCTAGCGCCTCGCGTTTTCAAACGTGCGTTGCAGCCTGTTGGAACTACGGCAGGCGGGATGTGTCAAGATTCAAGAAGCTGTGACAGCAACATGTCTTCAAACAGCACTTCATCAAGTTTAGTTTCGGGTGATGAGGTACGTTATTTCAAACAGACTTCAAACTGCAGCTGACGAGCGCGTCTGGCTAAGCTCCTTCTCCGTTCCACAGTCACGCTGGCTCTGAGTGAAAACGCCTTTAGCCTTATCTGTACCACGTAGAGCTTTTTGTCCCTCTCACCAGCTCATCGTTTTTTATAGAGCGGAAGGACATGGAAGCCTCCGTATGAAAAACTTCCCATAAGGAATGAATGGGACGGGGTCAAAAAAGTCGCAAAATCATCGACGTTTTTCAAACATCTCCTGCTCTGGCATACTTTGACCTAGAGACACCATTCAAACTTTAAAATGTAGGCACAAGTCTTATCTATTTGAGTTGTATTTGAACTTTCTTTCTACGATGTTTAGTTTTTGAACGGTGACCCTTAATTGATCGTGAGTGATTTCGAAAAAATTCAGGATTTTCAATGAGTGTGTATTGCGGAATGTTCGCGCAGCACCAACTGGCAGAGTGGGGGAGCCTGAAAAAAACTCTCCGAAAATGTTTCTTTAGATGACGATCCTAGCCACAGATTTCACACTACAATAGTGATATTTTCCAAGAACGTAGCCACACTTGTCTTCTGTCTGGCAACGTGTCCACTTTATCGGGAGGATGTACGGTTTTTGAATTATCTGCGTCTAACCGACACAAACTCCAGCAACTGCCCCATAAGCCCCAATGTTAAACGGGAAGAGGATTTTGGGAGAAAAGCAGAAACTGCCCTGCTTCTCTTCACGCCCAACTTCCTGCTTCACGTCACAATGTGTGATTCTTCCCTCAGGAGGAGAAGTGAGATTGTTGGCAGAGATCATTTTACACCAATGAGGACTTATTTATGAATGAAGACGCTGATTTGAGGTCATAAATTACTTAAAACACGACACAGTGGACCTTTAAATGTGAATCACAACAGCTGCAGGTCTGAGAGCAGTAATTCATTTCACTTTCATACAGACGTCTGTCAGTCACCGGGGCCGCGTTGGGATGTTTAATCATATATTTAACTTTTTTAAAAAGCAATCTGATTTTTAATAAATCCTCTGTGCTCTCGCTCAACACCCTCCGTTTAATATCTAAAAAAAAAACACTGAGTTAATAAAACTGGTTAACTGAAGCATAAAGAGTTCAAGACACGGTAAAACTAATTTAACCACAATAATTTAATGTAATAATAATCAAGTAAAGATAACAACATTTCACATTAACAAATATAAGAATAAAAGGCCAAACGTGGCTTATAATTAATATATAAGTCGTGATATTTATCAAAGAAAGGTTGTTTTTTTAAAAAAAGACAGGATATTGTTCGCATCAGCCAACTGAGTGTGAAAAAATTAAGATAATCTTTATTTATTATTTAGACATTTTTGTTAATCTTGCAAAGAAAAGGCTGAAATCTACATTTGGGATGAGTTAAAATTCAGTTTCCCTCTCAGTCGGACGACTTAGAGGACAAACTTGTTGTTAAGCTTCATTTATTCAGGACAAAATCAATAAATAAATGATCTGGACGGCTCGTTGACACCAAACGATCATCTGGCATTCTGTATTTTACTCGAATATCTTCATTTTCTTCTACTTCTTCACCCGTCAGAGTCGAATATCGATGACGAAACGTAACACATTCAAGAATACTGAATGTTTTGATAACGCACTTATTGTTTTTATTTATTTAAGTATTTGAAAAGAAAATCATCTGTGGGATCTCACACTTCTGAGCAAATTACACATTTAAACATAAATGAAAGTGTTTAATCGTTCAACAGAGGCAGAAACAAAGAAAGATGTGGAGTCGTGTCGATCCTGACGGCCTCTACAGTCCGTCCTTCCCTTTACTTTGGACCATATTTACATTATTTAACGGTCCGTTTGTTTCCAGAGTAAAACTTCCTCTTTGTAAGAACTTCCTCCCTATTCAGGCCCCTGATGAGACAGGAAGTGGGATAAGGAAAGCTTAACATTCCCAAATTATCTTTACAGGAAGTGAAATTAGGCAGTGGGAGAAATTATGACTTCCTCTCTTGAAGAGCGTCTGTCCCGTCCTGTTTCAACATCTGTCTCGACATCCAGCTGCTGGGGAAACGTACGTAAACACAACAAGATCTGTTCTTCAGCCCGAAAACAAACGGACAGATGTCGAACCAGAACCTCCGAGAGAAGCGGATCAGACGGGAACACGAGAGCTGAACTCAGCAGTAAGAACGAAGCGAGATCCAGGTGATCCATCGTCTCTTCCTTCACACATAAATAAATAAAGTCTCCTCCAGACGTCGGCGTGTTTTCGTCTCAACCTAACTGATAAACTGAGCTCCTCAAATCTTCTGCTGTCGTTTCTGATCGATGTGGATCAATATCCACCAGGCTTCTGCTGAGACTGAAGCACTGAGTGTGTTTGTCTTTTGTCTCTTCACTGACTTTTTGATCTAATCCATCTTCTCCCATCTTTTAGACCTAGAGATCATCATAAAATCTTATTTCATTCTTCCATGAATTATCCAGGTTTCATCCATCGTCTGAGACCGGAGCCGATCCCAGATGACGCTGGGCGACGGCGGGGTTCACCCTGGATAATTCATCAGTCCGTCACAGGGCCGACACAAACAACCATTCACACCTACGGACTCCTTAGACGGACTGATTCACCTAACCTGCATGTCTTTGGATTGTGGGAGGAAACCAGGAGACAACATGCAAACTCACAGCCAGGTCTCGAACCCAGGACCTTCTCGCCGTGCTGCCTCTGTTTCTAAGAGGTCGCTCAAACTACTAAAATTGGGTTAAGAACCTTCCAGCGCATTATTAAAACCTGGAAGGGTCGTGGTGAACCATTAACCTCCAGGAAGAACTGTGGCCTGAGAAAAACCTTAAGCGTTTGGTGAAATCAAATTGTAGAATCGACAGTGGAGCTCACGGCTGTGTGAAGAGGACTGAAGGGTGCGGGACCAAGCAGCTGTGCAGCCTGAAGAAAACCACTTCTCAGTAGCCCCCTTTAAGATAGAAAAGGTGGCACATGTGCAGCAAGGTAAAGGCTGCAACGTGCCGCCTTGTCTATCAAAAAGGGAGGTGTAATATTCCTCCTTTTCCAAAAAGCCTCCACTTTTCCTCCTCTGGTAGGCGTCAACATGTGACGTGACGTGAAGCAGGAAGTTGGGCGTGAAGAGAAGCAGGTCGAATTTGCCTTTACATTGCACCCCATCGGAGTTTAGAACTGGGTTCTTAGCGGGGGGCTTTTAATTTGAAAGTAGCGACCGCTATTAGCTCGCCGCTACAACAACAAGCGGACAACCAAGACAGCTACAGAGAGCGAGGAGACGCTGGCATCTCCCGGATCTCAGCGGCTTTCCAGCTGCTCATCTTGGTGGATGAAGTGACGAACTGACTGCTGTGATCAGCTGTTTCCTGGTTTTAAAACTCCCGGCTGTGGGTGCGCAGCAGTGCACGTCATCCACACCTCCGCCCAGCTCAGCATTTGCCACCACATTGCCGCCTCGGATTTACAGCAATGGAGGCGCAAATAAGTGTAACGTTACCCTCCGAGGGGCAAAACTGGCGGAACAAAACAGACCACCAATTTGCCGCCTTCTGTCTAAATCCGCGGAGCGAGCCGCCAAAAGGACGGCAGATTGGTGGCTTAAAAACGGCTAGTGAGGCTACATGGAAACGAAAGGCTTCAGTTTGCTGGGGAGCGTAAAGACTGGACTGAACCGGGTCACGTGGTCTGATGAGTCCCGTTCCAGAGTGATGGGCGGTGTTATGATCTGGGGTTGATTCAGTTGGTCGGGTCGAGGTTCAGCATCGTTATGTGCCCAAAACATGAGGTCAGCTGGACATCCCTGTCGTGATCAAAGCTAAAGAAAAGCCGGGCACTCAGACATTTAAGATGATTTTAAAGTCTATTTTCAATTATATTTATCAATATATTAAATTAGTATATTGTTTGAATTGAGAGAAAAGAAGAAAACAGCTTGTTAATTTAGCAGATCTTGTGTTAAAATATCTAAATCAACCCTGAACTTCTGTTATTCTCAGAACAAGAGCTTTCGGCAGTGAAGAACACGGAGACGTCGTCCTCTCAAAAAACGAATTTAATCATAAAAACAAAATGTTGATTCATTAACAAGTTTATAAAACAGTGATTTAGTTACATAAATAAATCGATCAGTGTATCAAATCTTAGTTTCAACTTCATGAGCATGTTGACATGGTTGTACAATCATTTACCTAACGTAATAAATAAAAAGGGAACATAGTTCGTTTTCTAAACAAAACAGAAAAAACAGGAGCTACGAACAGACCTCGAACGAGGGAATGAACAAGAGACGACACTGAAAAAACAGATGAAACGAGCTTTTAAAGCACAGAATACAGAGCCAGTTCAGATTTTTAAAAAAAACAAAACAAAGACACTGAAAGGTCGTAACCGAAGAATAAAAGTTTGGTGGTCAGAACTTCCATTTGGTTATTTTAAAGCATTAAGACAAGGCAAGAAAGAAGGCTGTTCTCGTGTGAGGAAGTCTGGAGAGAGATGAAAACAAAACGGAGCTGACGAGGAGGAAAAAACACAACGAGAGCGTAGAAAAAGTGGAACAGTCGAGACCTTCAGTGTGGAGCAACTTTCTGTCCTGCACAAAGTCGAGACGTCAGGAGAAGAAGAAGAAGTGAAGCGGAGCTTTGTGAGGCGACCGGTTCTGCCGCCACAGTCGACTCTTTCTCCCGACTCCAACAATCCTCAATACGCGTCTGTGTTCGGGAGAATACGCACTCTGCACGTCCACTTCCTGTCCCGTTTCTGCAGCTCATTACACGTGAGCAGAACCGAACCGGCCCCGGCTCGGACTCCGGTCTGAACCGGGCCCTGACGCGATGCAAGGTGAATGTTTTGAAGTCCTTCTGATATGTTTTTTTCTTTTCTTTTTGTTGTCCTCGTTTCAAAAAACCAAAAGTACTGCAGCTTCAAGTATTGTGCCTTACATAGAATATTCTGTCATAAATTAGTTAACATATACATTTTTTTTTTCAATATTCAGACATATACTTTCATATATACAGGACAATAAAATGCTTTTGTTCTCTTCTGTTCTCTTTTTGTGTCTTGCTTTTTTTTTTTTTTCAAAGAGAAATCCCTGAGATGTGTGTTGACAGTTGCCAAGTTTCCACAAGAGCGAGTCAAAGAAACAGAACAATCAGCCCGACGATGGCAGAAACACATATCGACCCAGTAAATTAATTCTGATCGTGAATTTGGAGTTTTTTAATGTCGGATTCGGGCCACCGGAGAAAAAAAGAGTTCTGGTTTTTATTTTCAGAATTGCGACTTTTTTCTCAAATTTATATTTCAAAATAATATTTTTTTTTCTCAAATTCAGATTTCACACTAATAATTCTGACTTTTTTCTCATAATTTGGATGATTTTCACAAGAAAATTCTGACTTTTAACTCAGAAATCAGACTTTTTTGTGAAAATTCTGACTTTTTGAAAAATAAATGTAGACTCAACGGAGAAATCTGACTTTTTTTCCCTCAAAATTTGGACTTCATACTCAAAATTCTGACTTAAAACCTGAGTTTTAAAGTCAGAATCCAGAGAAAATAATATTTTTTTTCTCAAATTCAGACTTTTTACTCAAAATTCAGACTTAGAACTAATAATTCTGACTTTTTTCCTCAAAATTTGGACTTCACACTGAAAATTCGGGCGTTCTTCTCAAAATTCTGACTTAAAACTTGAGTTTTAAAGTCAGAATCCAGAGAAAATATTTTTTTTTCTCAAATTCAGACTTTTTACTCAAAATTCAGACTTAGAACTAATAATTCTGACTTTTTTCTCATAATTCAGATGTTTTTCAAAAGAAAATTCTGACTTTTAACTCAGAAATCAGACTTTTTTTCAGAAAATTCAGACTTTTTGAAAAATAAATGTAGACTTAACGGAGAAATCTGACTTTTTTTTCTCAAAATTTGGACTTCATACTCAAAATTCTGACTTTAAACCTGATTTTTAAAGTCAGAATGCAGAGAAAATTGTCAGAATTGTGAAAAGAAAAGTCAGAACTCCCGATCCTCCTCCGTCGTGAGGAGAGTAAAGCTGGATCCTTAAAAAGAGGTACTTGTCACTTCAGATGGAGTTTCTCCGTTTGGTTTAAAGCCGTTTGTCTTCTCTTTGAGGCTGTGAACGTTAGCTGAGGGAAGGACACGCGACACTTCAGTTCATACTCGGTGTAAAACTCTCTCGCTTTCATACGTATAAAGGGAAACACACAAACTTCCACAGATCAACAGTTCTCTCCTTCTGAATGGTTTTATACACGTCAACACCAGCTGTTGCTTTTGTTTTTCACGGTTTACAGTGTTCTTTGAGTTTCAAACTCATCGTTTTTAGGGAGAAAATTCCCCCTAAAACACATTTCACATCTCGTTCCTCATCGTCTTCGGCTGTCCGGTTACTTTTTCCAAACACTAAAAATCGACCCGGAGTCCGTCTGTGCTCACGTCCGGCACAACTCAAAATGAAAAGACAGATCCACTGTGGATGAAGACGACTGGTCATCACATTCGACCCCGAACTGCCAAATCACAGGAATGTGATTTGTTTTGGGAGGATTCTCACTTCAAGTTAGAAAGGATACAAAAGAGACTCAAGTAAAATCGGCGATTCGGTCGTTCGATCCTCTTTTCAACCGAATCTCTCTCGAACGAGCATCATGAGTTTCTTCTTGCCCTTGTATATTTGCTTCAGGTTGTCTATGAACTGCGTGAACTGGATGTGTCCGTCGGCCGCCATCAGAAACGTCTCTCTGGCTTTGCTGAGGAACTCGATGAACTCGCTGTAGTGGCGCGGGCTGATGTGCGTCAGCCGCGAGTGCGTGGTGTTGATGTAGGCGCCGATCGTGGCGTCCAGCAGCTGCCTGAGCGGCGCCTTGTCCAGAGGCATCAGCTTCCCAGAGTTCCTGCGACTGTGCAGCGCCACCATGCCCGGCGTCGTTAACGTGCACCGCCGCAAAATGTCCGACAGGACGGTGGCGCATTTCACGCTCTTCACCACCAGGGGGATGACGGACGCCAGTTCATTTTTCCCCAGCGAGTGGCTGAGCGCACACGCCCACAGCACGTCGTTGATCGCCGGGTGCGTGTCCTGGTTGTAGCTGAGGTTCAGGTGCGTCATGGCTAACGTTGCTAGTTTGTACGCCCTCATGGGATAGCCGCGGTGCTCCATGTAGCGCGCTATCGTAAACAGCTGCGTGTAGTTCATTCCCGTGGCGGCCGCGTCCAGTACAATCTGATAGGCTGTCTCGAAGGCAATGTGGTCCTTCTCGCAGAGCGTCAGCGCCGAGAGGGCGCAGTTCTGGGGGTCCTTCATGGCACACTGCAGGGCCAGGGTCCGGGCGGAGTTGGCCAGGTTCTCCTGCTGATGGCAGTCCAGGTGCAGGCGGACGATGGTGCTGTTGGACATGACGGTGCTCGCCACGACGCTGGTGGCTTCGGTGGGAGTGAAGAGGGTGAACCAGCTCTGCATGATGCTGTCCAGCGCGAACACACCTGGACGGAGACAGACAGAAAGACGTTAGACGTGTCTGATGATTTTAATCTAATTCAAGTTCATGTTGGTGTTCCTCAAGGTTCAGTCTTTGGTCCCTTCTACGTCTGTTTAACATAAATACGACGTCATCTTTCACAGTATCTGTGATCCGTCTGCACCGATTCCTCTTCTGGTACTTGAACAAATCTCGTTATTTGTTAAAAGATGGACACCAATATAATCTGAACACTAACACACTCACACCACTTTCCTTTTTACTCGCTTCATTTATTTTTTATAGCTTATTACATTTTCCCTCATGTCTACCTGTGTTGTATTACAAACACTTCCTGCTGAAGATTTTGTGTTGTTTTGTTTTATTCCTTTATTTTTGAAAGATTCAAACAAGTGCTTCCTCTCAGACAATGTCCCAAACACAACACATCTCTCGTTATTAGTCACATCACAATTAATATCCTATTAATAATGTTATTATCTGAATCTGCAAAGTAACTAAAGTGGAGAGGAAGAATAAAGTCACAGAAAAAGGAAATCCAGGTTCAGTTTTCTTGTTTTTACTGTAAATCCGCTCCAGATATTTGGTCACTGCTCTCCTGGAATTTTGAATAAGAAGAATCTTAATATTTATCTGAATGTGTTGAAGTTATTTCTCACAATTACCTTCCAGTTAAAAGGCAGCAAATGTTTAAAATAGTTTAAAAATCACTTCTCAATTCTGAATAAAGCTGAAGAGAGAGGTTTGAGGATCTGGTTAAACATGTTGACAGCTTTTGGTATTTTCATGGTTTGTTGACAATAACAAAAAAAAACAAAAAAAAAAACAGTCCGGTCCGTTAAAACCTGCACTCCAGAAAGACAACGAATTTACTCTCTGCAAAAATAAAACGTCTGTTTGAGACTTTAAAGATGTTAAAGCTAAAAAAAACACTTCATTTTCAACTTAAACCTCTATTTTATCAACTGCTGCACAACTTTGACCTGCTGAACTTAAAATTCCAACAAACAGATCACGTCACCGGTCTTCACAATGGCTCTTCACCGTCTAATTAGATATTCTATTTCTAATTCTCTTACATTATATCGTCTGGCTCTGCTCTGCATCACCGACCGGCCGGTTCTCAATGAGGCCATTCAAACTGCGCTCACAGAAAACAGGGAGTCCTTGTCACTCCCCCCCAACATTCACAAGGAATCATCTGGGAGGAGGGTTTTCCCCTGCAGAGCTCCGTCCCTCCGGACGCCAGCTTCCTGTCCGCTTCAGGGAAACCAGCCGCTGGGTTTCAGTATTCGAGTCCAAACATGAGGCGAACTTAATCAGCCAGGAGCCAACAATCTTCCATAATCACCACCCTGACAGTCGATCCCTCGCCCTCCCTCCCTCCTCGGAGGCCTGAGTCCCCTCAACTGGACACGAAATGTTAAATAACCTTAGACGGATATTTGAAACGGTTTCAATAATTACGTTCCAGCTGTGCTTCCTCGCTCTCTCACAAGAGACAAACGCTAATGTTCCTAAAAGAGTGAGATGTTTAATCTTTCCTGCCTCAGTGTCCTGTCATAGCCTTCATGTTTGTTTTTAAAGGTGCAGTATGAAGTCATTTTAGTTTTTTGTTTTGTGACGCCTCTCCAGGCTCTTTTTCCACTGACAGTACCAGCTCGCCTCGGCTCAGCGTGGCTCTACTTGGTTTGGTTTCAGACGCGTTGTGTTTCCATCTAGAATTAGTATCTCTTCAACGTGGACGGGTCGTCATCGACGTGGGCGGGTCGTCATCGACGTGGGCGGGTCGTCATCAACGTGGGCGGGTCGTCTTCAACGTGGGCGGGTCGTCATCGACGTGGACGGGTCGTCATCGACGTGGGCGGGTCGTCATCAGACGTGGGCGGGTCGTCATCAACGTGGGCTGGTCGTCTTCAACGTGGGCGGGTCGTCTTCAACGTGGGCGGGTCGTCATCAACGTGGGCGGGTCGTCATCAGTGACGTACTTATCCACGCGACACATAAACAGGGCTAGCTGTGGGCGACGCAAAACACGTCCACCTTTTCATTTCCTGTCGCACCATCGAGCTCGTTCTGGATGCGTCTTCAGCGACAACACTCAGGAGCGTCTCCACCTCTGCCACGGTCCACGCCGTGTTCCTGCGCGTTGTTCCTTCCATGTAATCGCTATGTTGACTGAACGCAGATGCTAGTTTTTAAAGGTAGCGGGTGTCAGGCTCGGACGTCGCGCTCGTCACGAGTCGTCAAGTGGCGTCGCTCTCTGTCCAATCAGTGGCCGGCTGCCAGCTTACGTCACACAGAAGTATCAGCTCAGCTCGGTTGGAACTTATACGGAGGTGATACTAAAAAAGCTCCACTTTAGCAGGTACCAGGTACCAGATTTCAGTAATGGGAACGCAAAAAAGGCGAGCTGAGTCGAGGCGAGGCGAGCTGGTACTGTCTAACGGCAGCTGCAGCTTGCTCTGGCGATGTACCCGCCCCTTATTTGTTAGGTGTATGAATACCCACGGCTGCTGCGGGGTCGAAGCCAGATGTTAGTGGGTGCGAGTGGAAAAAACTCACCAGCCTCAGTGGCACAAGTGACCAGCCATCGCACCATCTCTCTCCTCCGCCAGTTCAAGGTGGACAGCGTCATCCTCATCACCTGTGAGAAACAGCAGGTTAGCTCTGAATCTGCCCGACACATGAGATGAAGCGTGTGTGTGTGTGTGTGTGTGTGTGTGTGTGTGTGTGTGTGTGTGTGTGTGCTGTTCACCTGAAGACCCAGCTCCAGGGACACTTTGAGCAGCGTGATGTCGGGCAGGCTGTCCATGAGGGTGGCGATTTTGAAGGCATCCTGGGCCAGTTTGAAGATGTGGGAGGCGGAGTGGATGTTCTTCTGGATGGACTCTAACACTGTTTCGAGCTTACGAGCGTCGCCTGGTCACAGAACAGAGGTTCGGTTTTAAAGATCTGTTTTTAAACGCTTTTCAGCTGAAAACCAAGATACAGTGACTTCCTCTGTACACTGAAATTACTCTGAAACGTCTAATATCACGTCACATTTACATGTTTGTGTCCTGACTTTGATATCAGGAGGCAGAGGTGAGGTTTGAGACTGCGTTTCAACATTTGTAAGCGTCACACCGCTGAATATTTCTGATGAGACCTCGGGCGTCTCCAGACAGGTGTTTTAAGACAAAGCATGATCTGTTCCTCGTCCTCACCAGGTGGTTTTTAACCAGAGCTTAAACACTGAGCTGTCACAAGACGGGAAATTCAACCAGAAGACACGTTGAGGTGCAACATAAAGAAATGTAAAAGCAGCATTGTAAATCTCAAACCCCTTTCAGATAGAAAAGGTGGCACATGTGCAGCAAGGTAAAGGCTGCAATGTGCCTCCTTGTCTGTCTAAAAGGGAGGTGTAATATTCCTCCTTTTCCAAACAGCCTCCACTTTTCCTCCTCTGGTAGGCGTCAACATGTGACGTGACGTGAAGCAGGAAGTTGGGCGTGAAGAGAAGCAGGGCAGTTTCTGCTTTTCTCCCAGAATCCTCTTCCCGTTTAACATTGGGGCTTATGGGGCAGTTGCTGGAGTTTGTGTCGGTTAGACGCAGATAATTCAAAAACCGTACATCCTCCCGATAAAGTGGATACGTTGCCAGACAGAAGACAAGTGTGGCTACGTTCTTGGAAAATATCACTATTGTAGTGTGAAATCTGTGGCTAGGATCGTCATCTAAAGAAACATTTTCGGAGAGTTTTTTTCAGGCTCCCCCACTCTGCCAGTTGGTGCTGCGCGAACATTCCGCAATACACACACATTGAAAATCCTGAATTTTTTTGAAATCACTCACGATCAATTAAGGGTCACCGTTCAAAAACTAAACATCGTAGAAAGAAAGTTCAAATACAACTCAAATAGATAAGACTTGTGCCTACATTTTAAAGTTTGAATGGTGTCTCTAGGTCAAAGTCTGCCAGAGCAGGAGATGTTTGAAAAACGTCGATGATTTTGCGACTTTTTTGACCCCGTCCCATTCATTCCTTATGGGACGATTTTTCACAGTTTGTCTTCAAAATAAGAGCTTTACATTGCACCCCATCTGAGTTTAGAACTGGGTTCTTAGCGGGGGGCTTTTAATTTGAAAGGAGCGACCGCTATTAGCTCGCCGCTACAACAACAAGCGGACAACCAAGACAGCTACAGAGAGCGAGGAGACGCTAGCATCTCCCGGATCTCAGCGGCTTTCCAGCTGCTCATCTTGGTGGATGAAGTGACGAACTGACTGCTGTGATCAGCTGTTTCCTGGTTTTAAAACTCCCGGCTGTGGGTGCGCAGCAGTGCACGTCATCCACACCTCCGCCCATCTCAGCATTTGCCGCCACATTGCCACCTCGGATTTACACAGCAATGGAGGCGCAAATAAGTGTAACGTTACCCTCCGAGGGCAAAACTGGTGGAACAAAACAGACCACCAATTTGCCGCCTTCTGTCTAAATCCGCGGAGCGAGCCGCCAAAAGGACGGCAGATTGGTGGCTTACTGCCCAGAATAAAAACGGCTTGTGTGTACCTTTAGCAGCAGTGAGCATGGTGGAGGCCAGTTCACACTGTTGGGTCTCTATGTGGCTGAGAGTGAACCAGCGAGGGAGGCGATTGGGCACCACCGACACTATATGGTGAGGCCGGGTCAGGTCGCCGGACGGGGCCGTGGACTCCAGGACCGGCAACCTGAACACAGGGAGAGAAAACAAACGTTAGGTCCTGACTGGACAAAAAGACGCCATGTGTCCACTCAGAGGAGCGTTTCATGATGGTAAAGAAGTTATCAAGGAGAAATGTTCCTTTCACAGCATCGATCAATATTTTCTCGACTCAGGTGGATGTTCGCCTCGGGCCACGAGCGCCCAGAATCAGGACGAGTCCAAAAAGAGAGACAGCTCAGTTCTTCTTCCTCTAAACACGCTGCTGTCAGAACCAGCTACATCCGCCTCGTCTGTCGTCTAATATCCCTCTTTTGTAATTACAGCCTGAGATTAAAGTAAAAAAATAGAGAGATTCATGTGATGAAAATCAAAAGGGTTTAATTTGGGCGAGAGGAAATAAAGTTTGGTAACACCCGTGGCGGTCAGGGAGGAAAACCAACAGCATGTATTTATTATTAACACGTTTTTATAAAACTCGTTTTCAGCAGCGTTGAATTATTTAGTGAATATTCCAGCAAAAGGAGGTTTTTTGTCATTAAACAGCGCCCCAGATAGCTCCTAAATCCTCCTCCTCCTCCTCCTCCTCCTCCTCCTCCTCCTCCTCCCTGCAGCCAGCACACATTCAGTCCGATCTCGTCACTTAAAGTACGTCTTCTGCTCTCCGCCTCAGCACGTTCTGACGAAAACTGCATTTTTCTTACCCCCCACAAATGTCCAGATTCTGTAAATCTTGAAAACAGCAACGATCACTCGTTTTGATGACCACGGAGGACGTCAATCATCGATCCCAGCATTTATAATAACCGCTCAATGTCGACAAATCACCGTCACCAGAACGTTTTGTACCTTCTGGTGACGGTGATTTGTCAGCATGATTGAGATATTCTGTGAGACTGCCAAAACTCACAGACTTTAATTAATATATTCCAAATACACAAAGAAGCGTCTAAATATAAATATAATATAAATACAAAGTTGACAGGACGGAGGAAACAGCTCTGAACCTAGAACATTTTTCTAAAATGCTCTCCGGTGATGTCACAGTGTTGACGGGATGTTAATTACTTCTACAAGGAGTTTTTAATGGTTATTCTTGTTAATACTCCAGATACTACTAGTGTTGTACCATGATGACGGAAGTCCTGATCAGCTGGTACCACAATCGATTTATCGCCCAGGTGTCGTCTTCTCTTGTGAGTTCAGAGTTTAATCCACCGACAGCATGAACACCAGCAACACATCATCAATCTCATGAAGAGCAACAATAAATACACAACAGAAAATTAAGACAAGTCTCTTAAAACAAACAACTATCTGGTTTCCTTTCGAGAAAATTCTGTGTCTTTATAATCCTATACAGTAAATATACTTTACTGTATTGTGTAGTTTAAGTAATGTTTCAGGACTTTCTGCCTTTTCTCTAATTTTCCAGCTTTCCCAGGACGAGTTAACCTGACTCGTTCCGCCTAGCTCCACTCACATCCATCTGGGATCGCTCCCGTTGGGAGGGATTTCAGCACCAGATTTTATGGTCGAGCCAATCAGGACCGCCGGGCGGGAGTTTCATAGATGTGACGTAGCAGAGAAGCGACTGTTTTGATTCAGACAACAATGGCGGCTCGCATCGAGGAAGCAAGCGTCAACATCGATGCTGCTGTTTCATCCGTGTCGTCCAATCTACCCAATATTTTTTCGTTAAAAGAACGTCGCTCTCATCGACGTCACAGGTTGGTTTCCATGTGAGTGGTTGAAGTAGCACGTCAGTAAAGATGACAGACAAGTGGTTTATCCAATCATATGCAAGGATGAGTGGAGCTCGGCGGAACCAAATTCATCTGGCGAGAGTCAGGTTAAGGACGTGAGGGAACCGTTGCTCGTTGGGTCGCTGACTGAAGTTTATTCAGTTGATAAAAAAACTTATTATTTTACTCTGATGATCAAAAACATTGATCTGAATCTCTTGAGGCTGCTCTGTGAACTGCTTTCTAATAAATAATAAATACAGCAAAACATCAGTCTGAGGCTCAACTCAGGACTTTTGTCGAGTCTCTCCGGCCTCAGATATCTCGTGTTATTATAAAAACAGGTTGAAACGACTCACCTCATGGCCCTCAGTGCAATTTTGTACGCCAGCTCGGCGTCGTGAGGTAGCAGGGAGGTGAAGAGATACTTGGCAAAGGTGTGCATGGGGACGCTTTCTCTGTAGAGCAGCTCCCCGAGACCGCTGTAAGGACCAGCTGCAACACAAACACACAGCTGCTCAGTGATGAGAACGTCTGAGCATCGTCACAGCTCGTCCTGAAACATCACGGGAGGAGATCTGACGGATACATTCGGTTTCTGACTCACCGTCGAGCAGGAAGACGGCTTGTTTCCGGAAGATCTTCACCAGCGTGTCGTCCAGATCCACTTCCTGTAGCCTGGCCAGTAGCTGCTCTTCGTTGCGACACACCTTCTCCTGGGCGTAGAGGCCGTCCGGCATCACCCTCTGCTGCCCTAAACCAATCAGAGCCGTCTCCACGGCCAGCGACACGAACGACTCGCCTTCCTCCAGGAAACGCTGCGCCGGCAGGACGGGATGCTCCGCCCTCCGACCCGAACCCGGCGAGCCTGAGGGTGATGAGAGAGAGAGAGGAGAGAGAGAGGGTGAGGGATGACTCAGGGAGGAGTATTGATAAACCTATTGATCCATTTGTTCACTCCGGTGTTCCCTTTTCAGAGCCGGCTCCTCCTGAGGGACGTAATCATGTGTTCTAATGGCTTAATGATGTCTGGGCAGACCTCACCGCCGCTCCCAGGAGGGCCGGCAGTCCCTAATGAACACACACACACACACACACACACACACACACACACACACACAGAACAGAGTGCTCGCGGTCTTAATTGAAAACTTTCACAACTTCCTCGCTGCCGAGGCTCCGTCGACTCGAGCCTCCGCTCGAGTCGACGGAGCCTCGGCAGCGAGGAAGTTGCAACCAGACGATCCTCTCCGACTGAAGCACGCTGAAGTTTCGTCGGGCTGAGCTCTCTGCATAATTAATGCGTTTTAATTGGAGTGTTTTTCCTGCCGCATCTCTTATTCATGAGCTGTTATTGGTGGATGACTGCGGGCCGATCGGCACGTCTGTGTCATCGCCGCTGATTGCAACCTGAGGCCCTGCAGCTCCGACAGGAAGACACAATCACTGCAGAGTCAGTGTTTGTCTGTGAGTACCCGAGTACATTTACTCTATTACTCTACCTCAGAGCTTCTTTACACTTCAAGAAGTACTGTTCTTTTCACTCGACTGCAATCTGCGACTGATCTACAAGAGAATTCTGTTTATTATTGATTAATTTCGTCTGATTTAAAGGTCCACTGTGTCGTGTTTTAAGTAATTTATGAGCTCAAATCAGCGTCTTCATTCATAAATAAGTCCTCATTGGTGTAAAATGATCTCTGCCAACAATCTCACTTCTCCTCCTGAGGGAAGAATCACACATTGTGACGTGAAGCAGGAAGTTGGGCGTGAAGAGAAGCAGGGCAGTTTCTGCTTTTCTCCCAGAATCCTCTTCCCGTTTAACATTGGGGCTTATGGGGCAGTTGCTGGAGTTTGTGTCGGTTAGACGCAGATAATTCAAAAACCGTACATCCTCCCGATAAAGTGGACACGTTGCCAGACAGAAGACAAGTGTGGCTACGTTCTTGGAAAATATCACTATTGTAGTGTGAAATCTGTGGCTAGGATCATCATCTAAAGAAACATTTTCGGAGAGTTTTTTTCAGGCTCCCCCACTCTGCCAGTTGGTGCTGCGCGAACATTCCGCAATACACACACATTGAAAATCCTGAATTTTTTCGAAATCACTCACGATCAATTAAGGGTCACCGTTCAAAAACTAAACATCGTAGAAAGAAAGTTCAAATACAACTCAAATAGATCAGACTTGTGCCTACATTTTAAAGTTTGAATGGTGTCTCTAGGTCAAAGTCTGCCAGAGCAGGAGATGTTCGAAAAACGTCTATGATTTTGTGACTTTTTTGACCCCGTCCCATTCATTCCTTATGGGAAGTTTTCATACGGAGGCTTCCATGTCCTTCCGCTCTATAAAAAACGATGAACTGGTGAGAGGGACAAAAAGCTCTACGTGGTACAGATAAGGCTAAAGGCGTTTTCACTCAGAGCCAGCGTGACTGTGGAACGGAGAAGGAGCTTAGCCAGACGCGCTCGTCAGCTGCAGTTTGAAGTCTGTTTGAAATAACGTACCTCATCACCCGAAACTAAACTTGATGAAGTGCTGTTTGAAGACATGTTGTTGTCACAGCTTCTTGAATCTTGACACATCCCGCCTGCCGTAGTTCCAACAGGCTGCAACGCACGTTTGAAAACGCTTTGAGGCGCTAGAGAGCAGTATTCGTTTGGATGCAGAATAACATTTAACCACTAGATGGGAGAAATAATTCCACAGTGTGTCTTTAAGCGTTCTTGGAAGAAAAAAAAATCACCCCAACCGACTCTGGATCATCCAGAAACACGCTCACGACGCACCGGTCTTCACGGGTTTAAACCCGTGTTCCGGTACTTTTACTTCAGCATCCGTGTCTCTGTACCTGAGAAGTCGAGCAGGACCGCCGCTCCGTCCTCGCTGCCTCGCCCCGTCTCCATCAGGGTGTTGAACAGCGTGCCGATGGGGTCCAGCGGGTGACCCACCCAGCCCTCCAGGTTCGTGACCGAGGTGACGCCTTTGTGCAGCAGCTCTGCAGTAACACACACACACACACACACACAAACACACACACACACACACACACACACACACACACACACACACACACACACACACACACACACACACACACACACACACACACACACACACACACACACACACACACACACACACACACACACACACATTTTAATTCTTGTTCTTGGTCAAACATTTATTGACATTTATATCACATCATTGTCACCATCTTCAGCTCTACATGACAATAAATCCTAGCAATAAAATCTAATAATTAACCCGACCTGGAGCCAGATTAATGGCAGGAAACTGATGAATTAATTTACCCGTTAAACAATAATTAATTTAATTTGAGTTCTTGCTAAATCCTGAGTTAATGAGCTTGTACATCAGCCCTCCTCAGACAGCAGCGCCGGTATGAAGTCGTTTCATACAGCACGCCGGGTCCAGAAGAGTCCCGGCTTTAAACTGGACTACACAGCCTCCTGCAGGATGATCACGCTGTCACACGCTTTTAGTTACGAGATGTTAACGTCTCCCAGCAACCGAGGAGACACTCGGCGAAGGTGTTATGAATCACAAAACATGTAAAATAATCTGTTTCCCCAGGTTGTGTGTTTTCTCTCATCGTTGTCGTGCAGCTCCGAGCACATTTATTTGGTTTGTTCGCTCTTTTATTCCCTGAAACATCATCTAAAAGAGGAACTTCTGTGGACGAATATGTTTTCAGAAGCCTGAAGGAGGAGGAACTGACCTTTTTTGTGAGCTCTGAAGAACTCCAGCTGTTTCTGCTGTTGCCTCCGCAGCGTGTTGACGATGGCGATGGCCAGTCTGAGCGCCTCCTTCGGGTAGCCGTGAGATCTCAGGGCGTCGACTCGGGCGCACGCAGTCGGGACGTGTTCTGCAGGAAAAGGGAAAAGCAGATATATTAACGACCACCTTCTTAATTTTTCTCCATCGTTTGAAACAATCGTGTCCTCGCTCTCTCACCGTGCCACAGGGGCCACCCTCGGGCGTCGAAGAGGGAGCTGTTGAGGTTGTCATGGTAACAGTAGTTGGTGTAGTGGTCCTCGGTGATGATGTGCTGCAGGTGGGGGTCCTGCCAGTGCAGGTCGCAGGCCTCGATCGCCCGCGTGAACACGGTCCGGTGAGGTCGAGTCAGGGAATCTGCAAAACACACATCCATAAATCCATAAAACCTTCTGAAGATAATTCTAGCTGCAGAACCTGCCTGAGAAACATCACGTTTTAAAGTTTTCCTCAGTGTCGAAGTAATAAAGTTACAGTAACCTGTACGTTCACGGGTACGTTGGAAAGAGGAGGAGCTAAGAGCTAATTCGGCATAATAATCTGCCAAAATATACACAAATAGATGCTTGAACACGGAGCACTCTTTACTTTACAGTCATAACTCAGTCAAACATAAACACACAGACATAATACACATATTTTAAAATTCAGTTTAACTCACACTTTCAAATGAAATCATTATCTATTGTGTCTGTCTGGAATAAACGTCTATAAACTTGCTTAGAAATCGGAGGAAAAAAAAAGATGCTCCGTCTTACTACAGAACTTCACTTAGAATCGTCACCTTTTTAAGTTTTCCTCAGTGTCAAAGTATTCCAGTGATAGTTGTCTGTATAATAATGGGTAGACTGCAGACAGGAAGTGCTAATAGCTAATTCGGCTTATATTTAATGGTGCTAATCTGCAAAATGTGAGCAAATAAACATTAAAAAGCTGAGGTTGTAACCTACAGTGTGACCCGTGATTCTGCCTACTTCCTGTTTACAGCCCCAAAATGATGTGTATTGTAATTCTGAAAATGATAAATAAAAATAAGACAAATAATAATAATATCACTCTAATTCATTCGTCTGATTCAGAGTGACGCCCTCGCCGCAGACGGATTAAAGGACGGAGATAACACAACACTGCAGCCGCAGTAATAACGGCGCCCGGCTTCTCATTCGAAACAGTTTTATTAGCGGCTGATAGAAAACGTTCGTGTGTCTGTATTTTCTCTGATTTAGTGGAAAAAAGCTGCAGGACCTCGACTGTGTTATTAGGCTCATTCTATTAGCCGCACTAAAAAGGTAATAAGGCTTGCAGGCACAGAGATTGAAGCAAGGAGAGTTGATTAAAAGAGAGGGGGGAGGGTGGAGAGAGACGACTTAACAGGAGGAGGAGGAGGAGGAGGAGGAGAGAAGAAAGAAACCTTCTGATGAGAACAGACGTGAGGTGGAGGAGGATTCGGGGAGTTTAAAGACGGCGAGGTGACGCCTCCTCCTCGCCCGGGTGTCATCTCACCTGGGTTGCCGGGAGGGCCTTGGGGCAGAGCGTTGGTCAGATTGGTCAGCTCGCTGCCATGGTTACCGTCCTCCAAGGGGCAGACGTCCACGCTGTTCCACCTGCGAAGCTGCCGGAGCCAGAAACCCTTCTGCTCGGGCTTGTAATGGGGGTTCAGCACGATGCACATCCACAGAGCTCCTGCAGAGACACACACAACGCTCACACCGTCATCCTGCAGCCGCAAAACACTCTGCGTGGAAAATACTCTGATATTTGTGGCAAAAATACTTAATTTAGCTCCTTAAATTGATGCAAAGTGGAGCTGGATATTCAAAAGTGCTGATAAAGATGATTTTTTAAGTACTGATTAATCGTTTGGACAATAAAGTAGATTTAATTTCCTTCTTTCAAAACACCAACCAGTCGTCCAAAACACCTGCATATTCAGTTTACTTCAGTGTGAAACCAGGATAAACAACAAGTTCTCACATTGGAGGAGCTGGAACCAGGAGTGTTACGATTCTCAAAATCCACGATTCAATTTAATTTAAAATAAAACGTGTTAGACTGTCACATCTGGGTTCGTAAAGATCAACAGATCATTCGCGTTTTCACACTCTTCTTTAAAAACAACAACAGCTCGACTTCATCCTGGTTAGAGATCAAAATCACGAGTAAATTACGACGATATCGAGATCGTTAAGTGATTCATTCGTCTGAAGACGGCGAGCTCGGGATAACGAGATGAAAGAGGTTGTTCCCTCTCGTTGTTTACAGCCAAACGTTCATCAGAGACGGCGTCTTGACGAGTGAAGCAACTGATTTCTGGTGTCAGATCAACGAGAGCCGGTATCAATCGATCGTTTGTTTATTTTCTGTGTTCTTAAAATGTTCGCTGCAAAACCAAATCGACCTTCAGGTACAGATGAAACAATGTTTTCTCGTATGAACCCCGACGATGTTCTCAGTGATTTGGGAATAAAGACAGTTTCTGATTCGATATGGCAGCAGATGTTAAATGATTGGCTGCGAATAACTATATTTTTTATCATCAATTAATTTTCTTTGTTTATGAAAAAGCAAGTAACGACCAGGACGACGTCTTCAAGTGTCTTATTTTGAAAAAACCCCACAGAGATTCAGTGTCCAGTTGTGTTTGAACAAAGAAACGCAGCAGCCAGAAGATAAAAACGTGTCGATGTGATGAGCAGATTCATTTCACTGATCACTGATGGTTAAAAAACACAAAGACTGTCGGTGTCGACAAAATGAGACAGGAGAAGAAAAGAAAGGAAGTGAAGTGAGGAGGAAAAGGGAGGACGGGAAGGAGAGGTGAGGGGAGAGAAGGGAAGGGGGGGGTGGGGGAGGGAGGCTGGAAGGATCGGAGGGGGGGAGGGGACGGGAGGAGAGAGGCTTTATCCTCCGTCTCTTTGTTACGGCTGCTTCAAGGACAACAGCGAGGAGGGAAAACAGAGCGCCGCCGAGCAGAGTGATGTCAGACGAGAGTGACGAAACGCGGAGCAAGAAGCCTCGCAGCGGGCGAAGACAAACAAACAGACGAGGAAGAAGAAGAAGAAGGTGGAGGAGAGAGCTGGAACCTGCTGTTGTTGTTTACACGGAGCATCAAAACTTATTTTTATGGGATTTTGCTCACGAGACAATAAAACTGAAGTCAGTTTTTCAGCTGCTGACTGTTGAATCTTCTGATCCTGAGACACACGACAGGACGGACGTGTGAACGATGTGGACACACAATAAAACAAACCAGTCCTTACGGAGACAGAATGTGTGTGTGCCTCCGGATACTTCACACATTTTTCTAGAAACAGCAGCAGGTGAGATAACGAGCTGGACACGTGGCTCTGCTCGGTGGGGTTTCACATCTCCAACACTTCCTGCTTGATGATGTGTCTTTAACCAACAGAGCGGCTGAGAAACTGTGGACCAAAGTGTCACGATCCCACTAATTCAGCTACAAACACGTGTCACTTCCTGTCTGATGTGTTTCCCCATTATATGTCCATTTAAAAACTTTTATCATGAAGAAAAATTTCAGGAGATGTTTCACCGTGCAGCAGTCGAGACAGTTTGTCGTCAGTAAAGTCAAATCTCACGTCGTTTTGTGTTTAAAGTGCTCAGAGAGCGACATCGTCTCACTCGACACCACGTCACCAACACCAACATGGCCGCCAACCGGGCTCAGAGTAAAAAAAGACAAAAAATCACAAGAGAAATTCAAAATCACGCGCCGTACGTTTCCCATCGTGGGACCTTATTTCAGAAAAACTGGAGAAAAATAAATAATATTTCTTGATCCTGTTTGAATTGTGTCATGAATCACACACACGATGATGTAAAGACGACACAGCCAACAGTGTCGTCAATGACGTCGTCTCCAACTTCAACACTGAAGAGCTGCTCCTGTAGATCAGCAGCTCACAGAACTGCAGTCATTATTATTGTTTAAAGGGATATTCCGGTGTAAGTTTAATCCATGGTCTAACACACCTTGACACCGAGTAAGACTCCCCTCGAGAGGTCAAGTTAGTTGGCCGCTAGCTTAGCTAGTTTTAGCAACCTCAGAATTAAGATTAATTAATTAGATTTTCAAGGATGAAAATGTCTGATTATTACTCCATTACTTCCGTTATTTTCCCTGTCAGCTCTCGATAATAAGAACTGAGCGTTCCATGGAGTAATAATCAAACATTTTCATCCTTGAGCTGCAGAAATCTACTGCACTCGGTAATCGACTCGTCAGGGCTTCCCCACACAGGCAGGCTGCTGGAGGAGAGGGTGAGTTGAGCTGTGTTTTTAATACAAATCCAGCAAAGCTAGCAGATGTTTGATGCTTCGTACTGTGTGCTGGGACTGTACATGTACTGTTGCTGAAGTTTGCTGCTGTTCTCACCATTAATTGTGGCTTTTTGATGGCGGTTTCTAGTTGGAGACATAAGCTGCAGTGTATTGTTATCGTGCGGTCTTTTCTGAGGTTGCTAAAACTAGCTAAGCTAGCGGTCAGCTAACTTGACCTCTCGAGGGGGAGTCTTACTCGGTGTCACGGTGTGTTAGACCATGGATTAAACTTACACCGGAATATCCCTTTAAATCACAAATCAGGTGTTAAAGTCTCTAAACAGATCTGTATGAGCCACAGTGTGTACGTGTGTGTGTGTGTGTGTGTGTGTGTGTGTGTGTGTGTGTGTGTGTACCCAGTTCGTCCCACAGCTGCCTGTACTTGTCCGTCATGGTCGTCCCCTGCTGCCTCCACAGCGCCAGCCTCGGGTCGCCCATGAACTGCTCTGTGATCAGCGTCAACATGCGAGCGCCGTTCGAGTCCCTCATCTTCAGCATCTCTCTCACCTGAAAGGGAGGAGGAGGGGGATTGTGGGTAAAGCTTGCCGTGCAGCGTCCTCGGCGCCACCTGACTGGCTGTTTTCTTCTGTGGTTACCTTGCTGAACAGTAAGTTGAGCTGCTTCCCCGAGCCGTGGTAGCCGCCCTGCGAGAGGAAGAGCTTGACCTGCTCCTGAACCTGCTCCTCGTCCAGATGCCAGCAGTTCTCGTCGTCCACGCTGGCGCCCGCCGTCGGGTCCGGAGCGCCTGCAGCACACAAAGGAAACCAGTCAGCGAGTCATTAGAGGAGCCTCGTTAAACTGTTTGATTGGATAAGTTCACTGCGTCAGCGGAGGAGGAAGCATTCAGATCGGTTATCGGTTAACAATAAAACACAGATTTCCCCAATAATCATGTTTTCAGACAGTTTGTTGATTTCTGTTTTTATGTTAAAAACGTTATTATGTCACAAAAACTGCATCCTGGTCGACAGCACCTGGTTTAACCGACTCCTCAGTGTCAGAAACACACCGAACCTTCTGGAAAAAGTCCAACTAAGAACAATACTCACAATAATATTGTAGAAATACCTCAAAACTTTACCTGAATAAATGTACAGATCAGCAGATAGTTCACCTTTTGCATTAAAGCATCACTGCAGCGCTGGTTAAACACTGATCAATACATAAACTGCACAATCAGCAGCAGCGCTGACCAGTCGACACGAGTGAAGGAACATCCAGAGTTTAAACACACGAGTCAGAGAGGAGAAGAAACTTTATAACTCAAACCTGTTGGATCAATAACATCTTCTCAAATCAGCTGTGGATCTTGAGGCTTCCTGAAAAGTTGGATAAACTAGACGAGCTGAGTGGAGACGTTTTCTAATCAAGTCTCCAGAAATGTTCTGCGGACAACGAGACCTCACAGTGGGTCATTCCATGAAATCGGTGCCTTTTGTGTCCCCAAGAAATTATCAGTCATAAAATTACAGTAACAACAAACAAAGATGTAATTTGAAAATATAACATTACCATGTCTTCTCTCCTCAATAAAACATCAAATTAAAATCAATTAAATATTATTTTAAATAATAAAAATGATTTTTAAGCTGATGAGGGTGAGGTTTTTGGCCTGTCCCTCACTGTTGTTGTTGTACGTCAGCAGGACTTTTAATTTGTAAAATGTTGGCAAAATGTTAAAATGTTCACATTTACATATTGTTTTAAGTATGATCTTATTGTGAAACAGTGTTTTTGGTAAAAATATATATTAATTGTAATAAATATTCACCAATTTATCGGTGTCCCCTAATTTTATGTCAACCCTGTTACCCTAACCAAAAAACCCTATCAAAATAACGGTACATTCCAGATTTGACATGATTTACAGGAGGTTGCATCATCTCTGAACCAGGATGCTAACAGCTCAGTGACAAGTAAGTTTTGCTCATCTCTGATGTGCTATTTTTGATGTTTTTTCAAGGTTGAACCAGGGCGGACAAGCATACAGCGTCAACCCTGTTACCATTTTTTAACATATAAATCCAAACAATTATTTATTTCTCATAATATAATCAATATGTACATGTAATTTCCTTTCAAAGTACATAGCATGTGCTTTAGCTAACATTTGTTTTAGCTAGCAATGGGCAAATTAGCTTGAAATGGTCAACCCTGTTACTGTCAACCCTGTTACCTTTCCAGTAACAGGACTTGACTAAAACAGTTATAAAATATGAAATTCCATAGCTGAGATGGCACAATATAATTTCTTGTCATTTTAAACTGTCTTTAATTCCTGGCTACTGAAAAAATAGCAATTAAATATAATTTAAATTTTAACTTTTCAAAGTTGAAAAGGCACCGATTTCATGGAATGACCCTTGTATCATCAGCAGAGATGATGACTCAAACAGGAACACATTTAGTCTCTTCATTTCACAAATGTCTGCAATGTGTTCGAGGCAAACTTGGCCTGATGTGTGTGTGTGTGTGTGTGTGTGTGTGTGTGTGTGTGTGTGTGTGTGCTCTAAACAGCTTGTTTTTCCTGAGTCGTCTCTCAGGACAGCCGCCTCCAGCTGGAGCTGCGCTGGTGCGAAATGAGGAAATCTAACTCAGGTACCTGCACCTGCTTCTGTAGGCGTGTGTGTGTGTGTGTGTGTGTGTGTGTGTGTGTGTGTGTGTGTGTGTGTGTGTGCCCCTCCGCTCACCGTGGACCTGGTTGATCTCGGAGTTCTGCGACAGGATCTCGTCGGCCAGCTTCTGCGCGGTGGGCAGCACCTCGGTGTGATGCACGGTGATCAGGTACTGCACGAACTTCTGCAGCTGGTCTCGGTTCATCTGGAAGAGAGTCTCTGAGATGGGCAGGCGCAGTTTGACCTGCTCGGGCTTCCGTACCCGGTACAGCGAGAGCGCCACGACGTGGGCGCAGTAGAAGATGTCCTTGTTGCCGCAGCTGCACGTCACCGCGGTGATCTTGCAGCGGTCGAAGCTGACGCTCACGTTGCAGACGAGCTCGGGCTCCGAGGCCGTGGCGGGTTCTCTGACGGTGCCGCTGAGGTGGAACCCTGCAGAGAGACGGAGGACATGTCTGTTATATTTAGACATTCGACGTGGGAAACAACATTACTCTCTTTTAGCTCTGTTTTGGTCTCAACCACCTCCTGAGGGAAATCTCCAGCTAGCTATCGAGACCGATGAGAGCGAACCGAACCCCGAACAACGAGCTGAAAACAGCAGATTTGGGTGATAACCGTCTGCAGGATCGTCATTGTCAAGTATTTTCTATTTAAAATGTTTAGTTACCGTGTATTTTTAGCGATAAACCAGCAGTACATCATGAGTCTGCGCCACAAAGCTTTTATAAACTAGTGTTCAGCTCTTTATTACCTCGAACACATATGTGATCTGAGGCACTTCCTCTCGATGAAATGACAAAATGTCGGCCTGCTGATGTTTTTCTAATGCTGCTACAGCCAGTTTAATATCAAGCCACCAGAATACATGAAATGACATCTTATCTACATGTATTAATGTTTTCTGCACCACATGATCCTGCTGCAAAGGAGGAAGTCAGGCGAAGTCGTATATAAAGAGCGAGGACGAGGACGGACGATCGGGTCGAACATGCTCAGGACAGAATCAACGTCAACGTAGTGGAGTTACGTTACGTAACATCATGTTAATAAAGTCATCTATAGGTGTGTTTGTATCTGAAGTTACAGAAGAAATGCAGTGATTTGAACCCAAACCACAATGTTTTCCTAAACCATGTTGTGTTGAGAGTCACTGAGGTTCCTGTTGCTCTTTTTTTAAATCCTGATGATGATGTGACATCTGTTGGACAGGATCCGTAGGTCAGGACGTCTCCGCAGGTCATTATGATGCTGTTTTGTCACATATTATCATCTTAATTTGGATTTATTGCAATTTTGATCACATTTCAATAGAAGAAAGTCAAAGAAAGTCGCAGACAGAGAATGACGGACGAGTTAAAGGACGGGGGAGGCGAGCTCAGAGACCCCAATAATCTCATTTCCTTCTCATTTCCCTTCCACAACACCTCGGGTGCTTACCTTCCCCTGAACACCTCCACCCTCTGACGGGATCACTCTCCACCGGCAGAGAGAGAGAGCTGCTATTGTGCAGCGACCGTATGGCCGAACTCTCGACCTGAACCCTATAAGGTCTGTTTGAGGAGGACAAACATGGACCGAGACGCCGATTCCAACGTGGACGTGACCCTTAAAGTTTCTTCTTGAACTCGAGGAGACGAGCCGCACACACTGACGCCGACAGAAACTCCTGACTAATATCGATCTGAAAACACAGCAGCTGCAGAGAGTTTAAATATCGTGTCTCCGACCAGATGAGACGCAGCAGAGGGACACGTGTTCGAGAAGATGACTCAGCAGAAAAACTTTATGACTAAACTCCTTCTGTGATGACGAGAAGTCGACCGACTGACGGACACAGACGGCGTGAGAGAGTTTATCATCTGAGTTTGTACATTCGGCTCCGAACTGTTTCACTGAAGGACACTCAGACTTTTTACTTTAACGACCGCGAGGAGATTTAACCGGTTATGAAACAGTTTGAATGTCGTACTGACGCCTCTGAATGAGCCTCCGAAGGAAAAACAGGACCATCATCTGGAATATTGTCGAGTTCTGTATAGTTCTTATTAACGCCTGACTCCAGATCAGATTTTATGACTTGCCAGGGTTTGATAAGTCATAAAATTAAAATGATTTGTTACGTCGGAGTCTCACAGCCTGAGGAAGTAAAAGACAAAGTTGACTTTGCTTCAACATGATCATAAGTCACCGTCATGCATCCTGCAAACAGCTGTGTTAAAAAAAGAAAAACAAATGTCTCCATCACCAGGGTTCCCACTCTTTCCTGGAAAAGTCCTGGAAAATCATTTCAAGGAAAGAGTGGGAACCCTGAAATAATTTTCCAAGAAAACTTAACCGTTTCCAGGACATTTGTCCTTTTTTCTCATTTTCCATAATTTTTCCTGGAAAATTGGTCAATAATTTTTCCAGGGTTTCCAGGTTTTCCAGGACACATGGGAACCCGGTTCTGCTCTGTTTGACTCGTGCACTATCGAAGAATCACCGCTAACAAAGTGGCTCCTGCTAATTCAGTTACAAACGCGTTTCAGGTCCAATAACTTCATCACAGAAGAAATGTTATTCTCGTTTTATGAGGCAGCGTTACAGGAAACGTTGTGTTGTCACCAGCAGAAACTGAACAGGGTGCGAAATAAGGCCGACACACACCGGGTCCGCCGTCGGACGTCTGAAGCGTTCGGAGAGAGTCGGACGAGTTCGGGAGCTGCTCTGTTCGGTGTGTTCAGCTGCATCTGATCGACTGAACATGCGAAGTCGGCCGTCTGAGGTTAGGACGCTGTCGGATACTCTGATTGGTTGTTAGCTAGCTGTTCAGTGACCATTCTGATTGGCGGTGTGCCAGCGAATCAGCGCGGCGTGTGGGAGGGGCGGCGGAAGTGACGATGGTCAACAAACCACATAAACAGAGACGGCACAGAGTTACAAACAACACTTCACCGCTCGTTATTTTGGGGATAAACCAACGTATGTTTGGAAGCCATGGCTGTGTGGACCGAGGACTTTGAGGAGCAGCTGGCTGCCCTGGTGGAAGAGAGACCACCGTAATACGACATCACGCAAGTAATGCTGAGCTAACACTGTGTGTGCTTTGTTCTGATAAGCTACGGTCCGCACTCCGTTCTGTCATTTCCTGTTTTTATGTTTTGGGTGACTGGCACGAGACTAGCGCCACCCGATGTTTAGGAGACTTATTGCATTTCACGCAGGCGCAGAACGTATACGCTGCTGTGTAGCCGGGGCGGTGTGTTTCAATGTGACTTTTCTACCGAACGGATCAGACGGAGTGGTCGGAGTCGGTGTGTGGAGGCCTTAAGACGTAAACGTGTCTGACGTGGCTTCTGCAGAAAGAACGACGACAGATGTCAGCGAGTGAAAAACTCTGATGACGATATACCCACAATTCTTTGCAGTGATCAACAGATAAAAGGATGTTTTACAGTCATAAAGCATCTTCTCTGCACTGTGTTGCAGCGACACGTCGACACGTCTGTGGTTGACCAGCAGATGTGTGTCAGAAGGTCACCGGCTCCTCACGTCACAGAACAAATGAATGTGCAAAATGTTTTTTTTTGCGTTTCACAGCTGGGAGATTTGGGTTTCCACTCTGCTCAAACGTTCTCATACATGTGTGACACCACACAGCTGACACATCTCAGCCCGGCCGGGTGGAAGAACGCCGAAAACAGACGAGGTGTTTGTCCGCGACGCCGCGAGAGAGACGACGTGAGAGCGAAACCTGCAGAGACAGAACGAGCTGCTGCTGCTGCTGCCGAGCTGACACACAAACACACTGGATCACACTCACCACCACATCCACATCCTGTAACACACACACACACACACACACACAGACCCAGTTTTGTTGTGTGGTGCTCCCGTTACGCAGCCCGGCCCCAGTCACGCCTGGCCCACAGCTGAACTACTGACGTAACAGAACGAGAGAGAGTGACTCGAGGAGGAGGAGGAGGAGGAGGAGGAGGAGGAGGAGGAGGAGGAGGAGGAGGACGACGCTGTGCTGCTGGAAAAATCGGTATGCCCTCAGCTGAGTGTGTGTGTGTGTGTGTGTGTGCACATGCGGGAGGAGTGTGTGCTTGGCGGCGAGCCAAAGCCCTGAGCTCAGCATTTTGTAATGCACTTCCTCTCTGTGTGTGTCTGCGCCTCACAGCTTGCATAATACAGCGCTGTGCACCGCATAGCAACCAAACTTAACTGCTTCACTGCCGACGCAGCACAACATCTGACCGAGTTCAGCTCGGCTCGGCACAGTTTCATACCCGTGTGTCAGTTCATGCACAGATCACTCCTAAAGAAAGATATTCATGGTACAGCTGGAACATCCAGCAGCACAAACTGCATCAAAGACAAGTAATCAATTATTAACAGTAATAGCAATGCAATACTTTGGTATTGTGGGCTGCAGGTTACGTCCTGCAGGGACCATGATGATGCAAACAGTGGCTTCAGTATGTGCAACCGTCAACATGAAAAGTGAACCAACAACTCTTCATTCTGGCTACTAAAAGTCAAGAAGTCAAGAAGTGTTGCAAGTATACTTTTTATAAAGACGGTATTTTACAACGACAGCTTGACTTTATCCTGGTGGTTAAACTATCAGCTAACTAACTATCAGCTATCAGCCTTCAGGGACGCAACAATAAAAAGATAGACATTTGTTAGAAAGTTCGGTTTCAAGTCAAAAAGTGTTGCAAGTATATTTTTTAAAACGACGGTATTTTACAACGACAGCTTGACTTTGTCCTGGTGGTTAAACAGAAAATAATCACCAGAAATAAAGATTTCAGAATTCAACACGAAACTCAGCCTTCAGCGACGCAACGATAAAAAGATAGAAATTTGTTAGAAAGTTCATAAATTAAGTTAGTAAATTAAGGAGCATCTTCACCGTTGTTGGAGTTTCCTCCAGAAATATTCGGTTTCTTGCCAAGAATAAGTTTGATACCACTTTGGAGCTGGATTGGAGCTTAGCTTAGCTATATAGCAGTAAGCATGGCCGAACAGGAAGTCACTGCATTCAGCAAGGAAACAGTCCTGGACGGCCATCTTTGTACAGATTAAACAGACAAGATATGATGTGTTCATTAGTGAGCTGCAGAGGAGCTAGTGTACAGATTTTGTTAAGCAGCTTCCCCCTGTTTCCTGTCTTTGTGCTAAGCTAAGCTAAGCTAAGCTAAGCTAAACGGCCAAGCAGACATGTGAGCGGCACCAATCTTCTCTTGGCAAAAAAAGATAAGCAGAGTAAAAAAATAACTATTATGAGACAACTGGCTTCGAACAGAAGTGCCGCTGTATAAATAACCTAAATCAATAATCTTTGGTAGGAGAGCGACAATATTTAAGATATTTTTATTTATTAAATGTTAATACATCACTGAACACACTCGGCTCGCCTGGAAACCCAGGTTGAACACTTAACTCCCAATTAAGCCCGAGGTAGTCGACTTAAGCCGTCTCTGTAGGATTCAGAGGGGGAAACTCAGGAGGGGGAGTTTTTATGGTGGAAAACAAAGTCGAGGACGTTGAAGCCTGTGAAAGAGCAGCAGGTCGTCAGCGCCTCCACGCCAGAGGCTGCGTGGAAGCTGAGGCTGCAGGGGGTCAATCTCAACGATGTGGCCGGAGACATACAAAAGACAACCAGCCACACACACACACACAACATTGTGTGTTGCTGGTGACAATGGGGAACCTAATCTCTCACCCGTGGAGATGCAGCGGCGCCTCTGGGGCCGCAGGAAGGCGAAGTAAACAACCAATCAATACTCACGGAGCGCTGATCACCATCTGTCCTTAATGACCGGGTTTTAGATCAGCTTACCACAACACTTACACAAGCTAACAGGTGGAGAGGCTAATGCTAACTGGCTCCTGTGACTCTGGCAAAGCTATCATCAAGAGACGCAAATCAGGCTGAATTGATTGGATCGTCTATCGCCATGGGAAAGTAAAGAGGACAGCCGTTAGCAACTGTTAGCAACCGACTGCAGGCTGGGTTGAGTTTTGTAAGAGAAACACGTCTAAAGAGTTTTTGCAGCCTTTCTAAAACCAAAAAAAGCAAAAAGGAATGACTCACATAGTGTGTTTATCTTCTTTAATGTAAACGTCAAGCGTTAGCATGCCCAGCTAACTGGATTACCACCTAAGCTAGCCACCTGACCAGTCACCTCTCAAGCTTTGGAAGAAAACTACGCTGTGTGAATATCTGAATTGAACTTGCAAAAACAAAAAGGAAAGACTCACAGCTGCAAACGTTAGCAACATTAGCATGCTCAGCTAACTGGCTTACCACCCAAGACCACTTCCTACTCTGTGTGTGAATGGATTGGATCTAAATTACTTCACCGAGCTTCACCTCCAAGGCCGAGAGTTAGCGTACCATTAGCTAGCTGGCTACAGCTGCGAGAGTTATTGTTTCAGCGAGCAGAAATGAATGTTTGTGGACCATAAATGTAAATATGAGTTATAAATAGTTTTCATTACGATGAACTCTGAGTGATAAATCTGCCACTGTTGTCTTTGTAAACTGAGGCGGGACGGGACTCAGCGAAAGGTCAGCTGGGTTCAAGAGCCACAAGCTAACATGCTAATGAGCTGAAGGAAAGCGGGGTTCTGGTGTGTGTGTGTGTGTGTGTGTGTGTGTGTGTGTGTGTGTGTTGAGGAGCTGGAGGACGCACCTCCACACGAGCTCAAAATGAGGTCAACGAGGATTTGAGTTAACTGGGTCGTCTGCGTTCGTCTTAATCGCCAACAGCTTCTTACGCTGTGAGCGTACTAATCAATAAAGACCTTCGTCAGGTCAGCTGATTCTCCACCAACCAGCTGACACACACAGAGCTTTTAGCTTCCAGGGACCCTGGAGCTCTGGACCCCGGGGAAGTTACCCTCACTAATTCATCCTCGGCTTTAACGGACGGCTGAAACAATCAGATACAGAACACACGTGTGACCGAACGGTGACTAACAGACAGTCGCTCAGCGGTGGAGGAAGGACTAAGATCTTTTACTGAAGCAAAAATACTTCACCAATGTAAAAGTACTGTCATACTATTGTCGTCTTTCCACCGACAGTACCAGCTCGCCTCGGCTCAGCGTGGCTCTACTTGGTTTGGTGTCAGACACATTGCGTTTCCATCTAGAATTCGTATCTCTTTCAACGTGGGCGGGTCGTCATCAGACGTGGGCGGGTCGTCACGTGGGCAACGTGGGCGGGTCGTCATCAACGTGGGCGGGTCGTCATCAGTGACGTACTTACCCACGCGACACATAAACAGGGCTAGCTGTGGGCGACGCAGAACACGTCCACCTTTTCATTTCCTGTCGCACCATCGAGCTCGTTCTGGATGCGTCTTCAGCGACAACACTCAGGAGCGTCTCCACCTCTGCCACGGTCCACGCCGTGTTCCTGCGCGTTGTTCCTTCCATGTAATCGCTATGTTGACTGAACGCAGATGCTAGTTTTTAAAGGTAGCGGGCGTCAGGCTCGGACGTCGCGCTCGTCACGAGTCATCAAGTGGCGTCGCTCTCTGTCCAATCAGTGGCCGGCTGCCAGCTTACGTCACACAGAAGTATCAGCTCAGCTCGGCTGGAACTTATACGGAGGTGATACTAAAAAAGCACCACTTTAGCAGGTACCAGGTACCAGATTTCAGTAATGGGAACGCAAAAAAGGTGAGCTGAGTCGAGGCGAGGCGAGCTGGTACTGTCGGTGGAGAAACGGCATTTAACTGTATTATAACTACCGACACATTCATGTGTGATCTGCCGTGTACTGTTGTAGTTGATCCAGGTGGAGCTGATTATCATTTCTTCTTCTTTCCATTTTCCGAAACAAGTTTTCTACGATCCCTGACTGCGGCTCTCTGCAGGTACAATCACATATGTGGAGGGGAAACCGTGCGTTAATGACGGAGCGACTTTGAGTTCAAATCGAGCTCTAATTTTAGAAGAATTGAGAAAACAAGCGGTTCACATTCAGCCTCCTGACAGCTGCAGCTCGTCCACGGTCAGCCAACGTACGATCTCACCAGCGTTTTGACGTCAGAGCGCCTTCGCTGAGACCAATAACGGCCATCGGAGGCTTCACAACAAGCTTCTGGAGGGACAGAGGAGGATTTTCCACCCCGCCTGTCTCCCTCCATTTAAAAGCATTTGTTTGAGTGCTGTCTGTTCCCGACGTGCTCACTGAAAGTCATTTGTTTAGCCTCCGAGGACCATCAGCAGGCCGGCCAGAGCCTCTCCTCTCCAAATGCATTTGTTCCCACTCCTGAGATCCAGCAGGGCCTCCACAGAGCCGCGCCGCCGCCGCTAATGAGCACAGGAATCCCATACAGAGAGGAATAAAATCAAATAAAAGCTTTTAGTGTTTGCTTACATGTTGATCTGATCGTACTTTATTAAATGTTGTTTTCCAAGACGTGAGCTGCTGATGTCAATACTCTCCGAGTCAGTTTGACATTTTGAGTCTTTACTTGCCGAGAGTTTGACGGAAAGATCGATGGAACAAGGGTCGCAGTGACATCATGGTTCTAAGGTTTATAATGTGGATTTATAATAAAGTATTTCTCCTCCTGTGTTTGTTAATTTAAGGGTCATAATAACTGTGTTACACTGAAACTGTGATATATTCTGAGACGGTGATCGTACCATGAAAGTCTCAAACCCTAGAAACCACTCGTGAGCATTACATATGATTCAGGAGGCAGTTAGCTTAGCTTAGCATAAAGACTGGAAACAGGGGGAAACAGCTAGCCTGGCTGTGTCACAATATCTTGTTTGTTTAATCTGTACAAAGTGTAAAAACACTAAGTTTTGGTTTTTCAGGGGTGTTGTACCAGGTCAGCTGTTTAATATAAATATATAACAAAGATTTAAAGACACACTGTGGAATTATTTCTCCCATCTGGTGGTTAAATGTTATTCTGCATCCAAATGAATACTGCTCTCTAGCGCCTCGCGCTTTCGAACGTGCGCTGCAGCCTGTTGGAACTACGGCAGGCGGGATGTGTCAAGATTCAAGAAGCTGTGACAACAACATGTCTTCAAACAGCACTTCATCAAGTTTCAGTTTCGGGTGACTGAGGTACGTTATTTCAAACAGACTTCAAACTGCAGCTGACGAGCGCGTCTGGCTAAGCTCCTTCTACAATTTTACACCAATGAGGACTTATTTATGAATAAAGACGTTGAGTTTGAGGTAATAAATGACTGTAAAAACACTACACAGTGGACCTTTAAGTCATTTTTTTGGCATTTCAGTGCAGAAATCTCATTCTATCTCTGAATAGCGACAAGATAACGATCAACTCAAGCTGTGCTGAGGTTTTTTTGGTAACACTCACAGGAGCCGAATAAAAAAAAAAGAAAAATGAAAGTATACTCAATCCTTTAAATTATTTACACCACAACTTTGATCACATCAGCTAAAATACTGACAGAAATAACCAGAGAGTTAAAGGGAAAAAGGCCGACGAGGCGCCGACGGGAGGAACTCTGTGGGAACAAACGGTGTTTGGGAAACTCTGAGCGAAGTTAACTTAGAGGAACCTGAACGTCGCTTCTGCTGCTGTGGGAGTTCGCTGGTGCAACTCCAGCTGTTTCTGTGTTTTGTTTTCCCTTTAATGTCACCACTTCCCTCCACTGGATCAGCGCTCACCGTCTCCTGAGATCACAGCGTCGTCTCGCCCCAACGAGACCGCGATCCAGATTTTACTCCGATGGGTTCGGGTTGATTTTCCTCCAGCAGGTGAGTCACGTGTCTCAGATGTCGGAGCGACCATGAACGCACGGATAATAGTGTGTGGAGACTCAACAATCAGCTGTCTCTGTGGTGCGTTCAGGAACAGCTGGGACAAATCCTGCTGATTCTACCTTTAACTTTAATAGTCTTTGAGTTATATTAATATGACGTGAGCTTCAGTTAGCTTTGACCACAGATGTTCTTCAGAGGGAGACTTTTTACTCTGATACTCTGAGGACATGTCAGAGCCTGTACTCGATTACTTTACTGGAGTAAAGAAGCTGTATCAGTACTTCTACTTTTACTGGAGTAAAGAAGCTGTATCAGTACTTTTACTGGAGTAAAGAAGCTGTATCAGTACTTCTACTTTTACTGGAGTAAAGAAGCTGTATCAGTACTTCTACTTTTACTGGAGTAAAGAAGCTGTATCAGTACTTCTACTTTTACTGGAGTAAAGAAGCTGTATCAGTACTTTTACTGGAGTAAAGAAGCTGTATCAGTACTTTTACTGGAGTAAAGAAGCTGTATCAGTACTTTTACTGGAGTAAAGAAGCTGTATCAGTACTTTTACTGGAGTAAAGAAGCTGTATCAGTACTTCTACTTTTACTGGAGTAAAGAAGCTGTATCAGTACTTCTACTTTTACTGGAGTAAAGAAGCTGTATCAGTACTTCTACTTTTACTGGAGTAAAGAAGCTGTATCAGTACTTTTACTGGAGTAAAGAAGCTGTATCAGTACTTCTACTACTACTGGAGTAAAGAAGCTGTATCAGTACTTCTACCAGAGTCTGGTTTACTGAAGTATCTGAACGTCTCCCGGAGGACAGACTGTGAGGACCGTTGCCTCCGCTGTGCTTTTCACAGTCGAGGAGTTAATTTCAAAAGTTGACTCTGTACAACGTGACCTTTGACCTCTCAACTGACACCAGGTGCAGACACCACCAGTGTTCATGTTCATGTAAAACATCATTCTCTTCACTTTCTTTTTACATTTTCGGAGCGTTTGCATCCATGACAGCATCAGCGAACGCCACATGTGGTAAACTGACCGATCTGATTGGACCAACCTTTTCCAGTAAAGCGTATTTTCACTGTATTTGCATACGAGTATAAAAGTGAGACCAGAGAAGTCATAAAGTGAGAAACCAAGCGGTGACTCAGAACGCCTCGCTGAATAATTACGATCCGTGTTCTCAGAAACGAACTCAAAGAAACAGAAGTGTTCGACCTACATTCAGTCATCGTGAATCATTCTTCTCGTCAGCGTCGACTCTATTTTGAAGTTTGCACGAGCTCGACTGTGTGTCCGGGGTGATAATAGCTTCTTTTTTAAAATTAATTTGGGATCTCGGGACACCAGAGGAGCTTTTAACATTTTAAAATCAAAGTCTCCAGCTGCTTCGGTTGTTTAGCAGAACGCTGTGACTCTGTTTTACTGTGAAGCTCCAGAAATGTTTTGTGGGAGGAGATGATGACTGAATGTGCATGTTTGGGTGAACTGTTCCTTTAAAAGACACTTCTGGCTCTTGTCAAACCTCCAACAATCACACCGAGCGTGCATGTGTGTGCAGAACAACGGGCCAGACGACATCACCCGGGCTCGTCTTTGTCTGCCGCCGCCTGAGAGCGGCCGTTTAACTGTCGGCGTGATGTCATAACGGCGTGTCTGTGGGAGGAAGGAATACTTTCCTACCGCGTCACGGAGGAGGAGGGGCCCCTCGCTGTCAAAACAGGATGCAGGTCGCACCATATCACGGCGGAGCATCAGAGCGGAGCTGCACGCCCTCCGCCTGCGCTCTGTTTGGATTAAACACACCAGTCGGCTCGCTCGACATCTTTGGGGAAAGAGGCGCTCTGTGTAAACAAGCAGGTGTGACCGGACTGCAGGATGAACTACGACACACTGCTCCTCCTCCTCCTCCTCCTCCTCCTCCTCCTCCTCCTCAGTCTGTTCCTCTGCTGTTATCGGTGTATGTCTGCAGCCGACCAGCTCTCCGTCCTCGCTGCATCTCATTGACCAGCTGGAGCTGCCTTCCTGTTCGGCTGCGATGTGATTCATCACGTCCGAACCTCCACACACGCAAAAACACAAAATACACCAACAGGCAGCTCCAACTCACTGATGTTCATCTTTCTCTCACATGTGTGATGAAGACCTGTAGAACGATTTGTTTTACCAGAATGAAGATTTCTTTGTTTGGCACAAAGAGTAAAAAGCTACAGAAACAAAAAATCATCACCGTTTTTGACTGAAGATGAATCTGAGGGGTTCGTGATGACGATACATGTGAGAATGAATAAAAGAAAGAATACACATTTATGGTACGACATTTTTTCATCCGTTTTCTCAGACTTTTCACTGATCTTTGTGCAAAATGTTGGGAAATATTGCAAACCAACCAACAAATCAGACAAACAAACCACTCTTTGGTGGAAGTAATTAATGCTAAGTATGAAAAAATAACTCTTACAAACTGTAATGTGATCACTGAGAGGTCTGAGGCAGACGGAGGCTGCTTTTGGAGCAGTAACAGCAAAAATGCATCATAGACTTATTTCCTAATATCTCCAATACCGACAGCCCGACCGATAACATCAAACCTGATCGATACTACGTCTGTAACGGTTCAGTTTTTCATCCATTTTCTCAGACTTTTCACTGATCTTTGTGCAAAATGTTGGGAAATATTACAAACCAACCAACAAATCAGACAAAACAACAGACCATTCAAACAAAACAACAAATCACTCCTTGGTGGAAGTAACGTGATCACTGAGAGGTCTGAGGCTGCTTTTGGAACAGTAACAGCAAAAATGCATCATAGACTTATTTCCTAATATCTCCAATACCGACGGCCCGACCGATCGATACTACGTCTGTAACATTTCAGCCCCGCGGCCCTTTGTGTCGACACACATCCACAACACAACCTAGCTCAAACCGTCTCCACCTGAAGCAGCTCCAACACTAAGATGCAACATCATAAACCATCTATTTATGATTCACGGTGTGTTTGTACGTGTGTGAGTCTTTCTACTCGACATCCTGTCACATTTCTGTCCGATCATCCTCCTTCAACCGTCGCTCCTCTCACCTCGCCGCCCCTCCCTGCCGCTCGCTGCATCGATACGCTTTCCAAGTGCGTCCCGTGTCCGACACACGTACCGACATTACTCATCTCCAACAGATGAAAACAATGACTCAACTTGTAGGCGCATGCCGGGCATACCGCGTCCTGCGGAAACACACTGGGAGGGTTTGCAGGGCTTGTGGTGGCTTGTGTCATCCCCGAGGTGTGTGTGTGTGTGTGTGTGTGTGTGGCAGTGTGTGTGGTTACTGTACTGGTTTTTGCTGTTTGCATTATCATTATGCATTATTACGACAAATCATCTGCTGATTATTGGCTCCGTTTCACACATAAACGTCAGTCTGGTCGTCATGGAAGAAAACGGCTCAGCTTGGCTCGGAGGATGTCACCGGGGTCGGACTGCACACGTCAAATATTGATAGAAAACTGTGTTATCAGCTCGGGGCAAAGAGTTTAAAGCACAGGCAGGGAGGTGTGAAAGTGGGGGCAATTAGTTCAGACCCCTCGGGTCCATGAAGTGACGGAACCGCTCATTTTCTGAAACTTTCTGTGATGATTTATCAGTTCAAACCTTATTCTATGGGCTATAAAATTTCACAGAGTCACTTTGTTTTTGTTCAATCAACAGTCCAAAACCCAAAGACATTCAGTTTACTATCAAATCCTCAAGATTGAAAAGCTGGAAGAAGACGGCTGTGATATTTAATCCATCAGTAATGATGCTTAAACCATAAACACTTGTCTCATGTGATGATTTATCAGTTCAAATATCAGTAGTTGATCCACCATCGACTCAACCTTATTCTATGGGCTATAAAACATCACAGAATCACTTTGTTTTTGTTCAATCAACAGTCCAAAACCCGAAGACATTCAGTTTACTATCAAATCCTCAAGACTGAGAAGCTGGAAGAAGACGGTCTGTGATATTTAAAGCACTTAGTAATGATGGTTAAACCATAAACACTTGTCTCATGTGTTGCAATAAACAGTTTGTCTGTACATGTTCAGACAACAGGACGGTTTCAGGATGCGTCTGAAAACCCGGTTTGCTCGTCTAAAATATAAACACGCTGTACCTGTTGGACTTTTCGAGGCCCTCGCCCAAAAACACAGATCTATGAGTCAGGGCTGGAGAAAGGCCTGCAGCGACAGCCGAACCAGGAGAACGAGATCATTTGCTTGTTGCTACAGATAGAGACGTCAGTCGGTGCAAAGGTGGAGCGTGCAGAGAGAACGCAGAACAATCAACTGAGGCCAGACAGGAGATCCCCCACGTGAAGCGCAGGAAGTGAATGGTTTCAGGTCCCGTGACAACACTGGGGAGGGCGGGGGGGTTTACAACGGGTTCACAGTGTGAGACACACAGTCTGGTCTCCTGGTAAATTTGGCTAAACAAACACGTCGATGATTTCTCTCGAGCGAGGACGAGATACTGAGAGCAGGAGGCCGGACGGTGATCTGACAGGATCAGACGCAGGACGGACGAGTTTACAGTCAACCTCGTGTTTTACGATTGTGACAAATATTCTCCTTTTCAAAAAGGAGGATAAAACTGTTTTCAGAGTCTAAGCTGCAGACCTGCTGGGGTGTTTCCCGTCGCTGAGACTAACCGACAACTGAGGGTTTTCACCCTTTTTAACGAGCAAACATAACACTGTTTATACACCATCATCAATATAACATCTGTCCTTCTACGTCCTTATAGTAAAGCAATATAAAAAAATCATCCACTTTGACTTAATGAGAACTTTAAAGACACACTGTGGAATTATTTCTCCCATCTAGTGGTTAAATGTTATTCTGCATCCAAACGAATGCTGCTCTCTAGCGCCTCGCGTTTTCAAACGTGCGTTGCAGCCTGTTGGAACTACGGCAGGCGGGATGTGTCAAGATTCAAGAAGCTGTGACAGCAACATGTCTTCAAACAGCACTTCATCAAGTTTAGTTTCGGGTGATGAGGTACGTTATTTCAAACAGACTTCAAACTGCAGCTGACGAGCGCGTCTGGCTAAGCTCCTTCTCCGTTCCACAGTCACGCTGGCTCTGAGTGAAAACGCCTTTAGCCTTATCTGTACCACGTAGAGCTTTTTGTCCCTCTCACCAGTTCATCGTTTTTTATAGAGCGGAAGGACATGGAAGCCTCCGTAGAGCTCGCCCGTCCTATGGAAATACAGAGAAGTGATTCTTCCCTCAGGAGGAGAAGTGAGATTGTTGGCAGAGATCATTTTACACCAATGAGAACTTATTGATGAATGAAGCGCTGATTTGAGGGAATAAATTACTTAAAACGCCACACAGTGGACCTTTAAACGTTTAGGAGAGCCCATCATGCTCTGCAAGTGTGAGCCAGAAGCTAGCCAGCGTTAGCCTTCTCTCTAGCCTAGTTAGCCTAGCTGGCTACAACAAGTCGTACTATTTGGCATTATAGAAAAGAGTAGAGCTAGTTAGCGTTAGCTGCCTCTCTTTCTCATCGGTCCAGTTGTGGCGATAGCATGCTAACATGTTTGTATTTCACTTGGAGACTGGAAGCTAACGGCTCCCTGAGCCTTACGGAGCGAGTTTAAAGTGACTTTCAACTCGTTGTTATCCACAATTCAACTGCTTCACTATCACAGCCTTGTTTCTGTGGAGCATTTAGCAGCTAAAGCGTCTGATTCCCTTCAGAAGAGAGGAAACTAAACCTCCTCTGGATGAGCGATCGTGTTGCTGGATGTGTAAATCAGAAACTGTTTGCCAACGAGTCCACATAATAGTAGTCATCTGTTATAAGAAAGCAGCTTTTACAGGCTTGAATTTCTTCTTCTTGTGTTAATTTCAGTTCGACTTCAAACACTGCGACGCTTCTGTAGTCTGAGCAGAGCGGAGGAGAGTCGAGGAGAACCATCAGTCTTCATTAAACCTCCTCTGGCTGTGAGCGGAGGTAACAGCCTCTGATGGATGACACCTTTAAGTTCCCATTAAAAGGTAAGCATTGCTCATAAGCAGCTTCTGATTTACAGTCGGGCTGGGAGCCGCCTGCTCCACAAAGACAAGAGCTCGGCTTCTCATCCAGCCTGCAGACCCTCAGGAAACGCTATTATTTTCATCTCCAGCCTTTTATTCATGAGATTCGAAAAAAAGATCAAGACCGGGCAGTTCGGCTGGGTTTGACCTCAGAAAATCCTGAGCGGCGCTAATATGTATGAAACGCTCGAAGCGATTCACCTGTTATTAACTAAAGTGGTGTGTTTGCAGAGCGGCGGAGGGCTGAAGGGCGCCGCTCTCCGGAGACCACCCCGCGAGGGTCGGGGTTCCCGTGAGGCGAGCACAGCGGCAGGCGCTGACGTGCTGAGACACAGCGTGGCTGGATAAAACTCCCCAGACGAAACCACGAGACGAGACCACTTCAGCGTTTTGAGTCAAACTCAGAGGCAATTAATCGATCAGTCGACCCATGAAGAAATAACCAGGATTTATTTCAAGCAAAAAGCTGAAAGGTTATTGTTCATTTTTCTTATTTTTCTCTCTTTGTTGCTGCTCGGGACGCTTTACAACCCAACATGTGTCTATGTGACGTCCTGGGAATGAGACTCAACAATCAGCTGTCTTCGTGGTGCATTCAGGAACAGCTGGGACAAATCCCACTGATTCTACCTTTAACTTTAATAGTCTTTGAATTATATTAATATGACGTGAGCTTCAGTTAGCTTTGACCACAGATGTCCTTCAGAGGGAGACTTTTTACCCTGATACTCTGAGGACATGTCAGAGCCTGTACTCGATTACTTTACTGGAGTAAAGAAGCTGTATCAGTCCTTCTACTTTTACTGGAGTAAAGAAGCTGTATCAGTACTTCTACTTTTACTGGAGTAAAGAAGCTGTATCAGTACTTCTACTTTTACTGGAGTAAAGAAGCTGTATCAGTACTTTTACTGGAGTAAAGAAGCTGTATCAGTACTTCTACTTTTACTGGAGTAAAGAAGCTGTATCAGTCCTTCCACTTTTACTGGAGTAAAGAAGCTGTATCAGTCCTTCTACTTTTACTGGAGTAAAGAAGCTGTATCAGTACTTCTACTTTTACTGGAGTAAAGAAGCTGTATCAGTCCTTCTACTTTTACTGGAGTAAAGAAGCTGTATCAGTACTTCTACTCTTACTGGAGTAAAGAAGCTGTATCAGTACTTCTACTTTTACTGGAGTAAAGAAGCTGTATCAGTCCTTCTACTTTTACTGGAGTAAAGAAGCTGTATCAGTACTTCTACTTTTACTGGAGTAAAGAAGCTGTATCAGTCCTTCTACTTTTACTGGAGTAAAGAAGCTGTATCAGTACTTCTACTTTTACTGGAGTAAAGAAGCTGTATCAGTACTTCTACTTTTACTGGAGTAAAGAAGCTGTATCAGTACTTCTACTTTTACTGGAGTAAAGAAGCTGTATCAGTACTTCTACTTTTACACAAACCTCTGATGAAAATGTTGTTCACTACTTCAGTAAATAGGACGAACCTTAGATACGACTTAGCAGCGGGAGACAAAGTAGTCCGTTCGGCTCAGCTATAAGTCAGAAAGCTAATGTTATGCTAATAAGATCCAAAGCTAATAACATCGAGAACGGCTGACAAACAGTAAATATAAACGTATTAAAACAAGGCTAGCAGCCGTGTCACTGTCCCCGAATCAATACAAGATGTTCACCCAGATAGTTATTTCAAAACGTCACGTCGTGCTTTAGGAAACTGGAATTAATGAAGAAAAGAAACAGCAGATTAATCAAACATGGAAACCAGCACCGGCATCATGCAGGAGTCCCAGAAGAAGTAAGACGGTAAATAAGAAGAGAATAAAAGCAGATCTATTGAGCCGATCGGGGGGCAGACGGAGGTAAGACTCCCCTCCTCCTCCTCCATCCACCTCTCTGCTCCGCCGCCTCTCCTCTCCCTCCAGTTGAAGGTTAATGATGAAGGACTACGGCAGAGGAATACAGATCGAGGAGACGTGGATGGATGTGGAAGGAGTGCTAAACCAGTCTGCGGCGAGAGATCGTGAGCAAAAATCCAACTACAGACCGACCCGACGCGTTTCCCGTCGTCAACAGATGCAAAAATAACGACAAAAACCGTCAATAAAATGATCTTATTGAGAGATCTGACATCATATATCTGATATCCTTCATCACATTAACACACACACACTCGCTAGACCAGCAAATGTGTATTCATCCGCTGCTGAAAATAGTCCCGCACAAATGCAACACTTCCTCCTGTTTGAGTAACATTAGATAAAAACTACAGCGTCACAATATGACGATATCCAGAATCAAAGATGATATAAACTCTCATGTGACGATAACGACATGTTGCAGGTGTATTCATCCGCTGCTGAAAATAGTCCCCAACAAATGAAGTATTTCCTCCTGTTTAGGTAACGTTTGATAAAAAACTACAGCGCTCTGCTGTTTGAGGAAATTACTGACTACTTTTTTTAAGTAAAACTTCATATTTGTGAGCTGTTTGTAAAGAGTTTTAAGGAGGAAACCAACGAGTTAGAGAGCTACGAGTCAGAAAGATCCAGGGTTTGGGTCTTTTGTCAAACTACATTAGCAAATTAAAAGTGTGTGTGTGTTCATCTGGCTGTGGGTTTGTGTGGAAAACTCAGCCACATTCCTCGTGGTGTTTGACACTGACCTGGAAAATACCTGGGCAGAACTCCAAGGCTTCAACCAGCACCAGCAGCAAAACCGAGACCGACTCGGCTGCAGAACATTAACATCCACAAGTACGGTCACTGTTGTGTGAAACCATTTTTTTTTCTGCAGAGCGCCGTGTGTCGCCGATGACCTCTGACCTCGGTGAAGTCCAGCCGAGCGTTCGCTTCAAAGCGTGCGGCCGATGTAGCTCCAATAAAAATCGATCTGGCCGAGCCGAAGCATATCGAGGTGCTATGCATACACCATTAATGCTGATCAACAACCTGCAAGGCTGAGCGTGTGTGTGTGTGTGTGTGTGTGTGTGTGTGTGCGCTCCCTCAGCGTACTTACAAAGCTTTGCATCATTCAATACGTGAGCGCCGATTCATTGATTCTTCATAAAATTGCAGATGAGAGAGCGAGCCGGCAGTAATCAGTGTATACAAGAGGCCCGAGGCTTCGTGTACGCAGCATCAGTGCTGTGTGTGTGTGTGTGTGTGTGTGTGTGTGTGCTTTGCTCAAGCTTAATTTAATACAGTATGCTGAGTGTGTGTGAAAATGTGAGGCATCGCACCATCAGAGATTCAGTTAAAGCAGCGACGATCGATGTTTTTATTATGCGTGACAAAGTGAAAGAGGTCGCTCGATGAACCTACGGAGAAAATTATCAGCTCCGTCTGCAGCTCGCGTCATCTTCGCTCAGCTTTACGCCGAGTTTTAGCTCAAAACTTTTAGAGAAAAGGCTGATTAACCCTCAGCGCCGCCACCGAGGCTCGTCTCTACACCGTCGTTCTGTTGGCGGTGCACATCAACACTGGGATTTGTGTTTTTTAGGAGCGTTTCCACCTGTAAATCTAAAATCGTCTCAGCAGACAGCTAATAAATCACATGGACCTTGTTATATTGTGCTGTGATTGAGATCTCGACCCACCCTCTGTTACTACCTCTGTACTTTTTCTAGCTCCAACCTGCTTTCTGGGACCTTATTTTCCTCTGAGAGCAGCTGGTTTATTCACTCGTATTGTAAATATCAAAATTATGAGTTTGAACTTCTTCCCCCAAACGACAAAGTGCCCTTTAACAATCCAATAATGTCGTATTTAATAATATTCTACACACAGCGGACGTTTTATCACTGAACAAGAACTTCTGATACTTTGACTACATGTTTTCTGAATCCTTGTAATAGATTACTTTCAATCCTTCCATGGCTGCAGATCAGCACGTACCGATGGCAGCGGAGGGAGGAACGCTGCTCCTCACTCGACGATCGTCAGAGTCATTTCCCGGGCAGAGCCGGGGAGGATCTGGCTGCGCTCGGCCTCAGAGAGACCCGGTGATATTTCACTGTGTGGTGACGGTATGTCGCGCTGCCAGCAGAACCAAACCCAGCGTCTGAGCACAGAAACGGGCCAGACCGAGACTTAAATGTCACATGATGAAATGTGAGGAAAAAACCATCCGCAGACTGCAGCGACAGCGACGGACCTTCAGCACCGAGTCTCAAATTCTGCACTTCAGTGTACAAAATGACAGAAATGTTGATGTGAACTCACAGACACACAAACAAACCAAAATCTGGTGTCTGTTAATGTTTGAAACAACAGGATTTTTACATTCCCCAAAACTAAAAGGCAGAATTGAGGCAGATCGTCTCAAACAACACAGAGTTTCAGGTTAATACAAATAGATCTGACACTATTATTCTCTCTTTAACTGCTGTTTGAAGAGCTAATCGTGTTCTTAGCTCTGGATCAACTACACTTCCCATAATTTGGCGGTTACGTCAGCTGTAAACAGGAAGTGAAGTGTTGCTATGGATTCAGTGAGTAAGCTGTGGGCTCTTCCAAATCACGTAACAAGGAAGTGAAAGATACTTTCCACCCTCAGCGATGGAGGCCGACCAAAAGCTGTACTTGAATGCGGCGCGAAGACTCCTGGCGGCCAACGATGTCCTGCGCCTGCGCGAGAGGAAATACCTCTCGATACCAGCAGGTGGCGATAGTCTCTTCGTTATTTAAGGCGGACACCTGAAAGGTTTGGGGAGACTCGGACAAGTTTGGGTACCAAATGTGTTCGGTGTGTTCAGCTGTGTCGGAAAGTCTGAGAGAGTTGGCGGTCTGAGGATCGGACGCCGTCGGATACTCTGATTGGTGGCGTGCTAGCGAATCAGCGTGGTGTGTGGAAGGGGCGGAAGTGACAATATACCTGATATTAAGCTGCAGGTGTCACTGGTGAAGAATAAGAAGCAAAAATAAGGAGAAAATTAGCTAAATTGGTGAAATCGCGGACACGACAGGCCTCGAGTTTCTCTTATTGTGGACTGATTGGCCAATCCAGCGATTTCTCTCACTGTCGTCGCTGATTCTACCACCAAGAAGGGCCAGCGAGTCCTAGGGGCCAAAAACTAGGACCACCAACACTCATCGATGGCCTCGACATCAGCCGACCGTCGGCCTGATGTGTCAGGACCTTTTAAAATATGCCGAATCCTCTATAAGTAGCTCCTGTCTGCTCTGTATCCATGAATGTACGGAAAACTATCACTGGATTATTTCACCCTGCAGAAAACTTTAAATTGTGACAATTCTAAGGCAGGTTCTGCAGGTACGAGGTTTTCTATGATGTCGAAGATGATCATTTGTGTCGTATGTAGAGTAAACCGCTGTTATTTCTGACTCTTAACAGACCGAACAGTTAACCAGGAGCGATCTACGTCTTCCCATCAAGAACAAACGCTGCGTATCAACAGCAGCGGTGTTTTAATGACCTCTAATCTGACGAGGCTGAAGCCATCAGGAGAGAGAAGAGCCTCCGAGGTGTGACGGCTTTAACTCCTCCTGCAGGTAATAACCGTCCGACGCAGGTAACAAACACATGACAGCGTGTGTTTTCCCACCGTATATAGAAACCGTGTATTTCCTCCCTCAGGTCAACGTACACGGTTTCATCTTTGAGGTTGTTTTGATGCAGCGAGGGCAGATAAACACTGCAGCCTGGACTTGTTTAGACCTTCAGTGTCGGAGACGCAGCAGGACAAGAACTCATCAAACTGTTTTTTAGGATTTCATTCTACGAATTTATGTCTTAATCAGAACAAATTGTGTGACGATAGACTGATATTGTTGATAACGTGATATTAAAAAAGTAAAATATAGATATTGTGTAAATAAAACATCACCTCTCGCATCGGTTTCATTTCTTTCCATTCTTGCTTTCATAAAACAGGAAGCTTTATCATCACGTGTGATCGTCCTGACAGACTCTCGCCTCGCTGAGTGTAATTCAGGTATTTAAAGAGGCAAAAACACACAATAAACATCAAGTTAAAGGTGAATTTAACTGAGCTTTTTTCACATTCCTACAGATATCACCATAATATCATTATAAGGGATGGATTGATTAACTAATGGAGCTGATATTCGGTGATTACGATCACCGGGTGCTGTGATTTTTCTGTCAGACTAATTTAAAAAATGTGCGTCACATCATCAGCCTGTACATCGAACAATAAAATGAATCAGCGTAGTAGCTAGTAACTTATCAAATACATGTAGTGGGGGAAGTATAAAGTAGCAGGAAAAGGAAATACTCAGATAAAAAGAACCTCAAAAAGTTTTACTGTTAATTACTTTTAAATGCAAATTAACATCAGTCCCAAATATCAGTTTTCTGTCTCCTTGACTTTTTATAATCAGAGTATCGGCCCTGAGCGTCAGTGTGGATTCTCTCGGCCACGATAAACGTGTAGTGAAACTCTGAAACTCTCTCAAACAACAACTACTTCACGGATCGCCTTTAAATTTTGTAAATACAAATCTACATGTTGTCACTGTCCCCAGAGGATGAACCCTAACGACTTTAGTGACCTAACGTGATTTGAGAAGACGTTATTTACACCCTAAAGCTAAAAGTCTGTCCGTCTGAAGTCGGTTCAACAGTGTGTCGAGGCTGTAAACAACTTATTTGTCAAATCAATTTGGGATCTCGGGGCTTCCAGAAACTAGGATCACACTGAACGAGCCGTCTGGAGCTTCAGATCAAAACGGCGCTGCAGCGTCCTCCTCAACAAGCTCAGTAACTTCACCTGCAGCTCTGATATCGGCTACAACGGGAGGAATAAATTCGCCCTCAGGTCCGAACTGGAGGAGCTGCAGTATTTGCTCTCATAAAAAAAAATGGCGTCCTTTATCTTTGCGCTGATTAACAGCGAGGGTTTGTTGTGGAGTGCGAGGGTCCACAGCTAATGTGTGCCAGTTCATTTCCTGAAGGTCTGCAGCAGCGAGGAGGAAGCCTCCCCGCTCCGCTCGGCCCACACACGGGGAGATTACATCTTTTATTTATCACTTCTTGGCTCTATTTTTCCAGCAAATTCCAGGCCGGGGTGCAATCAGCCAAGAGAGAAACCCTCCCTGCGTGTGTGTGTGTGTGTGTGTGTGTGTGTGTGTGTGTGTGTGTGTGTGTGTGTGTGTGTGTGTGTGAGCATGCAGATCGAGCCCCCTTCGCTCTCCTCAGATTCTCTCCCCTGCAGAAACATTTCCCAATATCTGGGAATATATAGGCCTCTCTCGGTTTGGCAGCGTCGAGGCCGGTGTGTGTTGTGTGTGTGTGTGTTGTGTTGTGTTGTGAGTGTGTATTCCCCCCGTGGCCCTTCACAAAGCCCACATGAGCCCTCCTGCATTTAGAGGTGGGAGGGGGGGAGAGGGACGGGTCATGCAGAAACTGTTCAGATTGCATTACAATTCAAATGAAGCATGCAGGGTAATGGGATTACAGCCCTCGGCGCTCCCTGAGACGGTGTCCCGAGTCTGCTCGGCTCACAGGTGACAGACGCTCGCGGCCGACCTGCAAACTGAATTAAAGTGAGCTATCTCCGAGCTCTGAGATCTCGCTCGTCTCCTCTCACAAAGACACAAACCCGAACCGATTGGCTGCGGACGGGTGTGAATCACGGCCCGTTTAAAAAAGAATCGCCGTGCTCAATACGCTTCCTCCTCTCCAGATCTCTGCTACTTAACAGGGGAGTGAAAAGACGCTTTTGTTTGCCGTCCTTTAGGAGGCGACGGGGAAGCTTGAAAGACACAAATGAACATGAAAATGGGAACAAAGTGCCAAACTCACAATGGGGAATGCTGGGCATCTGATACGTGCTGCTGCTGCGAGGGGCCGAGCTCCGAGCGCAGGACGGAGGGAGAAAACTACAACTAAATGACAAGAAAAAACCCCACAAATGTCACATCGGCTCGTGTTGTCGAGCAGCTGTCAGCTCAGCACATGTGTTCCTGTTTCACATCGCCTGTAAACAAGCCGACACACCGAGCTGCTCTCATTTGCAAAGACAGGACGTGAACTCTGCACCCAAACGCCCAAATAACAACAAGAATCTGAGGCTCGGCTTCTCTCTGCTGATCAAACCACGCTGACAAACACGCAACGTGCCGTCCAACAACATCCCGACTGAGCCGCGCAGAACAGCTCATTCACATGAAATGTGTGTCGGTTGAGACCCAACCCAACGCTCAACACTTCCCGTATTACTCAATGCTTTTTATGTAATCATTTAGGAACTGATTTTAAAAAGGTCGGGCTCAGTTCACAGCGCTGTCCCGGCAAGAATGTGTGATTTCTAAAGAGGAAAAATGCCTTTAAATGCTTTTCTAAGTCACATCAGATCAATTAATCTGATATATTATGTGGATTAAGGACACGTGAAGCACTTCCAGGTGTTTTCTGATGCTATAAAACCATCTTAAAGAGCTTCACTACGTATAGTTTAGCGAAAGATCTTCACTGACAACCTAAATAATCAAACTCTCTTTGTTTCTATGACTGAATAAACAAACTCAACATAATTTAATTCCTCTTCAAGTCACATCAGATCAATTAATCTGATATATCATCTGGATTAAGGACATGTGAAGCACTTCCAGGTGTTTTCTGATGCTATAAAACCATCTTAAAGAGGTGTCACTACGTATAGTTTTGAGGTAAAACGTTAATGAGAAGCGAAAGATCTTCACTGACAACCTAAATAATCAAACTCTCTTTGTTTCCATGACTGAATAAACAAACACATTCCTCTTCAAGTCACGTCAGATCAATTAATTCCATATATTATGGAGGATTGGGGACATGTGAACTCACATTCGCCCTAATTTATTAAAAAAAAGGGTCACTGTGTAGTTTTGGAGATGAAATTCAAACTTAAATATTAACAAGGTAATAATGTATGTTTCCATAAATGAATAAAGAAGCTGTCCTCGGAGGAAAACAAGGTCCCAGAACGCCGTCCGAAGCTAGAAAGGTGGCAGGGTCCGCCACATGTAAACAAAGTCAAACTGTGCCCCTTTTAAGAAAAATGAGATTTAAATGTTTTTCTAAGTCACATCAGATCAGTTAGTTTGATATATAATATGGATTTAGGACACGTGAAGGTGTTTTCTGATCACAGTAGATAAACTGGTGGTTATTTATTTTATTTCCCTTATTTTGTGGAAGTTTCTCAGTGGAGTCTGGTGGTGTGGAAATGTGGGAATCCCTCTTTGTTACAGCCACAGCTTGACTTTTTTTTTTTTTTTTTCTTTAAACGCAATTAGTGGATTTCGGGGCTCTTTGTGCGCCACATCTCACATTCAAACTGCCCCCCGAGCAGCAGAGGAGGATTTAAATGCCCCAGCAGTCACACATTCCCATTCAGCCAGCAGCGGATTTAAAGCCCCATTGTCGCCGTGTGTCCGCCCGCTTCACCCTTTGTTGTCCGCCCCTGTCACTTTATCTCCACCTATAATAAACATCTGGGGGTTTTTTGTGTGTGTATCTGGACCGAACGTGGTCCCGGTACCGGTCCCGAAACTCACCGACTTGCAGCACGTTGTCCACGCAGCCGCTCTCCAGCAGAGCGATGCCCCGTCGGAACGGCAGCCGCGTCTCGTCGCCGCTCTCGCCGCCACTTCCGATCTCCTCCGCGCCGCCGCCGGTGTTGAACGACGAGTACATGCAGATCTCCCGCTCGCTCCGCGGGAACGACCAGTACACGATCCGCCGCTGAACCGGCTCCGGGATCCGCTCGAAGCGCTCCTCCACGCGCTGGAACGGCCACTTCTCCGCGACTCTCCGCGCCGCGATGTCCAGCAGCGACTCCGGGCTCTGGGTTTTGCCCGGGTCGCCCTGGCTGGACGCGGAGCCGCCGCACGGAGCCCCCGCGGCCCGCTGGCCTTGCCGACACGTCGAGTTGTATCCCGGTCTACAGCAGAGCCGCTTGGCCGGCGGCTGCTGCGCGCGCTCCGCCATGATAGCTCCGCTTTTAACGGCCCGACGGAGGAAGTCAACGCACCATATGAACCGGGACGGGAAGGGAAGGTTCGCACGGCTCGACGGCTGGCCGTGCTTTATGGAAACATGGGGGCAGGGCTTCTCCGGGCCTGTCAAACCCCTTTGTTGACAAATGAAGGGAAGGCGGGGTCTGTCCGGCTAGCTCCGCGCTACATAACGACCGGAGGGCGGAATTCCCGCACGGCGGCTAATCCTTTGTGAGGCCGGAGAGAAAAGCTGTGAGGAAGGAGGAACCACCATGTCTCCTCCGAGGAGGCCGCTCGGACGCGTTACGGGGGAGGAGAGACGGAGCGCGAGGCTTTGTCTCGCCCGCTGGCGGAGCAGAAAAGCCGGACTGAATATGGGCGGTGATCGGCCTGTCAACACCGGAGCCTCGTGGTTTGGGGGGAGGGGGCAGTGAACGCAGCGCCGCCCTGCGTGACGTTTAAAGGTCCGCTGGAATGTGGTGCGTTTAAAGACACAACAACGTATTGTGAGAAATAAAAGCAGGGTCACTCTACTATAATATACTCTACTCTATTATACTCTACAATAAAATACTCTACTCTACTCTGCTCTACTCTACTATAATATACTCTATTATACTCTACTATACTCTACTACTCTACTATATTCTACTATACTCTACTATACTCTATTATACTCTACTATATTCTATTATACTCTACTATACTCTACTATATTCTATTATACTCTACTATACTATATTCTATTATACTCTACTATATTCTATTATACTCTACTATATTCTATTATACTATACTATATTCTATTATACTCTACTATATTCTATTATACTCTATTATATTCTATTATACTCTATTATATTCTATTAAACTCTACTATATTCTATTATACTCTACTATACTCTACTATATTCTATTATAGTCTACTATATTCTATTATACTCTATTATACTCTATTATACTCTACTATATTCTATTATACTCTACTATATTCTATTATACTCTATTATATTCTATTATACTCTATTATATTCTATTATACTCTACTATATTCTATTATACTCTATTATATTCTATTAAACTCTACTATATTCTATTATACTCTACTATACTCTACTATATTCTATTATAGTCTACTATATTCTATTATACTCTATTATATTCTATTATACTCTACTATATTCTATTATACTCTACTATATTCTATTATACTCTATTATATTCTATTATACTCTATTATATTCTATTATACTCTACTATATTCTATTATACTATATTATACTCTACTATATTCTATTATACTCTACTATATTCTATTATACTCTACTATATTCTATTATACTCTACTATATTCTATTATACTCTACTATACTCTACTATATTCTATTATACTCTACTGTGAGGCTTTAGAGAGGAAATCCAAACTTTTTATATTTATAATATTAATGAGGTAATAATAATAATAATAATAATCAAATTTTGGTTGTTTTTTTTCCATAAATGAATAAACAAGCTGTTCTCAGAGCAAAATCAGGTCCCAGAACACTATCTGAAGCTAGAAAAGGTGGCAGGGTCCGCCACATGAAGTTGTGTTTATTCAGTCATGAAGACAAAGAGAGTTTGTTTGTTTGTTTACTTTATTTTGTTTTTTTAGTTAATGAAGCTCTTTCGCTTCGGATTAAAATGACTTCCCCCAAAACTGCGTTGTGCACCTTTAATGTCAGTTTGTTTATTGTGTTTATTCAGTCATGAAGACAAAGAGAGTTTGAATATTTAGTTTGTTTAGGCAGAAAAAAAAGTGAAGATCTTTCCCTTCTCATTAAAACTACAGAGTGCACCTTTAATTCTGATCTTAAACACTCAGGCTCTGTCTGAAGTGGCATCTAGCAGATTATAAATAAGAGAAATGAGCTTTAAATTATTTTTTAAGTCAGATCAGACCAGTTAGTTTGATATATAATGTGGATTAAGGACATGTGAAGCGCTTTCAGGTGTTTTCTGATGTTATAAAACCAGCTTTAGAAGACTAACATTTCTTCCCCAAAACTACAGAGTGCTCCTTTACTACTGATGCATCAACATCAGAGCGCATGTAAACTACTTTATATACAGTGACCCAGGTCCAGTGGTGCAAATATACTATATTTTAAAATGAAAATACGCAAGTAAACTACAAACACCTCACAATTGTACTTAAGTAACGTACTTCTGTGAATGTATTTAGTTCAGTAGCCTAAAAAAGAACAGCTTTTGATTGTTTCTCTGAGCCTGATTCGTTCTACGTGAGCGTTACGACCTCAGGCCGACAGGACAGAGTTCACTGTGATAATGGCTTTGCTGTTTTCCTGCCCGGTCGCCCTCGGGGGCCCAACTGCTGGATTTCTGTTTTATCAGCTGGATTATCGCTCTCACCTGAAGTCTCAGGTGGAGACTCGCCTCAATCACAACAATGGTTCACTATGAAAACATTTTGCACAGTTTTGTTCTGTTGGGTGTGACAAAGCGCTCAGTTCTTTTTATCTCTGACGGGTTTTTAACAGTATTTACTGTGCTGAACGTTATGAAAACCCTGCAACAGCCTTCGTTTAGAGTTGTGTTCGTCCTTCTCCACCAACACATGAGGGGAAGTATCCGTCTTTTAGCGGCTTCACTAACTCTAACTGTGTCTGTGCAGGTAGTTTTTAGAGCTACCTGCTGCTGGAAACCAGGTTGACACTGAACTTTTTCGGCAAATGAGGCTAAAAAAGTAGAGCTGCGGAGCTGATTCTCTGTGGGTTCTCTCACATTACGCAGAGTTGTTTAATTTAGTGTTAATATGAGAAATATTGATTAATGGAGCTTCGAGAGGAGAGGGGCTAATCTGGTCTCGCTGGTGTTTCACAGCCCGAGGGGGAGCTAAATTGAAAAATGTGACGTCGGCGGTTCAAACCGAAATGCATTTCGGGCGGTGAGTGTGGTGGGATTCTGCAGAACGGATGTGAGGGAGGTGGACCGGACCTCAGCACCACACAGCTCTCATGTCAAAGCTGCTGCTCAGCTCGGCCCAACAGAACATAGATTTTAAACAGAACTAGTGAACCCAAAGATGGTGCAGTTTACTGAATTTGGTGTTTTTTTCTAACCTGACTCTCGCCAGATGCATTTCGTTCCGCCTCGCTCCACTCACATCCATCTGGGATCGCTCCCGTTGGGATCAGGACCGCCGGGCGGGAGTTTCATAGATGTGATGTAGCGGAGAAGCGACTGTTTTGATTCAGACAACAATGGCGGCTCGCATCGAGGAAGCAAGCGTCAACATTGATGCTGCTGTTTCATCCGTGTTGTCCAATCTACCCAATATTTTCTCGTTAAAGAACGTCGCTCTCATCGACGTCACAGGTTGGTTTCGATGTGAGTGGTTGAAGTAGCACGTCAATAAAGATGACAGACAAGTGGTTTATCCAATCATATGCAAGGATTTTTGATAAGGCCCAGCCTTCTGAAACACATCTCCAATGGAGCGATCCCAGATGGATGAGTGGAGCGAGGCGGAACGAAATTCATCTGGCGAGAGTCAGGTTACTGTTTCTAAAGGCCCCCACACACCGGGTCCGACGTCGGACGTCTGAAGCGTTCGGAGAGAGTCGGACGAGTTCGGGAGCTGCTCTGTTCGGTGTGTTCAGCTGCGTCTGATCCGACTGAACATGTTCAGTCGGCCGTCTGAGGCTGGACGCTGTCGGATGCTCTGATTGGTTGTTAGCTAGCTGTTCAGTGACCATTCTGATTGGCGGTGTGCCAGCGAATCAGCGCGGCGTGTGGGAGGGGCGGCGGAAGTGACGACGGTAAACAAACCACATAAACAGAGACGGCACAGAGTTACAAACAACACTTCACCGTTCGTTATTTTGGGGATAAACCAACGTATGTTTGGAAGCCATGGCTGTGTGGACCGAGGACTTTGAGGAGCAGCTGGCTGCCCTGGTGGAAGAGAGACCACCGTAATACGACATCACGCAAGTAATGCTGAGCTAACACTGTGTGTGCTTTGTTCTGATAAGCTACGGTCCGCACTCCGTTCTGTCATTTCCTGTTTTTATGTTTTGGGTGACTGGCACGAGACTAGCGCCACCCGATGTTTAGGAGACTTATTGCATCTCACGCAGGCGCAGAACGTATACACTGCTGTGTAGCCGGGGCGGTGTGTTTCAATGTGACGGAATTCGGATAAGGAGACGTCGAACCCGGTGTATGGGGGCCTTAAGAAGATCGCTGAAACTACTAGAATTGGGTTAATAACCGTCCAACGCATTATTAACACCTGGAAGGGTCGTGGTGGTGAACCATCAGCCTCCAGGAAGAACTGCGGTCTGAGGAAAACCTTCAGCGTTTGGTAGACTTAACCGAGACCAAGACACTACCAAGACCAGAGAGTATCAAGACCAAAAAAAGACAAGTTTTTTGCCATTTTGCATGAGTTGTAGAACCCGCAGGCAGGTGCACCAAAAAATGCATTAAATTAAATGCAAAATACAAACAGTTTATAGTACAAATAGTACAAAATTGTACTTCAAATTGTACATTAACAAGAGGAAGAGCTGGTCACCTTGATGTGTGCAATGGCATCTCAATGATAACACACTTTATCAAGTTGTAGTTGTAGCTGTAGTTCAGTGGGACAAGAACAATATAACACAGACATCACAAAGAACAGATACAGAAACATATACATTCAAACTGTAGAACAAAAGGCTACTACATCATGAATGCATTTATGTCTTGAGTAGACTTGTAGTCAAGACCGCCTAAACCGAGACCAAGACACTACCAAGACCAGAGAGTATCAAGACCAAGACCAAGACTGTCGAGGCCGTGACAAGACCAAGACCACGGAAAAGTGGTCTTGAGACCGAGACCGGACTCGAGAACTACAAGTCTAGCGTTTGGTGAAATCCAATTCATAGAATTCATCAGAACGAAATTCATCTGGCGAGAGTCAGGTTAGTTTTTTTCGGCAGCTCATTAAAATTCAGTTCCCGTTCGTCTTTTTGGTCGCAGCTACCGGTCGACCACCTGACCGACAGACGGATCCGGCCAACATACAGCCGCGCCGGCAGCAGTGTGGTTCAATAAATGAGGTGTCTCGATGAAATGTTTGCAGTCTCAGAGAAGAAAATATAAGCACCTTATTAACATAATGAGCATCTGAAATTTAAATGTAATACGACGAAAAAGAGAGATATGAATAAAAACCTCAGTTGTCAGATGGCGTCTTATTTAAGTCAGTGTGTCACATGCCGCCGTCTTCCTTTTCCTTCAGCCCACCTGCTGTCGCCGCCATGCTGAGTGAATAGGCTCAGTCATTACTGCGCTTCAACTGCGCTGTCTGCAGGGTGAAATGAGACAATAGTAAAGATTTTCAACCAGGGAGCCTAAATCATTTACACAGCATGGAGCGAGTGTGCTGAAATGAGGCTGCTGATAACCGTCCTGCAGCAGCAGCAGGTGGTACTGAGGCTGGGAACAACACGGCAAGGAAAGAGGAGACGGAGAAGCTCATTACGGTGACAAACTGTGTGTTTATGCGAGAATAAAACTGTTTAAAATAATGTCTGAAATGTTCCCCCGGCGCTGATCAAAAGGAGATATCAAACGTGTTCAGCTGAGGCTGCCGGGACGCCGACAAAACACCACGAGCAACAAATAAATGATCGCGTGGAAGACATGAAGGTTTGTTTTTTTCAACTAAGCTGATGGAAAGTCAGGAGAAGTTTCGTAGTCCACAAAACATCTCTGGAGCTTCAGAACAAAACAGCCAAAAGAACAAGAAAAAATAAAATGTTGATCAGTCGGGGAAATTAAAATCATTAACCGACTCGCTGAAGTTTGTTCTGGAGACATTTCTTCATCGCACACGTTGTAGGTTATCTGGGTTTTTGGTGCGTTTCTCCATCATCTCCCATAGACTTCAACACAGTCTGGAACCAGAGCGAGATTAAGGCCCCGCTCACACGAAAAAACGCTGTTTTGTGTAAACGCACATGTTTTGCATCGTTTTGGCAGATCGTCCACACGGAGCCTGTAAACGCACTTTTTTGAAAACGGGTCTCAGGGTGGAGAAATTTGAAAACGCAGCCCCTCCGTTTTCGTGTGGACGGTGAATCCGCATACTTTTCGATACGATGACGTCATCGCCCCACCGGACTACATGCTTGTGTTCGTGCTGCAGACGATATTGAGCCTATCAGGGTCACTGGGGCAAAATATTCTGCTCCTCTGCCACGACGCTGAGCAGAAAAAGGATTATGGACCACCGACGAGCCATTTTCATCTTCTTCTTGTTATGTTCGGTTTCTCCTTCGGCTGTCTGTTTGTATACAGCGCTAAAGCTTTATGTGCATGCTCCGTCTCTTCTTCTACGTTTTGGGTGAATTTCCAGCGCCACCTATAGGCCTGGCATATGAACTACAGCGTATTGAGTCGTTTACAGTGGATCCGTGTGGATGCAAATACTCTTGAAACGATGCCGAGGAAGACGGAAAAAAAAAAGATTGTTTTGGTACGTCTGGACGGGGCCTTAGCTGATGGAAAGTCAGGAGAAGTTTCGTAGTCCACAAAACATCTCTGGAGCTTCACAGCAAAACAGCAAAAAGAACGAGAAAAAATAAAAATAAAATGTTGATCAGTCGGGGAAATTAAAATCGTTAACCGACTCTCTGAAGTTTGTTCTGGAGACATTTCTTCATCGGGAGTCGCACGTCGTAGATTTTTGTTTTAGTGCGTTGCTCCATCATCTCCCATAGACTTCAATACAGTCTGGAACCAGAGCGAGATTCAGTGATGACCCTTCCTTCTTCTTTTCTTCACTGGTGTGTCGTTCCGCGGCTAAATCCTGCATAGCACGTGTGAACTCAGCGTTTGTCAGTGAACGCACCACGAAACATCTACTGACTCCTCCAGTTTGTTGTTAGCTTCTTAACATAAATCCTCACCAACATATTCTTTCTTTTGTTCACACCAGCAGATATCTACGGATACGGAAGCGTATTGCATTCACTTGATAAATTTATTTTTTGGTCTGTTTTTCGTAATAATTATTTGTGTTTTTCTGAGTAATTTATTTTTTGTCTGTGTTTTTGATTAATTTATTTCTGTTTGTCTGAGTAATTTTTTTGCTATTTTCAGAATTATTTTTCTGTTTTTCTGAGTAATTTATTTTTTGTCTGTTTTTTTGAATAATTATTTCTATTTTTCAGAATAATTTTTTTTGTCTGTTTTTCGGACTAATTTTTTTCCTGATTTTCTGAATAATTTTTTTTTCTGTTTTTCAGACGCATTTTTTTCCTGAGTTTACAGAGCATTTGAAGATCCATTCATTCATTGAGAGCTCGACTTCATGGTTACAAACATGACCGACTTGTTCAGTTTAATCAAGTTTTACTTTGATCTGGGTTTAAGACACTGGGAGACAGTCCTGTCTTTAACTCATATAGATGGTATTATCATTAGTTTGTCAAGGCATGTATGCGCAGGCAGGAGTCACCATAGGTCCACGACATGGTCCACGGGAGAACGGGAGTCTGTTACAGGTTGGATGTTCTCGCGGGAGTTCGAAGTATCTCGATATTTCGGGAAAAAAATTACTTCGAAAAACAGAAGAAAAAAAATTAAATTATTAAAATTAAGGTAAGGCATGTAATTAGTTACACAGAGAGTTGAAGGCATGTATGAAAAAAAATTACTCTGAAAAACGAGAAATAATTATTACGAAAAACAGAAGAAAAAAAATTACTCTGAAAAACAGAAAAAAAAATTACTCAAAAAAACAGAAATAATTATTCCATAAAACAGACAAAAAATAAATTACTCAGAAAAACAGAAAAAATTATTCAAAAAAAACAGACAAAAAATAAATTACTCAGAAAAACAGAAATAATTATTCAAAAAAAACAGACAAAAAATAAATTACTCAGAAAAACAGAAATAATTATTCAAAAAAAACAGACAAAAAATAAATTACTCAGAAAAACAGAAAAAATGATTCAAAAAAAACAGACAAAAAATAAATTACTCAGAAAAACAGAAATAATTATTCTAAAAAAAAACAGACAAAAAATAAATTACTCCGAAAAACAGAAATAATTATTCCGAAAAACAGACAAAAAAATAAATTACTCAGAAAAACAGAAATAATTACTCAGTAAAACAAACCAAAAAATAAATTTATCAAGTGAATGCAATACGCTTCCGTAGATATCCACCCTTAAAACCCTCAGCTCAACTCCTGCAGCTCTGTTTTGCATGCACATGGCTCCAGGCACGTGGAACCAGAATTGATCGCACCTCGCTGATTAAAGTCCGTGCAGCATTTTTTCCTGCAACATACAGCATCATATGTTAAATACTACTCAGGCGTCCGGGCGTAAAGAAACGCTTTAAGACTCCCATTAACATGATTTCTATGGATGGACTCTCTCTCTCTCTCTCTCTGCTCGGCTAAGATGGCTAGCTCGGGTGATAATGACACTCCGGCTCACTCCTGGGGATAATCAGACACACACACACACACACACACACACACACACACACTCGCACAACACAAACCATACTACCCTTTTCACGCTGGGCTCATTTGCATTCTCATCAGTATGCATGAAATTTCTCGCTGAACTTTAATACCCTAACTGCTGCATAATACACTTTAATGAGCATAAAAGTGAGCATGACAATTAAAACTCGCATTAATCACTAAACGCTGAGGGGTGGGGATGTGGGGGAGGCAGGGAGGGAGGGTGTGGGAGGATACTGAGGACTGGGGGATAAAGAGCACTCCAGAGAGAGGATGAGGGAGGAGGGGGGGAGAAAAGAAATTGAAGTGAAAATGAAGGAAGGATAAGAGCTTGAAGAAGGAGGAGGGGAGAATGAGAGAGAGAAGGAGGTGAGAGCTCTTATATCTGAGTGTTGACGAGCCGACAGAGGATGAACGAAGGCCTGATCCTCCTGTTGGTTCCACCTTCATCCTTCACACGGTCTCCTCACTTCCCTCCCTTTGTTCCTCGTCCTCCTCACAGACTGACGGCGACTATCCTCCGTCCGAAGAGGATTATGTTCCCTGATAATGAAAACATCCTCCCGCCCGTCTCTGCTCCGTCTCTCTTTCTCTCTGACGAGATGATTTTGGGGCTCGGGTTTTGAATATTCAGACGCAGACGCTCACATGATCTCGTTCGGATGTTTCACACATCTGAACGCTGACAGGCTCAGTTGTGAATTATATTCTCCTCGCTCGCTGGAGTCCAGATTTTTGCAGCCGATATGAGAAGTGCCACGAAGAGCTTGTATGCTGATGACGAACTGTTGTGATGTTTTCGGGGGTGGAAGTCATTCTGTCATTTTTTTCAAGTCTTTACTGAGAGAAACCTGGATGCACACGGAGCTCTGCAGGAGTAGTTTATCTTCTTCATGTTGTTTTTGCCTCGATAAACACCTCTGTAACCTTATTCACTGATTTTCGTGAAACTGTCCCGACTGAGTTTTCTGACGGACAGATATTATCATTCGTTGCACAGGTCAGTTACGTAAAAGGCTAACTGCTGCTAAGTGCAGATGCTGTTAGCTAGCGAGCACAGCCGTTCAGTTAAAGACACACTGTGGAATTATTTCTCCCATCTGGTGGTTAAATGTTATTCTGCATCCAAACGAATACTGCTCTCTAGCGCCTCGCGTTTTCAAACGTGCGTTGCAGCCTGTTGGAACTACGGCAGGCGGGATGTGTCAAGATTCAAGAAGCTGTGACAACAACATGTCTTCAAACAGCACTTCATCAAGTTTAGTTTCGGGTGATGAGGTACGTTATTTCAAACAGACTTCAAACTGCAGCTGACGAGCGCGTCTGGCTAAGCTCCTTCTCCGTTCCACTGTCACGCTGGCTCTGAGTGAAAACGCCTTTAGCCTTATCTGTACCACGTAGAGCTTTTTGTCCCTCTCACCAGTTCATCGTTTTTTATAGAGCGGAAGGACATGGAAGCCTCCGTAGAGCTCGCCCGTCCTATGGAAATACAGAGAAGTGATTCTTCCCTCAGGAGGAGAAGTGAGATTGTTGGCAGAGATCATTTTACACCAATGAGGACTTATTTATGAATGAAGACGCTGATTTGAGGTGATAAACTACTTAAAACACGACACAGTGGACCTTTAATGAAGATGGGTTCGTTACAGGGACGAGATGCAGAGTTTTTTTTGTTCACAGACAGAGAGATGACAGGAAACGGAGATGTGATGCTGCAGCGAGGACGAGGCCTCTGTACGTGGAAAACACTTTTTTAGAAACTTTTAAAAAGCATCTAGCTGAAAGGCCAGTGAGAGCTTCATAAACCATAAAGGCATAACTGTTAATGTGGTTTTGTTATTAAGGTAGAAGTGACTAAAGGGTCACCAGGGTCACATTTTAGCAGTTTTATTTCCACAGAACATGTCTTATCACACTTTGGTGGAGATATTTCTGACCGTGGATTGCAATGTTTCAACGTTTGTTGACGAGGCACCGTATGGCGTCCAAAAACAGATCATTTCGACAGCAGGTCGGGCAGGTAGACACCCGTTCTAACCCTTTTTTGTGCTTGAACCTAACCGGAGCATGAACCAGTAGCTCCTTCTTCTTAAACATGCTTTGTTGGACGTGTGAACCACACCAGGAGGGATCTGCTCGTAGGCTGAAGATTTATGTGGCTGTCTTGTCGAGAGAATCTGTGAATTAGTTTTAAAATACAACCTGAAATGATCTGGAAGATTTCCCTGCTCGGATTGTATCACACATATAAACGTAATGTGGACATTAATATCATATATCGTGAGAAGTTTCATTAAATCTAAGCACACGAGGGAGGTGACAGGAAGTGAGCAGGAGAAGACAGATTCTACGGATAAAATGCTGCTTACACATTGATGCATTAGTATTTAAACGATATATATATTGATATATCAGTCTCAGGGTCCATATTAAAGGTGATACTTCTGCACTTTTACTTTAATAAAGGATCTAAATTCTTCCTCCATCTCTGCAGAAAACCACAGACACAAATATTCACTCGCAGCCGCACGCTGACCTGAAATACTGTATAATTTATCGAGTCCTTAAAGATGTTAATTACTGCAATTAAATATCAAGATGTCTTTGTGCACACACACACACACACACACACACACACACACACACACACACACACACACACACCGAGTCCATGATCTAATCACCATTTTTGCTGCAGAGTTAACACATTTCTTACTGTTTGACCTCCTTTGTCCTCACTTCAGTTGAACCAAGAAGTGTGTGTGTGTGCGTGTGTGTGTGTGAGTGTGTGTGTGTGTGTGTGTGTGTGTGTGTGTCAGGAGGAGGCGCGTAATAATAAAAACTCCATCTGCATTTCCATAAATCAGAGAGGCAGGTTTGTTGTCACCCAGTTGAGGGACCTGAGAGCGAGGCCCCGGGGCCTGTAGGGATTATAAACCAGTCTGTGTGTGTGTGTGTGTGTGTGTGTGTGTGTGTGTGTGAGTCCCCACAACTCATCGTCAGCGCTGCATACACTTAATGTTTAAAACATATTGTATTTTCTCATATTTTGCCCTCAGTCTGCGTCTCTGTTCCACTTCCTGTCCTCCACCTGCAGATCTCTGCTGCCCGACGTCTCCAGATCACATCCCAAAGATTTTAATATACGCGTATAACTCAAGAAATCTGAGTGTTACAGTCCAAGAAGAAATAAACACAGAGAGAGAAACGAGGACAACACAGCTGAACATAATACGTCTCTGTAAATCAAACTGTTCACATTGTAAGAAAATACAAATACGTATCTGTATGTATACATGAGTAGGATTTATTTTGACAAGTATAAACCCAAAAAAGTTAAATTCACTCCTCCTCCTCTCCTCCATGTTGATGTAAAGTCAGGTGAAGTCTCGTAGTTTCTGGAGCTTCACAGTAAAACCTCCTCCTAAACATCTGAAGCAGCTGCAGACTTGATTTAAACTGTAATGAACAACTGGAAGAAAAAATAAAATGGCTCCATGCAGCTCGTTCGGTGTAATCTGAGCGTCCAGAAGCCCTGAGATCCCAAATTGATGTGCAAAGACGTTATCTACACCCTTAAAATAATCTGAGATCTTTAGTGCAGCTGCTAAGCTAAAAGCGTTAGCATGCACTCGAAGATGTAAATAAAATTTTTTTCTAGATGTACTAAATGTAAAAGGGTTTTTGTCCCCTTAATTTAAGATACAAATTTGCCAGCAGAGGCTCCAGAAGGTCCAAATAAATATCCAACGTCAAAGGTACGAAAACAAACGTACAGTTAAATGTGGACCTGCTGACGGCGCGAGAGTGCAAACTGCAAATATGAAAATGTCACATCGACATTAATTACCAGCTAACATCTTAAACACTGTGTGTAAATGTGGAGTGAACGAATCGCGTCGTTACATTAATAATCATCAACGCTCGATCGATAACTTTCAGCACGAGATTAAAGAAATCCGAGCGTCAGTCGATCAACACGAGCTCTTTGTGACAGCCTTAATAATTCATGCTGTAATGCTAATATAAGGCTATAAATATAATAATAATATCAGCTATGTACCAGACATGATTTTTAAAATGAGCCGTCCGCATGAATAATTTACCGCATGAAGCTGGTTAATAAATGTTTTAATAATCTTTCTGCTTTCAACACAATGAGTGTTTTCATCCACGTCACAGGAAGGCTTGACTTTCATTTTACTCATATTTGTGCTCTTTTAAAAAAAATAAAGTAAAGTTCAAGTCATCTTCTAGTTTTCAACATTTTAAATGGAAAGAGGAATAATCTACGTCTGATGGAGACGTTTCTGGGCGCCTACAGAGTCCAGGACGGGAAACAAATCTGTTTTTTTGTGGAAAAACAACAGTGAAGTTCTGCAGGAGGAATATAGAATATTTATGTATTATATAAAATATATACGTAACCCTTTTCTTTAAGATTCCTACCTGACAACTACCCAATCATGTAAGTTTTTCTATAACAGTACAGGAACGAGTCCAGATGTCCGGAAGCCTTAAACGGCCATGCAGTCATACATTTTTTCCCTCCATTTTCCCATGATAACAAGTTAATTTCCTTTGTTTTCTCGAGATCTCGAGTTATTATCTCGAAATAACAACTGCCATTTTCCCGAGATAACGATATAATTCATTCGAGATCGAGATAATGACTGTGATATGATAGACACACACACACATTAATTTTACTGTAATCTCATTATTACTTAACGCTTTGGCAACACTGTTTCTGTTACATTCATGCCAATAAAGCAGATTGAATTGAATTGATCGGCCTGATCTGCATCTCTCAGTCATCATCCGGTATCCATGGAGACGCCCGGGACCTCGTAGCTGGTCAGCTGTGTGGTTAACGACGACATCAGGCTCAAATAGATCGCGCCGCCGATATAGGTGAAGCCTTGCTAACCGTCTTTTTAGATTACGCACACTAATGTGTATATTATCTGTAATAGCAAGGCATGATGCTGTTTCAGTCTGTCAGGACTTGATTGAAAAGATCTGCTCCTCTGACATCGCTACACTGAATGATTTAATATACTACACTATCGTTTTGTTTTCTCAAGATCTCAAATTAACAATATCGTTATTTCGGGAAAACAAAGTTTTGTTATCTCGAGAAAATTAACTCATTATCACGGGAAAACAGAGGTAAAAATGTATGAAGCATGGCCGTTTAAGGCTTCCGTACAGATGTTTTTAACGTGTTTATGCACATTTTTTTTCCGAACGCTAGAAGAAATTTTAAGACGATCACTTTCAAAGCTACAGTGATAAATATCTTTATGTTAAAAATGAATTTTTTGACTGTTAAATGTGAAAGTTCACCAGAAACACAGCCGAGAAAAGCAAACAGTAGCTCCGTGCAGCTCGTCTGGTGGAGTTTCAAGTCTCCCGAAGCCCCGAGATCCAAAACTGATGTGATTAGACGTTATTTACACCTCGACATCCGGTCGAGCTCGAGCACCCACTTCTGACGAGATGTGTGCTAACGTTTTTAGCTTAGCAGCTACGGTGAAGATGTAAATAACGCTTCTTGAAATCAATTTGGCATCACAGCAGACGAGCTGTATGGAGCCAATTTATGTTTTTTTGGGTTGTTTTTTCAGTTTTAAATCAAGTCTCCAGCGACTTCATGCCGCTACGCTGTTTTACTGTGAAGCTCCAGAAATGTTTCGTGGACGACGAGACTTCACCTGATTTTCGGAGGAGATGATGACTGGATTTTTTATTTTTGGGTGAACTGTTCCTTTAAGCTTAAGTGAACCACAGACTTTTGAGATGAGCGAATTAGAGCGCAAAAATGTTAATTCACTTCCGGGTTTTTCGGGCTCATTCCTGCAGCGCTCACATTGTCACTTACAATTTACCTGCTGTTTTATTTGTTGATTGATTGATTGACTGATTGTGAAGCAAAAAAAAAACACCTCACATTTGAAAAGCTTCACCATCAAATGTTTGGCTACTGTGATGTATTTCTTAAATATTCATGTCAAAGACTCATCTTTAGATCTTCTCTGTCTTATTTCCATATTCTTTATTTAAGTATCAGGTTAAAAACAAGGACAGACGATGAGATCAAACGAGGGAAATAAAAAAAAAGAGGAAGAGAAAACTGACCCAGAACCTGCGGGCATGTCATGCAGCAATTTAAATTAATTTGAGACTCACATACGTCTCCGAGCCCATCATTCAGCCCTCATCACCATCCATGTTCTTTTCAATTACATGACAGATTTTCAGACTGCTATTAAAGCGTCCTCCCCTCTCCTCCTAAAAGTTAATAAGAAAGTTTCGAGAAGAGAGAAGTTTTTCTTTTCCTTCTGAATCATCTCGTCTCGGTGTGAAGAAATCCCCCCGAAGATGTCGTCACCCTGCTCCTCAGAGTACCGCCGGAGACGGCGTGGGCGTCCCACCAGATCTGATCCAGCGGGTTTGCCGTGGTGAAATTGATCCCTGTGGTAGCTACGCTGACAGGCCCGAGGAGCCAGCGTTCAAACGAATTAGGAAGAAGAGAAGAAGACAGCGAGCGCTTTCTGTTTGTTCTGCCTCTAAATAATACAGCACGATGACAGCCAGCAAACAAAAGCAGTCGTGTAGCGCAGAGCGATACCGGGGATAGGATGTAACACGGAGGAACGCTTAAATTACAGATGAGAATGGAAACGTCTTTTCTTTAATGTTCGGTTGTCTGTTAAACATTGATGGGAGACAAACCGGCAGCGTCGGAGGCAGTGGAGATGATTACTGTCATTTTACAGTAAAGTATATTAATACTGTAATTACTTTACAGCAGTAAAGATGAAAATCACAGTAATATATTGTGTTTCTAAAGTAAGTCAGGCACAATTTTACTGTGAAAACACAGTATTCTGATGTCTGTCATTAGCATATTGAGTTACTGTAAACATTTACAATAAAATGACAGTAATATTACAGCGATGTACTGTGTTTTCACTTAAACCCACCATATTGACTGTTAGCATGTTAGCCTGTCAGCCAGTTAGCATGTATACCTTGTTGAACCGCTTGTAGGCCTGTTTGTCTGTCGTTAGCCTGTGAACTCGTTAGCCTGTTGTTAGCACGTGTACCTTGTTGGACCACTTTGTCTTTTGTTAGCTGTTAGCTCATTAGGATGTGGACCCTGTTGGACCACTTCCAGGCCTGATTGTCTGTTGTTAGCCTGTTGTTAGCATGTTAATCTGTAAGCATGTCAGCATGTCTTCCTCGTTGGACCACTTGTAAGCCTTTTAACATGTTGTTAGCATGTTAGTCTGTAAGTATGTTGTTGTCTGTTGTTAGCCTGTTGTTAGCATGTTAATCTGTAAGCATGTTAGCACGTGTACCTTATAGGACCACTTTGTCTTTTGTTAGCTGTTAGCTCATTAGGATGTGGACCCTGTTGGACCACTTCCAGGCCTGATTGTCTGTTGTTAGCCTGTTGTTAGCATGTTAATTATGACAACTTGTAAGCCTTTTAACATGTTGTTAGCATGTTAGTCTGTAAGTATAGCACACTGGCATATGAACCTTGTAGACCTCTTCTAGATCAGTGACCTGTGAGCCTGTTGTTAGCCTGTTATCATATTAGCCTGTTGTTAGCATGTGTACCTTGTTGACCCGCTTGTAGGTCTGTAAGCTTGTTAGCCTGTGTACCTTGTTGGACCACTTTTAATCCTGTTGTTAGCCTATTAGCATGTAAGCCTGTTTTCATGTTAGCATGCTGTTAGCCTTTTAGCATGTGCACCATGCTGTAAAACTACAATATTTATCCCTAACTTACTGTATAGTGCTGTACCCTAATTACAGTATTTTTTTCTACCAGTTTTTCTTTTTTATTGTCGCCTCAGAATGCCCATCTAAATCTAAATAATTACCCATCATGCATTGCAAAAGCGTAACCACAGTAGTTTATTGTGAGAACAGTGCAGTTGAGGAACTGGAGGCCTGCGAGCAACAAACTGGAGCTCTGGACTCCCAGACGGAGAGAATCTTTTGCATTTATTTATTTATTTTTAATTTCTCAGCATAAAATATCTTCTAACTTTTATTTCTTACACTTAATTGCATTGCTTCAGGGTGAAAAAAAACAAATGATAGCCAAGTGATTGTATCCAAAGTCCCTGGATGTGATTAAACATAAATGTGTAAAGTGTCGGTGGGGAGATTTAGCTCTGAATAATTGACAGTGCTGGATTAGACTGCTGCAGGAATTATTCCGCCTTAAAATGCTCATTTCAGTCTGCATGTGTTTTTTAACATTCATGCATCTGAAAAATAATTGAAGGGCCTTGCGCGCTGCTGAATATTTCATCCTCTCTACGCCTCTTTTTTTCCAAATTTTCACAGGCTGAACGATGGCTTTTGCACCCAAAAAAAGAAGGGTATGAATTTTTCAGGCATTTTAAATAATTAAGCCCAAAGTGTTTGGGGCGGCGAAGCCCTGATAAACTAATCTGAGACGGAGGAGGAGAGAAAAAAGGTCTGAGAGGGACATTAGAAATTTATTATTTTATCAGCAGCTATTTATTATTAACATAGAGAGATCCCATTAGCATTCATAGACAAAGGGACTCCTGGGAGGATGCCCTGTGGAGCTCAAGGTGATGCATTAAAACGGAGAAGTTAAAGGAGGGGAAAGTATCCGCTCCGGCCCTCATCTGCATATCAGCCGACGTCTTTCGGTCTGTGAAGTCAGCGGGATTTCTTCATTTTCTCGAGGTGGATTCTGGCAGATTCAGGACATGAAAATGAACCGTTCTGACTTCACACGGTCCCGTACTTAATACTTGATGGTGGGATCTCGGAAGAAACGTAGCATCAGGGCTGAAGAGTGATTTTTTTTTTAACGTACAACAGCGTATTTCTGCCACACCATCATCTTAGTGTTTGTATATAATGAGTCGTCAGTAGTTGGTGACACTCACTGGGTGGTTCACAGTTGAGTCACTATGTTGATTCACACATATTTATGATGTAATCGTGACCTAATGACTCATTAATGTTGTGTCTCTCAGTCTGTTCTCCAGTAACTCATCTTTTATAGCATAAAGTCTTGAAATCACAGTTATTGAGGAATTATTCATTAACGAATCATTAACTATCAAGTCGTTCCTCGGTAACTTACTCACATTTCTGTGTATCTTATTGTAATATTTTCCGATAGAATAAATGTATTGACTTATTCAGAATTGTCAGTGATGGAGGTGGTGGTGGTGGGCAGGTGGGTGGTGTTTGGGTGAAGGGGGGGGACCTGGACTCCTCGAAGCCTTTGAGGTCTGTCAAAATGTGCAAAGGCTGAGGACAGTGGAGCGTGACCGGACAGAGAGGCGTGTTAGACGAGAGAAAAGATCCAATATCTGTCCGCTTGATGTAAGAGAGCACCTTCACTGATGGGTGGAGGAGCCGCCCCCTCCTCTCTCACATCCCATCAGAGAGGAGGAGAACAGCTGAGAAAGACATCCGACCACCACCACCACCACCACCACCTCCCCCGATCTGAGCCAACAACAGCCTGCACACACACACACACACACACACACACACTCTGCACATGGCCTTTATGAAAATATCCCAAATTCAATCAGGATCTGCAAATTTCATGAGCTGGCCGTCCTTCCTCCTGAATATCTTATCGGGGTGTCAAATCAATCTGGGCTGTGACGTCTGACACTCTGAGCGTTAGTCCAGACCGAAACCGACTTCCATCCGGACGAATCTGCTCTTATCTCGCCGCCGCTCTGACCTCCCCGTGTCCAGCCCCCAAAATCTCATTATACTTGAAATTTGAGGGGAAAATGTAACACCGCAGGATTGCCTATTATCATCTGGTACCTGGAGGGAAATTGAAAAAAAAGAGAGAGTCTGCAGCCGCGCCAGCAGCTCTGTGAAGCTGCACTTACAGTACACTGCATTCACATGCTCCTCAGATCTCCCCCTCATTTCCTGAGTTTTGGGAAGTCGTTCTTTCCAACCACGGTGTGTTCAGGAGCCGTTAAGACGTGATGTGGAAACAACAATCCCTACAAAGAAGTATCATAAAGTGGTTCCACCTAATCGGCAGAATAAACGTTGGCGATATAAGCGTGAAACCAGTGAATGTTTTTAACAAGATGTCGGGAGATTTTCCAGCCGTGTCAGTAGCAGCAAAACTGGATATTTTCAACGAGATATTGTCACAATTTTCAGCCAGAAAACTGGATATTTCTAACAAGAAGTTGGGAATTTTTTCAGTCGTGTTTGTGGCGACAAAACCGGATTGAATATGCAGACGACGACCGAATATTTTTGAACGAGGTGGCACAATTTTCAGTCGCGTTGGTGGCGATAGATGTCGTTGTGGCAACAAAACCAGATATTTTTGATGAGATGTTGACACAGTTTGAAGTCAAAAACCTGATATTTTTAACGGGACATATGGACACATTCCAGCTGTGTCAACAAAACTGAACGATTTTCAGCCAGAAAACTGGATATTTTTATTGAGATGTCGGGACATTTTCTAGCCGTGTTTGTGGTGACAAAACAAGATATTTTCAACGAGACAGCTGGACATTTTTGATGAGGTACTGGCACAGTTTGCAGCCACAAACTGGACATTTTTAATAAGACGTCTGGAGAAGGTGCAGGTGTCGTAGAGGCAACTAAACTGAATATTTTTGATGAGACATCAGAGCGATTTGTAGCCGTGTTTGCATTGAAATAACCAGGGATTTTAAGCCAAAACATGATCTTTTCCAAACACTAACAAAGTGTTTTTTGTGCATCAACTTATTTATTCTGTTGGGGCTGAACGTTGAGCCGTGATGCTAACACGGCTAAAAAGAACGTGAATATGAGCTGCGGATGTTTTTAACTTTTAGTATCTCATGGCAAACAGAAGGGAGGCCGGTGTGAGGAGGAAACACACACGAGGAAATCGTGGTTAGATTTAGGTAGGAAGAGAAACATCCATGGACTCACTTCCCTCGACCTGCCGGAGCAGAGGATGCTGGGTAATGTCAGTGGATATTTGCCTGGAGTGGTGGAGCTCCTCTGTGACCAAATACTCATCTCTTCTCTCGCCCAAAAGAACCCATTAATATTTCAAATTAATGCAAATAACCTTAAATGGTGAATAATTGCCCCCGTATCAAAATTCAATTACTGCTAAACAGAGACGAATGGCTGATTGAAAATTATGAATAATTTCTGTGACAGACGGAGAAGCACTGAGAGGTAAAGACGTGAAGAACAAAAGGAGGATTTGACAAAGCTCATTGTTCTGGTGGATATTTCATTACATACCTGTAACTCTGACCGTCGCTGTGCAGCACGAGGCGGACTTTAGCAGCAGGTCGTGAAATGGTTCAGATTTAACCTCTTCAAACACAAAATAAATGTCATGTTTTAATGTGCGAGTGCAGGTTTGGTACAGAAACACAGCAGAACCTGAAAACAACAGCTGTTTTGTTCTCAGCTCTTATTTTATTCCACACAGACTGGAAACATGTTCGTGTTTGTGTAGAAGCTCAACGGACTTTTCTGCTGTAACTTGTCGTTCCGAAGGATCCCGCGACCAAAACAGGAAGAGGCACCATTTCCCCCGGTCACGATCCCCAGGTAACGATGGGACAACTGGAAGAAATGTGGAAACTCTTCTTCTTCTTCTTCATTGTCGACGTCTTCTTCATTTCCTTCTTCTTCTTTTTCTACATCCTCTTCTTCCTCTTCATTTTCTTCTTCTTCTTCTTCTTCACTGTCGACTTCTATATTTCCTTCTTCTTCATCGTCAACGTCTTCTTCATTTCCTTCCTCTTCTTTTTCTTCTTCTTCTTCTTCTTTTTCTCCTTCACTGTCGACTTCTTCATTTCCTTCTTTTTCATTGTCAACTTCTTCTTCATTTCCTTCATTTCCTTCTTCTTATTCTTCATTTTCTTCTTCTTTTTCATTTTCTTCTTCTTCTTCTCGTTCACTGTCGACTTCTTCTTTATTTCCTTCTTCTTCTGTGTACAATACTGACATTTGTACAAAACATGTCATATCATGTTCACATCACAGGTTTATTAGCTGACCTCTACATCAGGAGTTGGAGTGAAGTGGAGCGTCTTCGTTTCATCATTTGTAAGTGTGACACCACTCTTAAGGAGGACTCAGCACATTTTTCTATCTGTGTTTGTTGCGACCAAAACAGGTGTTTTCAGTCAAACCAAGATGTTTTCTGATCCTCTCCGGGTGGTTTTTGTGTCTAAATGTATCCAAAGCATCAGCTCAGTGAGAGAAATATTAGAGAGAGAAAAAGAAAACTGAGCATCAAGTTGTGAATCATCTGTGGGTTTTACAGAAATGTACTCAGCTAACATTTATCCTGACGATTCGGGTTGTAGAAACCAAGGTGAGCACCAGGTAGAGCTCTGGTGTTGTGTTAAATACTGCTCCCCTGTTGTTATGTGTTTCCTCTGACCACCAGGACCTCAGATGGAGAATTTTGATTGCCATTTTATTTTAATTCTGGTAAATTCATCTGAAAAAAGAGAAAACAAATGTAAACCTGAGACTTGAAATGAGTCAGACTGAAACTTCAGCCTCTCCTGAATTAAATGATGTTTGACACTTGATGCTGACTGATCGAATAAGAAGGAAAACGCTACATAAATACAGGAGAGTCAGGCGCCCCAACACTTGTTCCAGGTCTTTGAGGGTTGAAATGTGGACAGATGATGTCTTTTAAGTGATTGTACCAGAGTATTTTACAGGATGTGTTTCTATTTAAAGACACAGGTCAAATCTCAGGTTGTTCAAACAGGAAGAAAAGACCAGAATGCACTGAATGACTCAATAACACTGCTCAACACCGCCACCTTGTGACCAAAGTCTGCTACAGCATGTTAGGTTGTCACAGCCTGCATCACATTTCACTCCTACTGAAAGCATTCAATATACCAAAGAAGAGAAGATTTAATTAACAGTCAACATTTAAAATTACGCAAATACAGTAAACAGTAACCAATAAAAACTACTTTTTTGAACCCTGTGGAGAAAGTCACCAGACTCCCTTTAAAAATCGCTCAATTTAGTGAGTTGTTAAATCCAGAGAGATTTTATAAACTTTGATAAATGCTGTCTACATCACATTCTTAACTATTTGGACCTTCCTGTTGATTCGGCAAATGTTTGGTTGATTTTTTCTCTGGCTAAATTAACAAAATAAACAAACAGGAGCAGGTAGAAGAAAAACCTCTGTGAGCTGCTCCTTTCTTAATAATAACACCAGATACTGTAGATACTGATGGACATCACTTTATTGTTCACTTCTGTTTTCACAAATCAACTCAGATACAATCAATAACAGTCATCTTAACATAAATGTTAATCAATAAGCTCATAACTTCTCATTATTTCCCTTTTAAATCCTCTTAAATTTAATATTTGAGCAGCATGTTACATCACAGTGTCGCTGCTTTAATGTACGACATCATACAGACTTTCAAATTTAAATTTGATCTTAATATAAACAACCTCTGTAGATTTTCAGCTGATTTCTGTCTTTACACACGACTGATAAGGTTTTCAAATCAACTAAATCTTTAAATTTCATCACGTGTGACCTGATAAACAGTCTGTTGCTGTGTTTTCTTTCATCCACCTTGTTAATAAGTCTTATTGCTCTTTTCTCTGACACATACAAAGCTTTAGTACGAGTCACAGACGAGTTACCCCGCACCTCAAAATATGGAAGAATAAGTGAACAGAACAAAATATGAAGAGAATCAACATCTGAACCGTCCTTTGTTCAAAACAGCAAAACATGGACACACTTCCCAGTTTGTTCACACGTCCCGTCAGTAAAGTCTGTTAAACGACTCTTGTTCAGTGATTTCATGAACAGATTCACTTCATCCACACAATCAGTGTGTTGGAGCAGAATCTCAGCTATGTACAAGCAAATAATGAAGCGTCTCCTTATTGATTATGATCATGTGAACTGAAGTCATCATGAGCAGCGAGAGCCTCTGTGGCTGAACAGACACAGGAAGGAGCGCCGCCTGAAGAAAGTCCAACATTTACAGAACAACAAGAAGACGTCAAAGTCCCGCCCACAATGTTTGATTGACAGGTGATCTGTGTGCAGTGAAGAAATGCCACAACAATCAGCTCTCAGCAACAATGATGGAAACACAACAAGTCTGAAGAGAAGAAACACACAATTTAACCCACTGACCCTGAAATGACTTCTGTCTATTTGAGTTTACAGAACTCAGCAGAGTCTCCAAACCAGCAGAACTGAAGTCCAGCATAGAGAGGCTGAGTGAATGTGGTCTGGACTCTGTGGAGGAGAGTCATGGTGTCAGAGACGCTGTAGAAGGACAGAATACCTGCTCTGTGATCCAGGTACACTCCAACTCTGGAGGACTGAGGACCTGAGATGGGAGTTCTGACATTGTTGTGATAAAAGTCATAACTGTCTGTGAAACGAAATAACTTCCAAGATTTGTCATTGGATCCAAATCCACATTCATGTGAGCTCCCTGCTCTGCTGATATTCTTGTATGCGACTGCTACACCAACTCCTACTCCTCTCTTCTCCACCTCCCAGTAACAACGTCCAGTCAGACTCTCTCTACTCAGGACCTGAACCCACGAAGTGAATCTGTCTGGGTGATCAGAATAATACTTTAGTTGACTCACTGTTGCTTTTCTGTTCCCCTCAGATAATAACAGCTTTCTGTTTGCTGTGTTTGGATCCAGTGTGATTTTACATGAATATCTTAAGAAGTCAGCTCTGGTCTTGTTCTCTGGTTGTGACAGTAAAACATCCACTTCAGTCACAGTCAGTGAGATGTTTGTCCATGTCTCTCTCAGGACGTCCTGTAGTTTGTCTCTGAGCTCTGACACAGCTGCTGTCACATCCTCAAAGTACTTCAGAGGACGGATCTTGATGCTGGATGAGTGTGTAGACTCACTGAGTGCTGACAGTGAGGGGTAGTTGTGTAGAAACTGGTTGTGATCCTCTGTGTGTGAGAGCTTCTTCAGCTCAGCATCTTTCCTCTTCAGCTCAGTGATCTCCTGCTCCAGCTTCTCCTGAAGCTCTTTGACTCGACTCACTTCAGTTTCCTGCTGGGATCTGACCTGCCGCTTCACATCAGAGCGTCTTTTCTCCATGAGACGGATCAGCTGGGTGAAGATCTTCTCACTGTGCTCCACTGCTTTATCAGCAGAGCCATTGATGGCCTCCACCTCCTGTTGAAGCAGCTTCACATCTTCCTCTCTGTCCTGGATTCTCTGCTGGATGTTGTGTCGACTCCCCTCCAGCTCTCTCTGCCTCTCAGTCCTCTCTGCTGCAGCTGACACTGTGTCGTGGCCTTTATGTTCCTCCACAGAGCAGAGATAACAGATACACTGCTGATCAGTACGGCAGAAGATCTTCATCACCTCATCATGACGAGAGCAGATGTTCTCCTGGAGCTTCTCTGACGGCTCCACCAGCTTGTGTTTCTTTAATGGAGCCACATCATAATGAGGCTGGAGGTGTTTCTCACAGTAAGAGGCCAGACAGACCAGACAGGACTTAACTGCTCTCAGTTTCCTCCCAGTGCAGAAATCACAGGCCACATCTTCAGGTCCAGCATAGCAGTGATCAGCAGGAGCAGCTTGGAGTCCAGTCTTCTTCAGCTCCTCCACTAAAGCTGCTAACATGGTGTTTTTCAGCAGCTCAGGCCTCCGTATGAAGCTCTTCCTGCACTGAGGGCAGCTGTAGATCCTCCTCTCATCCTCTGTGTCCCAGTGATTATTAATACAGTTCTTGCAGTAGCTGTGTCCACAGGGAGTAGCCACCGGATCCTTCAGTAGATCCAAACAGATCGAACAAGAGAAAGTCTCTCGGTCCAGCTGAACTGCTTTCTGCTCCATTTCACCTCTCAGTGTCAACAACTGTCTGAGCTTCACTTCCTGATAACTGAAACTAGTCTGAGCTCTGATCTGAACAGGATGTGTTTGTGCAACGAATGAAACCTGTCAGCTCAAATACAGTCAACCACAAACTGTAGATCTGAAGGGGAGGGAACAAGGAAATATAGTGACAGAGTGGAGCTGCTGTGTGAGAGGAGGAAGAAGAGGCAGGGCTGATCGAGCTGTGACTCAGCCCAGGACGAGGAGCAGCTCTGTGAATCTGAACTTTGTTTCCTCTTTTACATCGAAGCCACAGTGAAAACCTGCTCCACATTTGAAAACATCAAAGGTTTTAGTTGTAAAATATTTCTTGGCTCCTCAGACTTTGCTGATGTGTCCCTAACTCTTCCTCTGATTCTGTTCACTTTTCTCTTCCTGGTTAAAAACAGCTGACGGTACTTGTCAGACTGTTTATGAGCACATGATGGAGCCAAAGAACCGTTCTGGTGTAAAGTTGCAGACCAGTGAGACTTTCTTTTGAGATACTGGTAGAGGAAATATTCAGATACTTTAGTTAAGTATAAATAGAACAATGTTAAAATCTTTCAAAAAGACATTACAACTAAAAGTCCTGCATTTAAAGTAATAAGTACAAGTGCAGAGATATTACAGTACAGGACTTTCAGCTCTGGTTAATGTAATGCAAATGTGTTCAATCTATGTGTTCGTTTACCGTTTTTGGTGTTATTGTGATCTCAGGTCAGGTTATTGGTTTCTTTTGCTTCATGGCTAATTTGACGCTAGTTGAATTATGCTTCACACAGACTCAGGGTCTTTGCATACAACTAGCCATCTTCTATAATGTGGCATCACATCACACACACACACACACACACACACTCCTTCAGTATATCACATCCACGTGTGATATCAGTGAGCACATTGTGTAAGCACCACCATTGTTTCTTTGATATTCAAGTAACACAAACACACACACACTTGTACATGTTAGTTAGATTGTGTTTCCATCTTCGTGTTAAGTAAAATATTTTTAAACCTTCATGCTGTCTATTTATTATTGTACAAGAGTGAAAGTTACCAAACTCTACTCTGTCAAGGGCTCCAAAATCCTTCAACCATTACAAGCCGTTATGGTAATATGGCTTGTAGTTATTAAGTTAATTATTAATGAGAATCACAAACTGAAAGTTTAGTACCTTTTTCTGAGACTAATTTGGTGAATTGGCTGTATTTTCCCTTCTTCAAGGTTGGCGCTCCAAGTTGATATAATATGAATTAATAATTATCCCTGATAATCATTAAATATTATTGATAGACAAATGTTACCCGAAACTCTCTATTAATGTTGCATGAAGTACCACATATGGTGCCCCGTGTGAGGCAGTGCACACACTATATTTCTGAGTTTGTATTATTACCTCACTAAAATTCTGAGTATCAAAATTCTGACATCTCCAAAACAACATAGCACTCATTTGAGAACAGGGACTGTCCCTGAAAATGTGAACGTGTGGTCACCCTATGTAACACTCAACAGAAAATAACAAAGAACACATACACATTTTTGAGAGCGATCCCAAACCTGAATGAGAATTTATTTCTGATTAGATTAACCACCAGGTTACACTTCAGCACATTCAATGACCAAACAGAAGCAGGAGGAAGAAAAACCTCTATGAGCTGCTCCTTTCTTAATGATAACACCAGACACTGTAGATACTGATCGACATCACTTTATTGTTCACTTCTATTTTCACAAATCAACTCAGATACAATCAATAACAGTCATCTTAACATAAATGTTACTCAATAAGCTCATAATGTCTCATTATTTCTCTTTTAAATCCTCTTGAATTGAATATTTGAGCAGCATGTTACATTACAGTGTCTCTGCTTTAATGTACGACATCATAAAGACTTTCAAATTTAGATTTGATCTTAATATAAAGAACCTCTGTAGATTTTCAGCTGATTTCTGTCTTTACACACGACTGATAACGTTTTCAAATCAACTCAATCTTTAAATTTCATCATGTGTGACCTGATAAACAGTCTGTTGCTGTGTTTTCTTTCATCCACCTTGTTAATAAGTCTTATTACTCTTTTCTCTGACACATACAAAGGTTGAGTACGAGTCACAGACGAGTTGCCCCGCACCTCAAAATATGGAGGAATAAGTGAACAGAACAAAATATGAAGAGAATCAAAATCTGAACCGTCCTTTGTTCAAAACAGCAAAACATGGACACACTTTCCAGTTTGTTCACATGTCCCGTCAGTAAAATAATTTAAACGATTGTTGTTCAATGATTTCATTAACAGATTCACTTCATCCTCACAATCAGTTTGTTGGAGCAGAATCTCAGCTATGTACTAGCAAATAATGAAGCGTCTCTTTACTGATTATGATCATGTGAACTGAAGTCATCATGAGCAACGAGAGCCTCCGTGGCTGAACAGACACAGGAAGGAGCGCTGCCTGAAGACGGTCCAACATTTACAGAACAACAAGAAGACATCAAAGTACCGCCCACAATGTTTGATTGACAGGTGATCTGTGTGCAGTGAAGAAATGCCACAACAATCAGCTCTCAGCAACAATGATGGAAACACAACAAGTCTGAAGACATGAAACACACAATTTAACCCACTGACCCTGAAATGACTTCTGTCTATTTGAGTTCACAAAACTCAGCCGAGGTTCCATACCAGCCAAACCTAAGTCCAGCATAGAGAGGCTGAGTGAATGTGGTCTGGACTCTGTGGAGGAGAGTCATGGTGTCAGAGACGCTGTAGAAGGACAGAATACCTGCACTGTGATCCAGGTACACTCCAACTCTGGATGACCGAGGACCTGAGACAGGAGTTCTGACTTTGTTGTGACAAAAGTTATAACTGTTTGTGTCACAAAATAACATCCAAGATTTGCAGTTGAATCCAAATCTACATTCCTCTGAGGTCCCTGCTCTGCTGATATTCTTGTATACGACTGCTACACCAACTCCTCTCTCTCTCCTCTCCACCTCCCAGTAACAATGTCCAGTCAGACTCTCTCTACTCAGGACCTGACGCCACACAGTGAATCTGTCTGGGTGATCAGAATAAGACTGTTTTTGACTCATGAATGTTGCTTTTCTGTTCCCCTCAGATAATAACAGCTCTCTGTATGCTGTGTTTGGATCCAGTGTGATGTCACATGAATATCTTAAGAAGTCAGCTCTGGTCATGTTCTCTGGTTGTGAGAGTAAAACATCCACTTCAGTCACTGTCAGTGAGACGTTTGTCTGTTTCGGTCTCAGGACGTCCTGTAGTTTGTCTCTGACCTCTGACACAGCTGCTGTCACATCCTCAAAGTACTTCAGAGGACGGATCTTGATGCTGGATGAGTGTGTAGACTCACTGAGTGCTGACAGTGAGGGGTAGTTGTGTAGAAACTGGTTGTGATCCTCTGTGTGTGAGAGCTTCTTCAGCTCAGCGTCTTTCCTCTTCAGCTCAGTGATCTCCTGCTCCAGCTTCTCCTGAAGCTCTTTGACTCGACTCACTTCAGTTTCCTGCTGGGATCTGACCTGCTGCTTCACATCAGAGCATCTTTCCTCCATGAGACGGATCAGCTGGGTGAAGATCTTCTCACTGTGCTCCACTGCTTTATCAGCAGAGCCATTGATGGCCTCCACCTCCTGTTGAAGCAGCTTCACATCTTCCTCTCTGTCCTGGATTCTCTGCTGGATGTTGTGTCGACTCCCCTCCAGCTCTCTCTGCCTCTCAGTCCTCTCTGCTGCAGCTGACACTGTGTCGTGGCCTTTATGTTCCTCCACAGAGCAGAGATAACAGATACACTGCTGATCAGTACGGCAGAACATCTTCAGTCACCTCATCATGACGAGAGCAGATGTTCTCCTGGAGCTTCTCTGACGGCTCCACCAGCTTGTGTTTCTTTAATGGAGCCACATCATAATGAGGCTGGAGGTGTTTCTCACAGTAAGAGGCCAGACAGACCAGACAGGACTTAACTGCTCTCAGTTTCCTCCCAGTGCAGAAATCACAGGCCACATCTTCAGGTCCAGCATAGCAGTGATCAGCAGGAGCAGCTTGGAGTCCAGTCTTCTTCAGCTCCTCCACTAAAGCTGCTAACATGGTGTTTTTCAGCAGCTCAGGCCTCGGTGTGAAGCTCTTCCTGCACTGAGGGCAGCTGTAGATCCTCTTCTCATCCTCTGTGTCCCAGTGGTCTTTAATACAGTTCTTGCAGTAGCTGTGTCCACAGGGAATAGCCACCGGATCCTTCAGTAGATCCAAACAGATCGGACAAGAGAAAGTCTCTCGGTCCAGCTGAACTGCTTTCTGCTCCATTTCACCTCTCAGTGACAACGACTGTCTGAGCTTCACTTCCTGATAACTGAAACTAGTCTGAGCTCTGATCTGAACAGGGTGTGTTTGTGCAGTGAATAAAACCTGTCGGCTCAGTTACAGCCAACCACAAACTGTAGATATGAAGGGGAGGGAACAAGGAAATATAGTGACAGAGTGGAGCTGCTGTGTGAGAGGAGGAAGAAGAGGGAGGGCTGATCGAGCTGTGACTCAGTCCAGGACGAGGAGCAGCTCTGTGAATCTGAACTTTGTTTCCTCTTGTACATCGAAGCCTCAGTTAAAACCTGCTCCACATTTGAAAACATCAAAGTTTTTAGTTGTAAAATATTTCTTGGCTCCTCAGGCTTTGCTGATGTTTCTCTAACTCTTCCTCTGATTCTGTTCACTTTTCATTTCCTGGTTAAAAACAGCTGACGGTACTTGTCAGACTGTTTATGAGCACATGATGGAGCCAAAGTACCGTTCTGGTGTTGAGTTGCAGACCAGTGAGACTTTCTTCTGAGATGCTGGTAGAGGAAATATTCAGATACTTTAGTTAAGTATAAATAGAACAATGTTAAAATCTTTGAAAAAGACATTACAACTAAAAGTCTTGCATTTAAACTAATAAGTAAAAGTACAGATATTTAACAGTACAGGACTTTCAGCTCTGGTTAATGTAATGCAAATGAATTCAATCTATGTGTTCGTTCACTGTTTGTTACAATTGTGATCTCAGGTCAGGTTATTGGTAGTTTGTATGCTTCACGGCTAATTTGACGCTAGTTGAATTATGCTTCACACAGACTCAGGGTCTTTGCATGCAACTTGCCATCTTCTATAATGTGGCATCACATCACACACACACACACACTCCTTCAGCATAACACATCCACGTGTGATATCAGTGAGCACATTGTGTAAGCACCACCATTGTTTCTTTGATATTCAAGTAACACAAACACACACACACACCTGTACATGTTAGTTAGATTGTGTTTCCATCTTCGTGCTAAGTAAAATACTTTTAAACCTTCATGCTGTCTATTTATTATTGTACAATAGTGAAAGTTACCAAACTCTACTCTGTCAAGGACTCCAAAATCCTTCGACCATTACAAGCCGTTATGGTAATATGGCTTGTAGTTATTAAGTTAATTATTAATGAGAGTCACAAACTGAAAGTTTAGTACCCTTTTCTGAGACTAATTTGGTGAATTGGCTGTACTTTCGCTTCTTCAAGGTTGGCGCTCCAAGTTGATATAATATGAATTAATAATTATCCCTGATAATCATTAAATATTATTGATAGACAAATGTTACCCGAAATTCTCTATTAATGTTGCATGAAGTACCACATATGGTGCCCCGTGTGAGGCAGTACACACACTATATTTCTGAGTTTGTATTATTACCTCACTAAAATTCTGAGTATCAAAATTCTGACATCTCCAAAACAACATAGCACTCATTTGAAAACAGGGACTGTCCCTGAAAATGTGAACGTGTGGTCACCCTATGTAACACTCAACAGAAAACAACAAAGAACACATGAACATTTTTGAGAGCGAACCCAAACCTGAATGAGAATTTATTTCTGATTAGATTTACAACCAGGTTACACTTCAGCACATTCAATGAACAAAACAGAAGCAGGAAGAAAAAAAACCTTGATGAACTGCTCCTTTCTAAATAATAACACCAGATACTGTAGATACTGATGGACATCACATTATTGTTCACCTCTAATTTCACAAATCAACTCAGATACAATCAACAACAGTTTAACATAAATGTTACTCAATAAGCTCATAATGTCTCATTATTTCTCTTTTAAATCCTCTTGAATTGAATATTTGAGCAGCATGTTACATCACAGTGTCTCTGCTTTAATGTACGACCACATACAGACTTTCAAATTTAAATTTTATCTTAATATAAAGAACCTCTGTCGATTTTCAGCTGATTTCTGTTTTTACACACGACTGATAACGTTTTCAAATCAATCATGTTTAAATTTCATCACGTGTGACCTGATAAACAGTCTGTTGCTGTGTTTTCTTTCATCCACCTTGTTAATAAGTCTTATTGCTCTTTTCTCTGACACATACAAAGGTTTAGTACGAGTCACAGACGAGTTGCCCCGCACCTCAAAATATGGAAGGATAAGTGAACAGAACAAAATATGAAGAGAATCAAAATCTGAACCGTCCTTTGTTCAAAACAGCAAAACATGGACACACTTTCCAGATTGTTCACACGTCCCGTCAGTGAAGTCTGTTAATCGACTCTTGCTCAATGATTTCATGAACAGATTCACTTCATCCTCACAATCAGTTTGTTGGAGCAGAATCTCAGCTATGTACAAGCAAATAATGAAGCTTCTCCTTATTGATTATGATCATGTGAACTGAAGTCATCATGAGCAACGAGAGCCTCCGTGGCTGAACAGACACAGGAAGGAGCGCCGCCTGAAGAAAGTCCAACATTTACAGAACAACAAGAAGACGTCAAAGTACCGCCCACAATGTTTGATTGACAGGTGATCTGTGTGCAGTGAAGAAATGCCACAACAATCAGCTCTCAGCAACAATGATGGAAACACAACAAGTCTGAAGAAATGAAACACACAATTTAACCCACTGACCCTGAAATTACTTCTGTCTATTTGAGTTCACAAAACTCAGCAGAGTCTCCAAAAGACCACCAGTTAAACTGAAGTCCAGCATAGAGAGGCTGAGTGAATGTGGTCTGGACTCTGTGGAGGAGAGTCATGGTGTCAGAGACGCTGTAGAAGGACAGAATACCTGCACTGTGATCCAGGTACACTCCAACTCTGGAGGACTGAGGACCTGAGACAGGAGTTTGGACTTTGTTTTTCCAAAAATAATAACTGTCTGTGGAACAATTTAATGACCAAGATTTGTCATTGAATCCAAATTTACATTCCTCTGAGTTCCCTGCTCTGCTGATATTCTTGTATGCGACTGCTACACTAACTCCTCCTCCTCTCCTCTCCACCTCCCAGTAACAACATCCAGTCAGACTCTCTCTACTCAGGACCTGACACCACACAGTGAATCTGTCTGGGTGATCAGAATAAGACTGTTGCTGACTCACTGTTGCTTTTCTGTTCCCCTCAGATAATAACAGCAGTGTGTGTGCTGTGTTTGGATCCAGTGTGAGTTCATGTGAATATCTTAAGAAGTCAGCTCTGGTCTTGTTTTCTAGTTGTGACAGTAAAACATCCACGTCAGTCTCTGTCAGTGAGATGTTTGTCCATGTCTCTCTCAGGACATCCTGTAGTAAATCTCTGGCCTCTGACACAGCTGCTGTCACATCCTCAAAGTACTTCAGAGGACGGATCTTGATGCTGGATGAGTGTGTAGACTCACTGAGTGCTGACAGTGAGGGGTAGTTGTGTAGAAACTGGGTGTGATCCTCTGTGTGTGAGAGCTTCTTCAGCCCAGCATCTTTCCTCTTCAGCTCAGTGATCTCCTGCTCCAGCTTCTCCTGAAGCTCTTTGACTCGACTCACTTCAGTTTCCTGCTGGGATCTGACCTGCTGCTTCACATCAGAGTGTCTTTTCTCCATGAGACGGATCAGCTGGGTGAAGATCTTCTCACTGTGCTCCACTGCTTTATCAGCAGAGCCATTGATGGCCTCCACCTCCTGTTGAAGCACCTTCACATCTTTCTCTCTGTCCTGGATTCTCTGCTGGATGTTGTGTCGACTCCCCTCCAGCTCTCTCTGCCTCTCAGTCCTCTCTGCTGCAGCTGACACTGTGTCGTGGCCTTTATGTTCGTCCACAGAGCAGAGATAACAGATACACTGCTGATCAGTACGGCAGAAAATCTTCATCACCTCATCATGACGAGAGCAGATGTTCTCCTGGAGCTTCTCTGACGGCTCCACCAGCTTGTGTTTCTTTAATGGAGCCACATCATAATGAGGTTGGAGGTGTTTCTCACAGTAAGAGGCCAGACAGACCAGACAGGACTTAACTGCTCTCAGTTTCCTCCCAGTGCAGAAATCACAGGCCACATCTTCAGGTCCAGCATAGCAGTGATCAGCAGGAGCAGCTTGGAGTCCAGTCTTCTTCAGCTCCTCCACTAAAGCTGCTAACATGGTGTTTTTCAGCAGCTCAGGCCTCGGTATGAAGCTCTTCCGGCACTGAGGGCAGCTGTAGATCCTCTTCTCATCCTCTGTGTCCCAGTGGTCTTTAATACAGTTCTTGCAGTAGTTGTGTCCACAGGGAGTAGTCACTGGATCCTTCAGTAGATCCAAACAGATCGGACAAGAAATAGTTTCTTGGTCCAGCTGAACCCCTTTCTGCGCCATTTCACCTCTCAGTGACAACGACTGTCTGAGCTTCACTTCCTGATAACTGCAGTTAGAATGATGGAACAAGATAAGAGATCAGAGAGAAGAGGGAGCGGTTATCAACCTTTGACTCATTCCCAGACAAGGAGCAGCTCTGTGAATCTGAACTTTGTTTCCTCTTTTACATCGAAGCCTCAGTTAAAACCTGCTCCACATTTGAAAACATCAAAGTTTTTAGTTGTAAAATATTTCTTGGCTCCTCAGGCTTTGCTGATGAATCTCTAACTCTTCCTCTGATTCTGTTCACTTTTAATTTCCTGGTTAAAAACAGCTTATATATACTGTTGAAGCTGCTCAAGGTGGAGCTAGTTCAGTGCAGTGGTTCCCAACCTAGAGGTAAAACTGAGGGGTCGTCAGATGACTAAAGAGGAAAAATAACACATTAGTGTCTGTTTTTTTGAATTTGCTTTCTCATCAAACGTCATTGTTGACCTCTCTGGGGCTCGACAATTAAAATAAAACCATCTGAAAAGTTCAGGGAGGAAATTTCTCTTTGGTGGAACTGCTTAAAACTGAACCTGTCTCCAAAATGAATCTCTGTTTACTCCAGAAAGAACTAAAACTTACTGTCTGATGGTGGAAACATCTGAAATGTGACAGAAGGAGACAGATATACAGTACATGTAACCAGAAATAACTAAAGCTGTCAAATAAAACAGTGTACAGTGGTTTTATGTTTTGTCATAGCAGCTGGTTTAGCAGTATTACAGGTCAGTTAGTTAGACTGCTTTGTAGTATATTGGGATCTTCACCAGGGGATTTTCCATGAAGCAGGATTAAAGAAAATTCTCACTTATTTTGATAAGTCTGGCTTAATTAAGTGAGACTTCCGTTCCATCACCGTGGTTTTAACGCACGGTCAAAGGAGCACTCTGTAGTTTTGAGTCAGAAATGTTGACGAGAAGAGAAACATCTTCATCGCTTGATTTTTTTCTCTGCCTAAACAAACTAAAATACCAAACAGCTCAGCGAGAGAAATAGATGAGAGAGAAAAAGAAAACTGAGCATCAAGTTGTAAATCATCTGTGGTTTTACAGAAATGTACTCAGCTAACATTTATCCTGACGATTGGGGTTGTAGAAACCGAGGTGAGCACCAGGTAGAGCTCTGGTGTTGTGTTAAATACTGCTCCCATGTTGATATGTGTCTCCTCTGACCACCGGGACTTCAGATGGAGAATTTTGATTGGCGTTTTATTTTAATTCTGGTAAATTCATCTGAGAAAGAGAAAACAAATGTAAACCTGAGACTTGAAATGAGTCAGACTGAAACTTCAGCTTCTCCTGAATTAAATGATGTTTGACACTTGATGCTGACGGATCGAATAAGGAGGGAAACACTGAATAAATACAGGAGAGTCAGGCGCCCCAAGACTTGATCCAGGTCTTGGAGGGTTGAAATGCGGACAGATGATGTATTCTAAGTGTTTGTACCAGAGTATTTCACAGGATGTGTTTCTATTTACAGACTCAGGTCAAATCTCAGGTTGTTCAAACAGGAAGAAAAGACCAGAATGCACTGAATGATTCAATAACACTGCTCCACACCGCCACCTTGTGACCAAAGTCTGCTACAGCATGTGAGGTTGTCACAGCCTGCATCACATTTCACTCCTACTGTAAGCATTCAATATACCAGAGAAAAGAACATTTAATTAACATTCAACATTTAAAATTGCACAAATACAGTAAACAGTAACCAATAAATACTACTTCTTTGAACCCTGTGGAGAAAGTCACCAGACTCCCTTTAAAAATCACTTAATTTAGTGAGTTGTTAACTCAAGAGAGACTTTATAAACTTTGATAAATGCTGTCTACATCACATTCTTAACTATTTGGACCTTCCTGTTGATTCGGCAAATGTTTTACATCAGGATATTTCATTATATCGGTTTCTAAATAAACAAACAGGAGCAGGAAGAAGAAAAACGTGTATGAGCTGCTCCTTTCTTAATAATAACACCAGATACTGTAGATACTGATGGACATCACTTTATTGTTCATTTCTTTTTTCACAAATCAACTCAGATACAATAACAGTCATCTTAACATAAATGTTAATCAATAAGCTCATAACGTCTCATGATTTCCCTTTTAAATCCTCTTAAATTGAATATTTGAGCAGCATGTTACATCACAGTGTCTCTGCTTTAATGTACGACATCATACAGACTTTTAAAATTAAATTTGATCTGAATATAAAGAACCTCTGTAGATTTTCAGCTGATTTCTGTCTTCACACACGACTGATAACATTTTCAAATCAACTACATCTTTAAATTTCATCACGAGTGACCTGATAAACAGTCTGTTGCTGTGTTTTCTTTCATCCACCTTGTTAATAAGTCTTATTGCACTTTTCTCTGACACATACAAAGGTTTAGTACGAGTCACAGACCAGTTGCCCCGCACCTCAAAATATGGAAGAATAAGTGAACAGAACAAAATATGAAGAGAATCAAAATATGAACCGTCCTTTCTTCAAAACAGCAAAACATGGACCCACTTTCCAGTTTGTTCACACGTCCCGTCAGTAAAGTCTGTTAAACGACTCTTGTTCAATGATTTCATGAACAGATTCACTTCATCCACACAATCAGTGTGTTGGAGCAGAATCTCAGCTATGTACAAGCAAATAATGAAGCGTCTCCTTATTGATTATGATCATGTGAACTGAAGTCATCATGAGCAGCGAGAGCCTCCGTGGCTGAACAGACACAGGAAGGAACGCCGCCTGAAGAAAGTCCAACATTTACAGAACAAGAAGACATCAAAGTACCGCCCACAATGTTTGATTGACAGGTGATCTGTGTGCAGTGAAGAAATGCCACAACAATCAGCTCTCAGCAACAATGATGGAAACACAACAAGTCTGAAGACATGAAACACACAATTTAACCCACTGACCCTGAAATGACTTCTGTCTATTTGAGTTCACAAAACTCAGCAGAGTCTCCAGGCGAGCAGAACCGAAGTCCAGCATAGAGAGGCTGAGTGAATGTGGTCTGGACTCTGTGGAGGAGAGTCATGGTGTCAGAGACGCTGTAGAAGGACAGAATACCTGCACTGTGATCCAGGTACACTCCAACTCTGGAGGACAGAGGACCTGAGACGGGAGTTTGGACATTGTTGTACCAAAAGTAATAACTGTCTGTGGAACAAAATAACCTCCAAGATTTGTCATTGAATCCAAATACACATTCGTCTGAGTTCCCTGCTCTGCTGATATTCTTGTATGCGACTGCTACACCAGCTCCTTCTCCTCTCCACTCCACCTCCCAGTAACAACGTCCAGTCAGACTCTCTCTACTCAGGACCTGCTCCCACCCAGTGAATCTGACTGGGTGATCAGAATAAGACTGTTGTTGTCTCCTGTATGTTACTTTTCTGTTCCCCTCAGATAAAAACAGACGTCTGTATGCTGTGTTTGGATCCAGAGGAAACACAACAAGTCTGAAGAAATGAAACACACAATTTAACCCACTGACCCTGAAATGACTTCTGTCTATCTGAGTTCACAAAACTCAGCAGAGTCTCCAGACCAGCCAAGCCGAAGTCCAGCATAGAGAGGCTGAGTGAATGTGGTCTGGACTCTGTGGAGGAGAGTCATGGTGTCAGAGACGCTGTAGAAGGACAGAATACCTGCTCTGTGATCCAGGTAAACTCCAACTCTGGAGGACTGAGGACCTGAGATGGGAGTTCTGACTTTGTTGTGATAAAAGTTATAACTGTCTGTGAAATAATCTAACATCCAAGATTTGTCATTGAATCCAAATCTACATTCATCTGAGCTCCCTGCTCTGCTGATATTCTTGTATGCGACTGCTACACCAACTCCTACTCCTCTCCTCTCCACCTGCCAGTAACAACGTCCAGTCAGACTCTCTCTACTCAGGACCTGAGGCCACACAGTGAATCTGTCTGGGTGATCAGAATAAGACTGTTGTTGAATCATGTATATTGCTTTTCTGTTCCCCTTAGTTAATAACAGATCTGTGTTTGCTGTGTTTGGGTCCAGAGTGATTTCACATGAATATCTTAAGAAGTCAGCTCTGGTCTTGTTCTCTGGTTGTGACAGTAAAACATCCACTTCAGTCTCTGTCAGTGAGATGTTTGTCCATGTCTCTGTCAGGACGTCCTGTAGTTTGTCTCTGACCTCTGACACAGCTGCTGTCACATCCTCAAAGTACTTCAGAGGACGGATCTTGATGCTGGATGAGTGTGTAGACTCACTGAGTGCTGACAGTGAGGGGTAGTTGTGTAGAAACTGGGTGTGATCCTCTGTGTGTGAGAGCTTCTTCAGCTCAGCGTCTTTCCTCTTCAGCTCAGTGATCTCCTGCTCCAGCTTCTCCTGAAGCTCTTTGACTCGACTCACTTCAGTTTCCTGCTGGGATCTGACCTGCTGCTTCACATCAGAGCGTCTTTCCTCCATGAGACGGATCAGCTGGGTGAAGATCTTCTCACTGTGCTCCACTGCTTTATCAGCAGAGCCATTGATGGCCTCCACCTCCTGTTGAAGCAGCTTCACATCTTCCTCTCTGTCCTGGATTCTCTGCTGGATGTTGTGTCGACTCCCCCTCCAGCTCTCTCTGCCTCTCAGTCCTCTCTGCTGCAGCTGACACTGTGTCGTGGCCTTTATGTTCATCCATGGAGCACAAAATACAGATACACTGCTGATCAGTACGGCAGAAAATCTTCATCACCTCATTATGACGAGAGCAGATGTTCTCCTTCAGCTTCGTGGTTGGTTGCACCAGCTTGTGGTGTTCAAACATAGGTGATTCATAATGAGGCTGGAGGTGTTTCTCACAGTAAGAGACCAGACAGACCAAACAGGACTTAACTGCTCTCAGTTTCCTCCCAGTGCAGAAATCACAGGCCACATCTTCAGGTCCAGCATAGCAGTGATCAGCAGGAGCAGCTTGGAGTCCAGTCTTCTTCAGCTCCTCCACTAAAGCTGCTAACATGGTGTTTTTCAGCAGCTCAGGCCTCGGTGTGAAGCTCTTCCTGCACTGAGGGCAGCTGTAGATCCTCCTCTCATCCTCTGTGTCCCAGTGGTCTTTAATACAGTTCTTGCAGTAGCTGTGTCCACAGGGAATAGTCACCGGATCCTTCAGTAGATCCAAACAGATCGAACAAGAGAAAGTCTCTCGGTCCAGCTGAACTGCTTTCTGCTCCATTTCACCTCTCAGTGACAACGACTGTCTGAGCTTCACTTCCTGATAACTGAAACTAGTCTGAGCTCTGATCTGAACAGGATGTGTTTGTGCAGCGAATAAAACCTGTCAGCTCAGTTACACCCATCCAAAAACTGTAGGTATGAAGGGGAGGGAACAAGGAAATATAGTGACAGAGTGGAGCTGCTGTGTGAGAGGAGGAAGAAGAGGGAGGGCTGATCGAGCTGTGACTCAGTCCAGGACGAGGAGCAGCTCTGTGAATCTGAACTTTGTTTCCTCTTTTACATCGAAGCCTCAGTTAAAACCTGCTCCACATTTGAAAACATCAAAGTTTTTAGTTGTAAAATATTTCTTGGCTCCTCAGGCTTTGCTGATGTTTCTCTAACTTTTCCTCTGATTCTGTTCACCTTTCTTTTCCTGGTTAAAAACAGCTGACGGTACTTGTCAGACTATTTATGAGCACACGATGGAGCCAAAGTACCGTTCTGGTGTTGAGTTGCAGACCAGTGAGACTTTCTTCTGAGATGCTGGTGGAGGAAGTATTCAGATACTTTACTTAAGTACAAATACAACAATGTAAAAACCTTTCACAAAAAGACATTACAAGTAAAAGTCTTGCATTTAAAATAAGAATAAAAGTACAGAGATATTATCAGCAAATTGTACTTGAAAGTATCTAAAGTAAGATTAGATTGTTAATACTGATGCATCAATGTGTAAAGGCTCAAGCTAATTTATTGATTATTAGTCAGTACTATAATAAAATATTGCATCAAGAAACAGCAGCCTGTAGTTCAACACAGGACATATATATACTGTACATTTTACTGTTGAAGCTGCTCAAGGTGGAGCTAGTTCAGTGCAGTGGTTCCCAACCCAGAGGTAAAACTGAGGGGTCGTGAGATGACTAAAGAGGAAAAATAACACACTTTTGTTCATTTTTGGTCTTTTTTGTCATCTTTGCTTTCTCATCAAACATCATTGTTGACCTCTCTGGGGCTCGACAATTACATTAAAACCACCAGAAAAGTTCAGGGAGGAAATTTATCTTTAGTTGAACTGTTTAAAACTGAAGCTGTCTCCAAAATCAGTCTCTGTTTACTCCATAAAGAACTAAAAAACTTACTGTCTGATTGTGGAAACATCTGAAATGTGACAGAAGGAGACAAGATATACAGTACATGTAACCATAAGTAACTAAAGCTGTCAAATAAAACAGTGTACAGTGGTTTTATGTTTTGTCATAGCAGCTGGTTTAGCAGTATTACAGGTCAGTTAGTTTGACTGCTTTATATTGGGATCATCACCAGGGGGGGTTTCCATAAAGCAGGATTAAGGATAACTCTCACTTATTTTGATCAATCTGGCTTAATTAACGCTGCAGTCTGGAGTTTTGAGAAAAAAGTGGACTCAGCCAGAAAATCTGAATGAGCACAGCTCCCAGGTCAGTCCTTCTTCCTCTCTGCTGCTGCAGCACTGCCTTCTAAGCCCCTCCCACAGAGAAGCCTGCCGTGCACGAGCAGGCTTGTAACCACGGTAACAGAGGAAGCCAGATAACCAAGATGTCACATTCAGAATAAGAACAACAATATAAGCCCTGATTGTTCTATTTCTGATCAATACAACTACATTACAATGAGGAGTGCCGAGTCACTGTAGATATCCCGAGTAACAAACAATATTCCTCATATCGCTGCAGACGAAGTTACCATGTAATCATGACCCAGCGCAAGATTTTATCTCTGAAGCACAAGTGACCTTATTTCTCTAAACCAATTCCACCACTTCAGACCGTAGTGAACACAAACTAACGTTAAAACCGCCCGGTCACATAAAAGACACTTTTGCTAACCAGTAGTCATGGAGACAAAGCTAAACACCGGAGTTAGCAGACAAGCTAGATTTAGCAACAAGCTACGTAACTCGTCTGTACGGCATATGCGCCATTGCGAGTATAACTGTAACCACCGCCACCACCATAGCCTTGTGGTACAAACATAGAATCAAATATATATCGAGCAGGGGTCCTTACCTGACCAGCAGAAAAGCAGCAAACTCTGCCTCCCGGTCACATGAAAGACACTTTTGCTAACCAGTAGCCATGGAGACAAAGCTAAACACCGGAGTTAGCCTACAAGCTAACAAGTTAGACTTACGTAGCTCGACTGTACGGCGATATGCGCTATTTCGAGTATTACTGTAACTGCGTCGCCACCATAGCCTTGTGGTTAAAACACAGAATCAAACATGTATCAAGCAGTCTTACTTGTCCGGTGTGACAGTTTAACTGGCGTTCATTTTAACTGGCGACGGTCCCAGATGTGTTGGAGGTGTGGCCTGAGAATCCCGTCAGGTGAGGGGTCCTGGGCCATGTCCGCTAACCAGGAAAAACATTCCGATCACCCTGCTCATCGATCCAAGTCATGTATATGTATATGTATATTCATTTTGACGTGGCTTGAACACTACTATTCCACACGGAGATGCGGGGGCTGCGACCTGCAAACCACTGTTCACCGAGCGCTACAGAGCGCGCAGCGACAGTGTAGGTGACTGTGTCGATGCCTGTCCAAAAAAACCCGCAACTGTCAACAAATCGTCCAAAAGTGCATGTTGTCAGTCTTATAACATTGTCGTGAATGTCTGTGCTCACAAACAACTCATGGGTGGAACAGTCCGAGGCTTTTGTTCACGCCGAGCGGCCCGAGAGCAGCGTAGAGACCGCTGTTAGCTGTGGCGGTGAGTGCGCAGCGTCCAGGTTAACTTGCGACGCTTGTTATCATCGAGTATTTCTTTCATTCCACTCTACGTTCAAATGGTTACTTAAAGCCATCGTTCCCAGCCGTACACATGTTGCTGTCTGTTCTCCGCCATTGTTTCCACTTTGGGCTTGAACGTATGTGACCAGGTGAAAGCAGGCACTGCGCCTGCGCGGGGAGGGAGGGGCGGCTACCGGCAGGGTATACATGAGAGTGATTGACACTTCTCAGACATGCCCCTTGACTCTGATTGGTTGTGTTGTACCGGGTGCGGTGGATTCTTGCAAATATATTTTACAGCCACTGGGTGGAGACACAGACAGCTGACCTGTGTCTTATTCTGCTGTCAGATCATGATGACAATTTTAGCAAATATAACCAAAAAATAGTTACAGACTCAGCTTTAAGTGAGACTTCTGTTCCATCACCGTGGTTTTAACGCACAGAATAAAGGAGCACTCTGTAGTTTTGAGTAAGAAATGTTGATGAGAAGAGAAACATCTTCATCGCTTGATTTTTTTTCCTCTGCCTAAACAAACTAAAATATCAAACAGCTCAGCGAGAGAAATAGAAGAGAGAGAAAAAGAAAACTGAGCATCAAGTTGTAAATCATCTGTGGTTTTACAGAAATGTACTCAGCTAACATTTATCCTGACGATTGGAGTTGTAGAAACCAAGGTGAGCACCAGGTAGAGCTCTGGTGTTGTGTTAAATACTGCTCCCATGTTGATATGTGTCTCCTCTGACCACCGGGACTTCAGATGGAGAATTTTGATTGGCGTTTTATTTTAATTCTGGTAAATTCATCTGAGAAAGAGAAAACAAATGTAAACCTGAGACTTGAAATGAGTCAGACTGAAACTTCAGCTTCTCCTGAATTAAATGATGTTTGACACTTGATGCTGACTGATCGAATAAGGAGGGAAACACTGAATAAATACAGGAGAGTCAGGCGCCCCAAGACTTGATCCAGGTCTTTGAGGGTTGAAATGTGGACAGATGATGTCTTTTAAGTGTTTGTACCAGAGTATTTCACAGGATGTGTTTGTATTTACAGACACAGTGTCAAATCTCCAGGTTGTTTAAACAGGAAGAAAAGACCAGAATGCACTGAATGACTCAATAACACTGCTCAACACCGCCACCTTGTGACCAAAGTCTGCTACAGCATGTGAGGTTGTCACAGCCTGCATCACATTTCACTCCTACTATAAGCATTCAATATAGCAAAGAAGAGAACATTTAATTAACAGTCAACATTTAAAATTACACAAATACAGTAACCAACAAATACTACTTCTTTGAACCCTGTGGAGAAAGTCACCAGACTCCCTTTAAAAATCACTCAATTTAGTGAGTTGTTAACTCCAGAGAGATTTTATAAACTTTGATAAATGCTGTCTACATACATTCTTAACTATTTGGACCTTCCTGTTGATTCGGCAAATGTTTGGTTGATTTTTTTTTCTACCTAAACAAACTAAATAAACAAACAGGAGCAGGAAGAAGAAAAACCTCTATGAGCTGCTCCTTTCTTAATAATAACACCAGATACTGTAGATACTGATGGACATCACTTTATTGTTCACTTCTATTTTCATAAATCAACTCAGATACAATCAATAACAGTCATCTGAACATAAATGTAAATCAATAAGCTCATAATGTCTTATTATTTCTCTTTTAAATCTTTCTTCTAACATACTGGTGGAGGAAGTGTTTAAGATACTTAACTTAGGTACAAATACAACTATATAAAAATGGGCATGTTGTGGCAGCATCTCTGTAACAGCCTGTCTGCTTCCGAGTCTACAGGTCGTTTTACATCCCAGCAGCTGTTTGAACTCACTGTTTCGACTGATTTAATCATTTACATTCAATATACCAAAGAAGCCAACATTTAATTAACAGTAAACATAAAAAATTTACAAATATAAGTGAGCACATGGTGTGAGAACCACCATTGTTTCTTTGTTCTTCCAGACACACACACACACACACACACACACACACACACACACACACACACACCTGTATATAGTACATGTTAGTTAGATTGTGTGTTTTCATCTTTGTGTTAATTAAAATACTTTTGAACCTTCATGCTGTTTATTTAATATTGTACAAGAGTGAAAGTTACCAACCTCTACTCTGTCAAGGATTTCAAATTCCTTCAAATATTACTAGCCATTATGGTAATATAGGTTATAGTTATTAAGTTTATTATTAATCAGAGTCACAAACTGAGAGTTTATTACCTTTTTCTGAGACTAATTTGGTGAATTAGCTGTCTTTTCCCTTCTTCAAGGGCGGTGCTCCAAGGTGATATAATATTGATAGGATGTTATTAGTTATCATAATTAATAATTATCCCTGATAATCATTAATTATTATTGATAGCCAAATTTTACCCCAAACTCTCTATTAATGATGCATGAAATACCATATATGGTGCCCCATGTGAGGCAGTGTAAAACAATATATTTCTGAATTTATATTATTACCTCACTAAAATTCTAAGAATTAAAATTCTGACATCTCCAAAACAATATAGCGCTCATTTGAAAACAGGCACTGTTGCTGTAAATGTGGAAGTGTGGTCACCTTATGTCACACTCAACAGAAAATAACAAAGAGCACATGAAGATTTTTGAGAACGATCCCAAACCTGAGTGTGAATTTATTTCTGAGTAGATTTACCACCAGGTTACACTTCAGCACATTAAGTGAACAAAACAGGAGCAGGAAGAAGAAAAACCTCTATGAGCTGCTCCTTTCTTAATATTAACACAAGACACTGTAGATACTGATGGACATCACTTTATTTTTCACTTCTGTTTTCACAAATCAACTCAGATAAAATCAGTAACAGTCATCTTAATATAAATGTTCCTCAAATTGGATATTTGAGCAGTATGTTATGTCACAGTGTCTCTGCTTTAATGTCATACAGACTTTTTGATCTTAATATAACCTCTGTAGATTTTCAGCTGATTTCTGTCATCATACACGACTGATAACGTTTTCAAATCAACTCAATCTTTAAATTTTATCACGTGTGACCTGATAAACAGTCTGTTGCTGTGTTTTCTTTCATCCACCTTGTTAATAAGTCTTATTGCTCTTTTCTCTGACACATACAAAGGTTTAGTACGAGTCACAGACGAGTTGCCCCGCACCTCAAAATATGGAAGAATAAGTGAACAGAACAAAATATGAAGAGAATCAAAATCTCAACCGTCCTTTGTTCAAAACAGCAAAACATGGACACACTTTCCAGTTTGTTAACACGTCACGTCAGTAAAGTCTGTTAAACGTCTCTTGTTCAATGATTTCATGAACAGATTCACTTCATCCACACAATCAGTTTGTTGGAGCAGAATCTCAGCTATGTACAAGCAAATAATGAAGCGTCTCCTTATTGATTATGATCATGTGAACTGAAGTCATCATGAGCAGCGAGAGCCTCCGTGGCTGAACAGACACAGGAAGAAGAGCCGCCTGAAGAAAGTCCAACATTTACAGAACAAGAAGACATCAAAGTACCGCCCACAATGTTTGATTGACAGGTGATCTGTGTGCAGTGAAGAAATGCCACAACAATCAGCTCTCAGCAACAATGATGGAAACACAACAAGTCTGAAGACATGAAACACACAATTTAACCCACTGACCCTGAAATGACTTCTGTCTATTTGAGTTTACAAAACTCAGCAGAGTCTCCAAACCAGCAGAACTGAAGTCCAGCATAGAGAGGCTGAGTGAATGTGGTCTGGACTCTGTGGAGGAGAGTCATGGTGTCAGAGACGCTGTAGAAGGACAGAATACCTGCTCTGTGATCCAGGTACACTCCAACTCTGGAGGACTGAGGACCTGAGATGGGAGTTCTGACATTGTTGTGATAAAAGTTATAACTGTCTGTGTAACAAAATAAAGACCAAGATTTGTCATTGAATCCAAATCCACATTCATGTGAGCTCCCTGCTCTGCTGATATTCTTGTATGCGACTGCTACACCAACTCCTACTCCTCTCCACTCCACCTCCCAGTAACAACGTCCAGTCAGACTCTCTCTACTCAGGACCTGAGGCAACCCAGTGAATCTGTCTGGGTGATCAGAATAAGACTGTTGTTGTCTCCTGTATGTTGCTTTTCTGTTCCCCTCAGATAATAACAGCTGTGTGTTTGCTGTGTTTGGATCCAGTGTGATTTCACATGAATATCTTAAGAAGTCAGCTCTGGTCTTGTTCTCTGGTTGTGACAGTAAAACATCCACTTCAGTCACTGTCAGTGAGATGTTTGTCCATGTCTCTCTCAGGACGTCCTGTAGTTTGTCTCTGACCTCTGACACAGCTGCTGTCACATCCTCAAAGTACTTCAGAGGACGGATCTTGATGCTGGATGAGTGTGTAGACTCACTGAGTGCTGACAGTGAGGGGTAGTTGTGTAGAAACTGGTTGTGATCCTCTGTGTGTGAGAGCTTCTTCAGCTCAGCGTCTTTCCTCTTCAGCTCAGTGATCTCCTGCTCCAGCTTCTCCTGAAGCTCTTTGACTCGACTCACTTCAGTTTCCTGCTGGGATCTGACCTGCTGCTTCACATCAGAGCGTCTTTTCTCCATGAGACGGATCAGCTGGGTGAAGATCTTCTCACTGTGCTCCACTGCTTTATCAGCAGAGCCATTGATGGCCTCCACCTCCTGTTGAAGCACCTTCACATCTTCCTCTCTGTCCTGGATTCTCTGCTGGATGTTGTGTCGACTCCCCTCCAGCTCTCTCTGCCTCTCAGTCCTCTCTGCTGCAGCTGACACTGTGTCGTGGCCTTTATGTTCCTCCACAGAGCAGAGATAACAGATACACTGCTGATCAGTACGGCAGAACATCTTCATCACCTCATCATGACGAGAGCAGATGTTCTCCTGGAGCTTCTGTGGTTGGCTCCACCAGCTTGTGTGTTCTTAAATGTAGGTGATTCATAATGAGGCTGGAGGTGTTTCTCACAGTAAGAGGCCAGACAGACCAGACAGGACTTAACTGCTCTCAGTTTCCTCCCAGTGCAGAAATCACAGGCCACATCTTCAGGTCCAGCATAGCAGTGATCAGCAGGAGCAGCTTGGAGTCCAGTCTTCTTCAGCTCCTCCACTAAAGCTGCTAACATGGTGTTTTTCAGCAGCTCAGGCCTCGGTATGAAGCTCTTCCTGCACTGAGGGCAGCTGTAGATCCTCCTCTCATCCTCTGTGTCCCAGTGGTCTTTAATACAGTTCTTGCAGTAGCTGTGTCCACAGGGAGTAGCCACCGGATCCTTCAGTAGATCCAAACAGATCGGACAAGAGAAAGTCTCTCGGTCCAGCTGAACTGCTTTCTGCGCCATTTCACCTCTCAGTGACAACGACTGTCTGAGCTTCACTTCCTGATAACTGAAACTAGTCTGAGCTCTGATCTGAACAGGATGTGTTTGTGCAGTGAATGAAACCCGTCAGCTCAGTTACAGCCAACCACAAACTGTAGATCTGAAGGGGAGGGAACAAGGAAATATAGTGACAGAGTGGAGCTGCTGTGTGAGAGGAGGAAGAAGAGGAGGAAGAAGAGGGAGGGCTGATCGAGCTGTGACTCAGTCCAGGACGAGGAGCAGCTCTGTGAATCTGAACTTTGTTTCCTCTTTTACATCGAAGCCTCAGTTAAAACCTGCTCCACATTTGAAAACATCAAAGTTTTTAGTTGTAAAATATTTCTTGGCTCCTCAGGCTTTGCTGTTGTTTCTCTAACTCTTCCTTTGATTCTGTTCACTTTTCATTTTCTGGTTAAAAACAGCTGACGGTACTTGTCAGACTATTCATGAGCACATGATGGAGCCAAAGTACCGTTCTGGTGTTGAGTTAAAGACCAGTGAGACTTTCTTCTAAGATACTGGTGGAGGAAGTATTCAGATACTTTACTGAAGTACACATACAACAATGTAAAAACCTTTCAAAAAGACATTACGAGTAAAAGTCCTGCATTTAAAATAATAAGTAAAAGTACAGAGATAATATCAGCATACTGTACTTGAAAGTATCTAAAGCAAGATTAGATTGTTAATACTGATGCATCAATGTGTAAAGGCTCAAGCTCATTTATTGATCACTATACAATACTACAATACAATATTGCCTAAAGAAACAGCAGCCTGTAGTTCAACACAGGACATACTGTACATTTTCCTGTTGGAGCTGTGAGGTGACTAAAGAGGAAAAATAACACATTTTTATTCATCTTTTGACTTTTTGTCATCTTTGCTTTCTCATCGAACATCATTGTTGACCTCTCTGGGGCTCGACAATTAAAATAAAACCATCTGAAAAGTTCAGGGAGGAAATTTCTCATTGGTGGAACTGTTTAAAACTGAAGCTGTCTCCAAAATTAGTCTCTGTTTACTCCATAAAGAACTAAAACTTGTCTGATGGTGGAAACATCTGAAATGTGACAGAAGGAGACAAGACAGTACATGTAACCATAAGTAACTAAAGCTGTCAAATAAAACAGTCTACAGTGGTTTTATGTTTTGTCATAGCAGCTGGTTTAGCAGTATTACAGGTCAGTTAGTTTGACTGCTTCATATTGGGATCATCACCAGGGAGGTTTTCCATAAAGCAGGATTAAGGATAACTCTCACTTAATTTGATAAATCTGGCTTAATTAAAGCTGCAGTTTGGAGTTTTGAGAAAAAAGTGGACGTAGCCAGAAAATCTGAATGAGCACAGCTCCCAGGTCAGTCCTTCTTCCTCTCTGCTGCTGCAGCCCTGCCTTCTAAGCCCCTCCCACAGAGGAGCCTGCCGTGCACGAGCAGGCTTGTAACCACGGTAACAGAGGAAGCCAGATAACCAAGATGTCACATTCAGAATAAGAACAACAATATAAGCCCTGATTGTTCTATTTCTGATCAATACTACTACATTACAATGAGGAGTGCCGAGTCACTGTAGATATCCCGAGTAACAAACAATATTCCTCACATCGCGGTAGAAGTTACCACGTAATCATGACCCAGCGCAAGATTTTATCTCTGAAGCACAAGTGACCTTATTTCTCTAAACCAATTCCACCACTTCAGACCGTAGTGAACACAAACTAAAGTTAAAACCGCCCGGTCACATAAAAGACACCTTTGCTAACCAGTAGTCATGGAGACAAAGCTAAACACCGGAGTTAGCACACAAGCTAGATATAGCAACAAGCTACGTAACTCGTCTGTACGGCGATATGCGCCATAGCCTTGTGGTACAAACATAGAATCAAATATATATCGAGCAGGGGTCCTTACCTGACCAGCAGAAAAGCAGCAAACTCTGCCTCCCGGTCACATGAAAGACACTTTTGCTAACCAGTAGCCATGGAGACAAAGCTAAACACCGGAGTTAGCCTACAAGCTAACAAGTTAGATTTACGTAGCTCGACTGTACGGCGATATGCGCTATTTCGAGTATTACTGTAACTGCGTCGCCACCATAGCCTTGTGGTTAAAACACAGAATCAAACATATATCAAGCAGTCTTACTTGTCCGGCAGAAAAGCAGCGTCGCTCTTGGGTCGTTAAAAATCCCGCAGCTCCCTTCACCTCTGAAATGATGCTCCGATATTTATCCTAGTTTTCTCTCTGGCTCGGTCCAATTCTTTATTTTAACACTGCTTTTCTTCGTCAGTCTTCTTATTTCTTGTCTTTGACGTGGGCAATGGTGGGGCATTTTTCTGCTCTGTTGCTGTCTGTTCTCCGCCATTGTTTCCACTTTGGGCTTGAACGTATGTGACCAGGTGAAAGCAGGCACTGCGCCTGCGCGGGGGAGGGAGGGGCGGCTACCGGCAGGGTATACATGAGAGTGATTGACACTTCTCAGACATGCCCCTTGACTCTGATTGGTTGTGTTGTACCGGGTGCGGTGGATTCTTGCAAATATATTTTACAGCCACTGGGTGGAGACACAGACAGCTGACCTGTGTCTTATTCTACTGTCAGATCATGATGACAATTTTAGCAAATATAACCAAAAAATAGTTACAGACTCAGCTTTAAGTGAGACTTCTGTTCCATCACCGTGGTTTTAACGCACAGAATAAAGGAGCACTCTGTAGTTTTGAGTAAGAAATGTTGATGAGAAGAGAAACATCTTCATCGCTTGATTTTTTTTCCTCTGCCTAAACAAACTAAAATATCAAACAGCTCAGCGAGAGAAATAGAAGAGAGAGAAAAAGAAAACTGAGCATCAAGTTGTAAATCATCTGTGGTTTTACAGAAATGTACTCAGCTAACATTTATCCTGACGATTGGAGTTGTAGAAACCGAGGTGAGCACCAGGTAGAGCTCTGGTGTTGTGTTAAATACTGCTCCCATGTTGATATGTGTCTCCTCTGACCACCGGGACTTCAGATGGAGAATTTTGATTGCCGTTTTATTTTAATTCTGGTAAATTCATCTGAGAAAGAGAAAACAAATGTAAACCTGAGACTTGAAATGAGTCAGACTGAAACTTCAGCTTCTCCTGAATTAAATGATGTTTGACACTTGATGCTGACTGATCGAATAAGGAGGGAAACACTGAATAAATACAGGAGAGTCAAGTGCCCCAAGACTTGATCCAGGTCTTTGAGGGTTGAAATACGGACAGATGATGTCTTCTAAGTGTTTGTACCAGAGTATTTCACAGGATGTGTTTGTATTTTCAGACACAGGTAAAATCTCCAGGTTGTTCAAACAGGAAGAAAAGACCAGAATGCACTGAATGACTCAATAACACTGCTCCACACCGCCACCTTGTGACCAAAGTCTGCTACAGCATGTGAGGTTGTCACAGCCTGCATCACATTTCACTCCTACTGTAAGCATTCAATATAGCAAAGAAGAGAACATTTAATTAACAGTCAACATTTAAAATAGCACAGATACAGTAAACAGTAACCAATAAATTCTACTTCTTTGAACCCTGTGGAGAAAGTCTCCAGACTCCCTTTAAAAATCATTCAATTTAGTGAATTGTTAACTTAAGAGAGACTTTATAAACTTTCATAAATGCTGTCTACATCACATTCTTAACTAGTTGGACGTTCCTGTTGATTCGGTAAATGTTTTACATGACGATATTTCATCATATTGGTTTATAAATAAACAAACAGGAGCAGGAAGAAGACAAACCTCTGTGAGCTGCTCCTTTCTTAATAATAACACTGGATACTGTAGATACTGATGGACACCACTTTATTGTTCACTTCTGTTTTCACAAATCAACTCAGATACAATCAACAACAGTCATCTTAACTTAAATGTTAATCAATAAGCTCCTAACATGTCATTATTTCCCTTTTAAATCCTCTTAAATTGAATATTTGAGCAACATGTTACATCAGTGTCTCTGCTTTAATGTACGACATCATACAGACTTTCAAATTTAAATTTGATCTTAATATAAACAACCTCTGTAGATTTTCAGCTGTTTTCTGTCTTTACACACGACTGATAACGTTTTCAAATCAGCTAAATCTTTAAATTTCATCACGTGTGACCTGATAAACAGTCTGTTGCTGTGTTTTCTTTCATCCACCTTGTTAATAAGTCTTTTTGCTCTTTTCTCTGACACATACAAAGGTTTAGTACGAGTCACAGAGGAGTTGGCCCGAACCTCAAAATATGAAAGAATAAGTGAACAGAACAAAATATGAAGAGAATCAAAATCTGAACCGTCCTTTGTTCAAAACAGCAAAACATGGACACACTTTCCAGTTTGTTCACACATCCCGTCAGTAAAGTCTGTTAAACGACTCTTGTTCAATGATTTCATGAACAGATCTTCATCCACACAATCAGTGTGTTGGAGCAGAATCTCAGCTATGTACAAGCAAATAATGAAGCGTCTCCTTATTGATTATGATCATGTGAACTGAAGTCATCATGAGCAGCGAGAGCCTCCGTGGCTGAACAGACACAGGAAGGAGCGCCGCCTGAAGAAAGTCCAACATTTACAGAACAACAAGAAGACGTCAAAGTACCGCCCACAATGTTTGATTGACAGGTGATCTGTGTGCAGTGAAGAAATGCCACAACAATCAGCTCTCAGCAACAATGATGGAAACACAACAAGTCTGAAGACATGAAACACACAATTTAACCCACTGACCCTGAAATGACTTCTGTCTATTTGAGTTCACAAAACTCAGCAGAGTCATGAACATAAAGTCCAGCATAGAGAGGCTGAGTGAATGTGGTCTGGACTCTGTGGAGGAGAGTCATGGTGTCAGAGACGCTGTAGAAGGACAGAATACCTGCACTGTGATCCAGGTACACTCCAACTCTGGAGGACCGAGGACCTGAGACGGGAGTTTGGACTTTGTTGTATCAAAAGTCATAACTGTCTGTGGAACAAGATAACATCCAAGATTTGTCATTGTATCCAAATCTACATTCATGTGAGCTCCCTGCTCTGCTGATATTCTTGTATGCGACTGCTACACCAACTCCTCCTCCTCTCCTCTCCACCTCCCAGTAACAACGTCCAGTCAGACTCTCTCTACTCAGGACCTGAGGCCACACAGTGAATCTGTCTGGGTGATCAGAATAAGACTGTTGTTGACTCATTCATGTTGCTTTTCTGTTCCCCTCAGATAATAACAGCTCTCTGTGTGCTGTGTTTGGATCCAGTGTGATTTCACATGAATATCTTAAGAAGTCAGCTCTGGTCATGTTCTCTGGTTGTGACAGTAAAACATCCACTTCAGTCACTGTCAGTGAGATGTTTGTCCATGTCTCTCTCAGGACGTCCTGTAGTTTGTCTCTGACCTCTGACACAGCTGCTGTCACATCCTCAAAGTACTTCAGAGGACGGATCTTGATGCTGGATGAGTGTGTAGACTCACTGAGTGCTGACAGTGAGGGGTAGTTGTGTAGAAACTGGTTGTGATCCTCTGTGTGTGAGAGCTTCTTCAGCTCAGCGTCTTTCCTCTTCAGCTCAGTGATCTCCTGCTCCAGCTTCTCCTGAAGCTCTTTGACTCGACTCACTTCAGTTTCCTGCTGGGATCTGACCTGCTGCTTCACATCAGAGCGTCTTTTCTCCATGAGACGGATCAGCTGGGTGAAGATCTTCTCACTGTGCTCCACTGCTTTATCAGCAGAGCCATTGATGGCCTCCACCTCCTGTTGAAGCACCTTCACATCTTCCTCTCTGTCCTGGATTCTCTGCTGGATGTTGTGTCGACTCCCCTCCAGCTCTCTCTGCCTCTCAGTCCTCTCTGCTGCAGCTGACACTGTGTCGTGGCCTTTATGTTCCTCCACAGAGCAGAGATAACAGATACACTGCTGATCAGTACGGCAGAACATCTTCATCACCTCATCATGACGAGAGCAGATGTTCTCCTGGAGCTTCTGTGACGGCTCCACCAGCTTGTGTTTCTTTAATGGAGCCACATCATAATGAGGCTGGAGGTGTTTCTCACAGTAAGAGGCCAGACAGAACAAACAGGACTTAACTGCTCTCAGTTTCCTCCCAGTGCAGACATCACAGGCCACATCTTCAGGTCCAGCATAGCAGTGATCAGCAGGAGCAGCTTGGAGTCCAGTCTTCTTCAGCTCCTCCACTAAAGCTGCTAACATGGTGTTTTTCAGCAGCTCAGGCCTCGGTATGAAGCTCTTCCTGCACTGAGGGCAGCTGTAGATCCTCTTCTCATCCTCTGTGTCCCAGTGATGTTTAATACAGTTCTTGCAGTAGCTGTGTCCACAGGGAGTAGTCACCGGATCCGTCAGTAGATCCAAACAGATCGGACAAGAAATAATTTCTTGGTCCAGATGAACTGCTTTCTGTGCCATTTCACCTCTAAGTGACAACGATTGTCTGAGCTTCACTTCCTAATAGCTGGAACCAGTCTGAGCTCTGACCTGAACAGAGTGTTTGTGCAGTAAAAACCTGTCAGCTCAGTTACACCCATCCACAAACTGTAGGTATGAATGGAATGGAACAAGGAAATATAGTGACAGAGTGCAGCTTCTGTGTGAGAGGAGGAAGAAGAGGGAGGGCTGATCGAGCTGTGACTCAGTCCAGGACGAGGAGCAGCTCTGTGAATCTGAAGCCTCAGTTAAAACCTGCCCCACATTTGAAAACAAAGTTTTTAGTTGTAAAATATTTTTTGGCTGCACAGGCTTTGCTGATGTTTCTCTAACTCTTCCTCTGATTCTGTTTACTTTTCTTTTCCTGGTTAAAAACAGCTGACGGTACTTGTCAGACTCTTTATGAGCACATGATGGAGCCAAAGTACCGTTCTGGTGTTGAGTTGCAGACCAGTGAGACTTTCTTCTAAGATACTGGTGGAGGAAGTGTTCAGACTTTTTACTTAAGTACAAATACAACTATATAAAAATGGGCATGTTGTGGCAGCACCTCTGTAACAGCCTGTCTGCTTCTGAGTCTACAGGTCATCTTACATCCCAGCAGCTGTTTGAACTCACTGTTTCGACTGATTTAATCATTTACATTCAATATACCAGAGAAGACAACATTTAATTAACAGTAAACATATAAAACTTTACAAATATCAGTGAGCACATGGTGTGAGAACCACTATTGTTTCTTTGTTCTGCCAGACACACACACACACACACACACACACCTGTATATAGTACATGTTAGTTAGATTGTGTGTTTTCATCTTTGTGTTACTTTTGAACCTTCATGATGTCTATTTAATATTGTACAAGAGTGAAAGTTACCAACCTCTACTCTGTCAAGGACTCCAAAATCCTTCAACCATTACTAGCTGTTATGGTAATATTGGTTATAGTTATTAAGTTAATTATTAATGAGAGTCACAAACTGAAAGTTTAGGAGTTTTTTTCTGAGACTAATTTGGTGAATTGGCTATCTTTTCCCTTCTTCAAGGGTAGTGCCCCAAGGTGATATAATATTGATAGGATGTTATTAGTTATCATAATTAATAATTATCCCTGATAATCATTAATTGTTATTTTTCGCCAAATTTTACCCAAAACTCTCTATTAAAGTTGCATGAAGTACCATATATGGTGCCCCATGCGAGGCAGTGTAAAATAATATATTTCTGAGTTTGTATTATTACCTCACTAAAATTCTAAGAATTAAAATTCTGACATCTCCAAAACAACATAGTGCTCATTTGAAAACAGGCAATGTTGCTGTAAATGTGGGCGTGTGGTCACCCTATGTAACACTTAACAGAAAATTACAAAGAACAGATGAACATTTTTGAGAGCGATCCCAAACCTGAGGGAGAATTTATTTCTGAGTAGATTTACCACCAGGTTACACTTCAGCGCATTCAATGAACAAAACAGAAACAGGGGGAAGAAAAACCTCTATGATCTGCCCCTTTCTTAATATTAACACAAGACACTGTACTGATGAAAATCACTTTATGTTTTCACTTCTGTTTTCACAAATCAACTCAGATAAAATCAGTAACAGTCATCTTAACATAAATGTTCCTCAAAGTGAATATTTGAGCAGCATGTTACGTCACAGTGTCTCTACTTTAATGTACGACATCATACAGACTTTTTGATCTAATTTGACGCTAGTTGAATTATGCTTCACACAGACTCAGGGTCTTTGCATGCAACTTGCCATCTTCTATAATGTGGCATCACATCACACCCACACACACACTCCTTCAGCATAACACATCCACGTGTGATATCAGTGAGCACATTGTGTAAGCACCACCATTGTTTCTTTGATATTCAAGTAACACAAACACACACACACACACCTGTACATGTTAGTTAGATTGTGTTTCCATCTTCGTGCTAAGTAAAATACTTTTAAACCTTCATGCTGTCTATTTATTATTGTACAAGAGTGAAAGTTACCAAACTCTACTCTGTCAAGGACTCCAAAATCCTTCGACCATTACAAGCCGTTATGGTAATATTGGTTATAGTTATTAAGTTAATTATTAATGAGAGTCACAAACTGAGAGTTTAGTACCTTTTTCTGAGACTAATTTGGTGAATTGGCTGTACTTTCGCTTCTTCAAGGTTGGCGCTCCAAGTTGATATAATATGAATTAATAATTATCCCTGATAATCATTAAATATTATTGATAGACAAATGTTACCTGAAACTCTCTATTAATGTTGCATGAAGTACCACATATGGTGCCCCGCGTGAGGCAGTACGCACACTATATTTCTGAGTTTGTATTATTACCTCACTAAAATTCTGAGTATCAAAATTCTGACATCTCCAAAACAACATAGCACTCATTTGAAAACAGGGACTGTCCCTGAAAATGTGAACGTGTGGTCACCCTATGTAACACTCAACAGAAAATAACAAAGAACACGTGAACATTTTTGAGAGCGATCCCAAACCTGAGTGAGAATTTATTTCTGATTAGATTTACCACCAGGTTACACTTCAGCACATTCAATGACCAAACAGAAGCAGGAAGAAAAAAAACCTAAATAATAACACCAGATACTGTAGATACTGATGGACATTACATTATTGTTCACTTCTAATTTCACAAATCAACTCAGATACAATCAACAACAGTCATCTTAACATAAATGTTACTCAATAAGCTCATAAGCTTCTTATTTCCCCTTTAAGTCCTCTTAAATTTAATATTTGAGCAGCATGTTACATCACAGTGTCTCTGCTTTAATGTACGACATCATACAGAATTTCAAATTTAAATTTGATTTTAATATAAAGAACCTCTGTCGATTTTCAGCTGATTTCTGTTTTTACACACGACTGATAATGTTTTCAAATCAATCATGTTTAAATTTCATCACGTGTGACCTGATAAACAGTCTGTTGCTGTGTTTTCTTTCATCAGCCTTGTTAATAAGTCTTATTACTCTTTTCTCTGACACATACAAAAGTTTAGTACAGTAAGTAAGTAAGTTTAGACTGTCTGAGCTTCACTTCCTGATAACTGAAACTAGTCTGAGCTCTGATCTGAACAGGATGTGTTTGTGCAGCGAATGAAACCTGTCAGCTCAGTTACAGCCAACCACAAACTGCAGATCTGAAGGGGAGGGAACAAGGAAATATAGTGACAGAGTGGAGCTGCTGTGTGAGAGGAGGAAGAAGAGGGAGGGCTGATCGAGCTGTGACTCAGTCCAGGACGAGGAGCAGCTCTGTGAATCTGAACTTTGTTTCCTCTTTTACATCGAAGCCTCAGTTAAAACCTGCTCCACATTTGAAAACATCAAAGTTTTTAGTTGTAAAATATTTCTTGGCTCCTCAGGCTTTGCTGATGTTTCTCTAACTCTTCCTCTGATTCTGTTCACTTTTCATTTCCTGGTTAAAAACAGCTGACTGACAGTCAGGAGTTATCAAACTAAACTCTCATAAAGACTCAAGCTGCTGTATAATAGTTGTCTCACACAGTTAATGATCTACTTTGAAGCACTCATGACCAAACACTTTTCATTTCCTGGTTAAAAACAGCTGACGGTACTTGTCAGACTCTTTATGAGCACATGATGGAGCCAAAGTACCGTTCTGGTGTTGAGTTAAAGACCAGTGAGACTTTCTTCTGAGATACTAGTGGAGGAAATATTCAGATACTTTACTTAAGTACAAATACAACAACGTAAAAACCTTTCAAGAAGACATTACAAGTAAAAGTCCTGCATTTAAAATAAGAATAAAAGTACAGAGATATCATCAGCAAACTGTACTTGAAAGAATCTAAAGTAAGATTAGATAGTTAATACTGATGCATCAATGTGTAAAGGCTCAAGATCTATTATTGATCATTAGTCAGTACTACAATACAATATTGCATAAAGAAACAGCAGCCTGTAGTCCAACACAGGACATATATATACTGTACATTTTACTGTTGAAGCTGCTCAAGGTGGAGCTAGTTCAGTGCAGTGGTTCCCAACAGAGAGATAAAACTGAGGGGTCATGAAGTGATTACAGAGGAAAAATAACACATTTGTGTCTGTTTTTTTGACTTTGCTATCTCATCAAACGTCATTGTTGACCTCTCTGGGGCTCGACAATTAAAATAAAACCATTTGAAAAGTTCAGGGAGGAAATTTCTCATTGGTGGAACTGTTTAAATCTGAAGCTGTCTCCAAACTGACTCTCTGTTTACTCCATAAAGAACTAAAACTTACTGTCTGATGGTGGAAACATCTGAAATGTGACAGAAGGAGCCACGATATACAGTACATGTAACCAAAAGTAACTAAAGCTGTCAAATAAAACAGTCTCCAGTGGTTTTATGTTTTGTCATAGCAGCTGGTTTAGCAGTATTACAGGTCAGTTAGTTAGACTGCTTTGTAGTATATTGGGATCTTCACCAGGGGGTTTTCCATGAAGCAGTACTAAGGAAAATTCTTACTTGTTTTGATGAATCTGGCTTAATTAAGTGAGACTTCCGTTCCATCACTGTGGTTTTAACGCACAGTCAAAGGAGCACTCTGTAGTTTTGAGTAAGAAATGTTAATGAGAAGAGAAAGATCTTCATTGGTCTATTTTTTTCTGCCTAAACAAACTAAATTACCAAACAGCTCAGCGAGGGAAACAGAAGAGAGAGAAAAAGAAAACTGAGCATCAAGTTGTAAATCATCTGTGGTTTTGCAGAAATGTATTCAGCTAAGATTTATCCTGACGATTGGAGTTGTAGAAACCGAGGTGAGCACCAGGTAGAGCTCTGGTGTTGTGTTAAATACTGCTCCCATGTTGATATGTGTCTCCTCTGACCACCGGGACTTCAGATGGAGAATTTTGATTGGCGTTTTATTTTAATTCTTGTAAATTCATCTGAAAAAACAGAAAACAAATGTAAACCTGAGACTTGAAATGAGTCAGACTAAAACTTCAGCTTCTCCTTAATTAAATGATGTTTGACACTTGATGCTGACGGATCGAATAAGGAGGGAAACACTAAATAAATACAGGAGAATCTGGCGCCCCAAGACTTGATCCAGGTATTGGATGGTTCAAGTATGGACAGATGATGTCTTTTAAGTGTTTGTACCAGAGTATTTCACAGGATGTGCTTGTATTTACAGACACAGGTCAAATCTCAGGTTGTTTAAACAGGAAGAAAAGACCAGAATGCACTGAATGACTCAATAACACTGCTCAACACCGCCACCTTGTGACCAAAGTCTGCTACAGCATGTGAGGTTGTCACAGCCTGCATCACATTTCACTCCTACTGTAAGCATTCAATATAGCAAAGAAGAGAACATTTAATGAACAGTCAACATTTAAAATTGCACAAATACAGTAAACAGTAACCAATAAATACTACTTATGTGAACCCTGTGGAGAAAGTCACCAGGCTCCCTTTAAAAATCACTTAATTTAGTGAGTTGTTAACTCAAGAGAGACTTTAAAAACTTTTATAAATGCTGTCTACATCACATTCTTAACTATTTCGACCTTCCTGTTAATTCGGCAAATGTTTGGTTGATTTTTTTTTCTGCCTAAACAAACTAAATAAACAAACAGGAGCAGGAAGAAGAAAAACCTCTATGAGCTGCTCCTTTCTTAATAATAACACCAGATACTGTAGATACTGATGGACATCACTTTATTGTTCACTTCTATTATCACAAATCAACTCAGATACAATCAATAACAGTCATCTTAACATAAAAGTTAATCAATAAGCTCATAACTTCTCATTATTTCCCTTTAAATCTTTTTAAATTGAATATTTGAGCAGCATGTTACATCGCAGTGTCTCTGCTTTAATGTACGACATCATACAGACTTTTAAAATTAAATTTGATGTTTATATAAACAACCTCTGTAGATTTTCAGCTGATTTCTGTCTTTAAACACGACTGATAATTTTTTCAAATCAGCTAAATCTTTAAATTTCATCACGTTTGACATGATAAACAGTCTGTTGCTGTGTTTTCTTTCATCCACCTTGTAAATAAGTCTTATTGCTCTTTTCTCTGACACATACAAAGGTTTAGTACGAGTCACAGACGAGTCGCCCCGCACCTCAAAATATGGAAGAATAAGTGAACAGAACAAAATGTAAAGAGAATCAAAATCTGAACCGTCCTTTGTTCAAAACAGCAAAACATGGACACACTTTCCAGTTTGTTCACACGTCCCGTCAGTAAAGTCTGTTAAACGACTCTTGTTCAGTGATTTCATGAACAGATTCACTTCATCCACACAATCAGTTTGTTGGAGCAGAATCTCAGCTATGTACAAGCAAATAATGAAGCGTCTCCTTATTGATTATGATCATGTGAACTGAAGTCATCATGAGCAGCGAGAGCCTCCGTGGCTGAACAGACACAGGAAGGAGCGCCGCCTGAAGAAAGTCCAACATTTACAGAACAACAAGAAGACGTCAAAGTACCGCCCACAATGTTTGATTGACAGGTGATCTGTGTGCAGTGAAGAAATGCCACAACAATCAGCTCTCAGCAACAATGATGGAAACACAACAAGTCTGAAGACATGAAACACACAATTTAACCCACTGACCCTGAAATGACTTCTGTCTATTTGAGTTCACAAAACTCAGCAGAGCCTCCAGGAGACCAGAACCGAACTCCAGCATAGAGAGGCTGAGTGAATGTGGTCTGGACTCTGTGGAGGAGAGTCATGGTGTCAGAGACGCTGTAGAAGGACAGAATACCTGCACTGTGATCCAGGTACACTCCAACTCTGGAGGACTCGAGGACCTGAGACGGGAGTTTGGACTTTGTTGTGATAAAAGTCATAACTGGCTGTGAAACGAAATAACACCCAAGATTTGTCATTGTATCCAAATCCACATTCATGTGAGTTCCCTGCTCTGCTGATATTCTTGTATGCGACTGCTACACCAACTCCTCTCTCCTCTCCTCTCCACCTCCCAGTAACAACGTCCAGTCAGACTCTCTCTACTCAGGACCTGCTCCCACCCAGTGAATCTGTCTGGGTGATCAGAATAAGACTGTTGTTGTCTCCTGTATGTTGCTTTTCTGTTCCCCTCAGATAATAACAGCTGTGTGTATGCTGTGTTTGGATCCAGTGTGATTTCACATGAATATCTTAAGAAGTCAGCTCTGGTCTTGTTCTCTGGTTGTGACAGTAAAACATCCACTTCAGTCTCTGTCAGTGAGATGTTTGTCCATGTCTCTCTCAGGACGTCCTGTAGTTTGTCTCTGACCTCTGACACAGCTGCTGTCACATCCTCAAAGTACTTCAGAGGACGGATCTTGATGCTGGATGAGTGTGTAGACTCACTGAGTGCTGACAGTGAGGGGTAGTTGTGTAGAAACTGGTTGTGATCCTCTGTGTGTGAGAGCTTCTTCAGCTCAGCGTCTTTCCTCTTCAGCTCAGTGATCTCCTGCTCCAGCTTCTCCTGAAGCTCTTTGACTCGACTCACTTCAGTTTCCTGCTGGGATCTGACCTGCTGCTTCACATCAGAGCGTCTTTTCTCCATGAGACGGATCAGCTGGGTGAAGATCTTCTCACTGTGCTCCACTGCTTTATCAGCAGAGCCATTGATGGCCTCCACCTCCTGTTGAAGCACCTTCACATCTTCCTCTCTGTCCTGGATTCTCTGCTGGATGTTGTGTCGACTCCCCTCCAGCTCTCTCTGCCTCTCAGTCCTCTCTGCTGCAGCTGACACTGTGTCGTGGCCTTTATGTTCCTCCACAGAGCAGAGATAACAGATACACTGCTGATCAGTACGGCAGAACATCTTCATCACCTCATCATGACGAGAGCAGATGTTCTCCTGGAGCTTCTCTGACGGCTCCACCAGCTTGTGTTTCTTAAATGTAGGTGATTCATAATGAGACTGGAGGTGTTTCTCACAGTAAGAGGCCAGACAGAACAGACAGGACTTAACTGCTCTCAGTTTCCTCCCAGTGCAGAAATCACAGGCCACATCTTCAGGTCCAGCATAGCAGTGATCAGCAGGAGCAGCTTGGAGTCCAGTCTTCTTCAGCTCCTCCACTAAAGCTGCTAACATGGTGTTTTTCAGCAGCTCAGGCCTCGGTGTGAAGCTCTTCCTGCACTGAGGGCAGCTGTAGATCCTCCTCTCATCCTCTGTGTCCCAGTGGTCTTTAATACAGTTCTTGCAGTAGCTGTGTCCACAGGGAGTAGTCACCGGATCCTTCAGTAGATCCAAACAGATCGGACAAGAGAAAGTCTCTCGGTCCAGCTGAACTGCTTTCTGCGCCATTTCACCTCTCAGTGACAACGACTGTCTGAGCTTCACTTCCTGATAACTGAGGTTATGATGACGGAACAAGATAAGATATCAGAGAGAAGAGGGAGCGGTTATCAACCTTTGACTCAGTCCAGGACGAGGAGCAGCTCTGTGAATCTGAACTTTGTTTCCTCTTTTACATCGAAGCCTCAGTTAAAACCTGCTCCACATTTGAAAACATCAAAGTTTTTAGTTGTAAAATATTTCTTGGCTCCTCAGGCTTTGCTGATGTTTCTCTAACTCTTCCTCTGATTCTGTTCACTTTTCTTTTCCTGGTTAAAAACAGCTGACGGTACTTGTCAGACTATTTATGAGCACATGATGGAGCCAAAGTACCGTTCTGGTGTTGAGTTGCAGACCAGTGAGACTTTCTTCTGAGATACTGGTGGAGGAAGTATTCAGATACTTTACTTAAGTACAAATACAACAATGTAAAAATCTTTCAAAAAGACATTACAAGTAAAAGTCCTGCATTTAAAGTAAGAAGTAAAAGTACAGAGATATTATCAGCAAACTGTACATGAAAGTATCTAAAGTAAGATTAGATTGTTACTGATGCATCAACGTGTAAAGGCTGAAGCTCATTTATTGATCATTATACAATACTACAATACAATATTGCATAAAGAAGAAGCAGCCTGTAGTTCAACACAGGACATACTGTACATTTTACTGTTGAAGCTGCTCAAGGTGGAGATAGTTCAGTGCAGTGGTTCCCAACCAAGAGATAAAACTGAGGGGTCCTGAGATGACTAAAGAGGAAAATATGTTTTTTTGATTTTGCTTTCTGATCAAACATCATTGTTGATCTCTCTGGGGCTCGACAATTAAAATAAAACCATCTGAAAAGTTCAGGGAGGAAATTTCTCTTTGGTGGAACTGCTTAAAACTGAAGCTGTCTCCAGAATGAGTCTCTGTTTACTCCATAAAGATCTAAAACTTACTGTCTGATGGTGGAAACATCTGAAACATGACAGAAGGAGACAGATATACAGTACATGTAACCAGAAGTAACTGAAGCTGTCAAATAAAACAGTCTACAGTCGACTAAAAAGTAAAAAAATTCTCTCTGAAATGTGTTGAATCAATGTAATGGAAGCACTAAATATAGAAATATTAACTCAATGTCAAAATAATGACTTAATATCTTGTGTGTCTCGTAAAAAATGACATTATCTCAAATTAATCAGAAATGTCTGTAAAGTAGTTCATCAAACATCAAAATGCCGACACCTGAAACAAGCCGGCAAAATATATTAAACCTCATTTTAGTCCATTTATTTCTCATTCAGACTAATTATTCACATAATTGCTCATCAAAATGGCAGGAAGTTCATAGAAAGTCAATGATTATCTCCTGTCCGAGGCATTTCTTTCCTCAGCTCTGTCATCACAGACGTTTTCTGTGAACTAAGTCTGAACCACCGAGCCTTCGGCCTTCATGAACCAACTCCCAGAGCAGTCATTTGTTTTCAGAGCCACTTCCTCCCTCCCTCTCCCCTTTTCTCACAAGCCCTTCTCTTTCCTTTTGCTCTGACTGAGGGCATCAGATTCCTCGCGTGAGAACGCCGCATCGAGGCCGGTTGATTGTGATATCGGGTCACTTTATTTTTCCTTGTGTTTAATCCCTCATTCAGAAGACAAACCCGTCAGCCTTTTTCTTCGGGGACAGCTTGGATTTCAGAGCTGGACGTAAAAAAAACAGCTAAAATACAGATCTTCTGCATATTTTGCACGAGTTGACTGCTCACTTGGACAGGACTCGAGCGACTTGAATTAGGGAGAACAGAAATGGAAACCCGAGGACTTGAGATGAAACCGGATGCATTAACCTCTTTGTTTCCAGGACGAAGGGTCCATTCAGCAGCTACGACTCACCGCAGGAAGGAAATTCCATCGGTTGCTGATTATCTTCAACTTGTAAAGCGATCGATATCAATCTTCAGTGTGTGAACTATATCAACGCGGTGAATCGTGAGAACAATAAGACACAAAACAAACTCTGTGATAAAAGGAAAACTATCCACAAATCATCTTTGAAGCTATCTTTGTACAAAAGTGTCTCATGTTAAAGGGGCACTTCAATGTATTAGTAATTCAATGCATGAAAATCAGTTTATGTGTCATGAAGGTGAGACTGTGGCTCTAGATGGAGCTAAAACAGTTTTCCAATGTAGCATCACTCTTCTATCCGGAGGCCCATTTCCACCACTGTGACGGGAGATAAAGAAAAACTAAGTCATTGTTATCAGAAACGTTCTCAATAAACTAACTTACTATCAATGAGACACTTTTGTTTTGTGCTGTACTTACTATAAACAAAGTATTTTGTGCCGATTAGCTCTTGTCAGCATGCTAACACGCTGTAATGAGATGGTGAACATTGGTGAAGAAACCAGTCGGCACAATAAAATCTGAGCTGCAGCGAATTCAGCTGAGTGATTCTGAAGAACTGAAGTTTCTTTCGTATTGTTCATCAATATGTTGTATATATATATAAAGTTGCCTACACCAGCAGTTTGAGACCCCTGTTCTGAGCCGACGACTCTTCAGCGTCTGTCAACAGAATAAAAGAATGATCTCATGTCTGAAAACACAGTCCTGCCCGGAGGAGACACTGAAGAGGCCGAGGGGAATATGCTGTGTCAGGGAGGCTGCTGGCTGGTTACATAACGGCTTGTGGGAACACACTTATCTCAGAGGGGAGACGATGTGGGAGCAGGAGGCTGGAACAAGAAAACACACTGAATGTGCCATCGCGCCCACAGATCCTCCACAGATCCTCCACAGATAACAACACGAGCTGGCAGCGCTGCAGACGGAGCACACGATCACAAAGGGCTCAACCTGACACCTGCGGGCGACCCGGTTTGAATACAGTCACATCACCGTGTCCTCACATGATCTCCTGCTTCATGTGTGGCACGGGGAATAACACACGAGGCCACCTGAGGGGTTACAGTTCTTTAATGGCAAAAATAAATTAGACTCCTTAAAGGGATATTCCGGTGTAAGTTTAATCCATGGTCTAACACACCGTGACACCGAGTAAGACTCCCCCTCGAGAGGTCAAGTTAGCTGACCGCTAGCTTAGCTAGTTTTAGCAACCTCAGAAAAGACCGCACGATAACAACACACTGCAGCTTATGTCTCCAACTAGAAACCGCCATCAAAAAGCCACAATTAATGGTGAGAACAGCAGCAAACTTCAGCAACAGTACATGTACAGTCCCAGCACATAGTACGAAGCATCAAACATCTGCTAGCTTTGCTGGATTTGTATTAAAAACACAGCACAACTCACCCTCTCCTCCAGCAGCCTGCCTGTGTGGGGAAGCCCTGACGAGTCGATTACCGAGTGCAGTAGATTTCTGCAGCTCAAGGATGAAAATGTCTGATTATTACTCCGTTACTTCCCTTATTTTCCCTGTCAGCTCTCGATAATAAGAACTGAGCGTTCCATTGAGTAATAATCAGACATTTTCATCCTTGAGCTGCAGAAATCTACTGCACTCGGTAATCGACTCGTCAGGGCTTCCCCACACAGGCAGGCTGCTGGAGGAGAGTTGTGCTGTGTTTTTAATACAAATCCAGCAAAGCTAGCAGATGTTTGATGCTTCGTACTGTGTGCTGGGACTGTACATGTACTGTTGCTGAAGTTTGCTGCTGTTCTCACCATTAATTGTGGCTTTTTGATGGCGGTTTCTAGTTGGAGACATAAGCTGCAGTGTATTGTTATCGTGCGGTCTTTTCTGAGGTTGCTAAAACTAGCTAAGCTAGCGGTCAGCTAACTTGACCTCTCGAGGGGGAGTCTTACTCGGTGTCACGGTGTGTTAGACCATGGATTAAACTTACACCGGAATATCCCTTTAATGGTTACATCTTGTACGTAAGGAATACAAAGCAGCTACAGGGTTTAACGTTAGCTATAATTACAGAAGCACTATAATATGGCAATAATATCTCTTACAGGCAAAAAGTGCTCATTCATGAATATGATAACAGAGATGGATACACGAACATACACAGTTTGTTTACACTGAACTGAATCACTAACTCGGTCAGATCTGTTCACACGGAGCTGCCGTCTCTCCCACGTCACGTGATATCATGTCAGAAATCACAACTTGATGACTGTGCACATCACAAGTCTGGAGTCTGAAGATTTATCCACTAATTCATAATTAATAAATGTCCTGTGACAAACTGTAAGTCACTCTGTTGTGTAGCTGGAAGCAGATCTAGGGACATTTTTAAGTGTTTATTCGTGTATGTGGATGTTGGCGTAGAGACTGCAGTTCCTCTAACGTCCACTCGAGGCTCCAAAAGCGAATCAATCCCCAGAATATGTCGTTTTAAAACCTCCAACTGTACAGAAGAAGTAAACGTGTTTACAGCCCGGTGTACAGGACGGTTTAGGTCTGTTATAAAGTTGTAATTATTGACTGAAACACTTAATAATGTCCATTTATCTGCTGTTCTTCTAATAAAAGCTACATGTGAGGATGACGAGTTAAGTTTTACTGAATCTTTTATATTTTCCGGTGTCACTGCTGTTGGGATTTCAGTGTTTTAATACTGCGTCGTGTCATGAGAGAAATTATAATTCTATCTTTTTTGGATGGATGAACACAAGTTTCTACATTTTCATCTTTAGTTTCACAGCTGAATAAAATCCGAGCGACTTCTTTGGAGGCACAAACAAAACCAACCGATTAAAAAAAGGAAATGTTCACAATTTTTCAACAGTTCGGAGCCCTTGTGAACACGAAGTCCTTCCTCCTGTTTGTGCTGGCTGCTTAGAAATCCCTTTAAAATGTAAGTGAAGGGGGACAAAATCCACAGTCCTGCTAAAACTAACAGATTAAATGCACAGTATGTAAGTCCTCGTAGCGTCTGACGTGACTCGGGCAGAAAGGCTCACAGACGAGCGTTTACGATGTTTAGTCTCGTCTGTCGACTTCCTTCCTCGACCTGCAGCGCATCATCTCACGTTTCCCTGGACGACACAGCGACAGGTGACACCAGAAACAAGTTCATCTAGACTTTTAGAAAAGTTACGCTGCCTTCACCTCCCTTCAACTCGTATTTTGAGGGTTATTTATCCGCTAAAAAAGAGACGATGGAGATGTTGCACTGACATACAGGGACATTTGAATTGAAGTCTTGCACCACTAAATATAACTTGTTTTTCTGCCCTAGTTTAAGGAAATGAGCATTCACCCCTCTCTGAACTTCCTCTGTGCCGCTCACCCTGTCTGAACTTTCTGTTTACGTGACTTCCTCTCTGCATGCAGACGCAGTAACTTCAGAGACGGATAAATACCAACATTTCCTCCCGTCAATCTGAGACTTTCCTCCGTGATTGCTCCTCTTGTACAAGATTAAACTTTGTTAACTTCGACTACTCCTTCCTCCAGTTCTAAATTATCAAAGAATCATTTTAACACAAAATATCTATTAACTCAATTTTTGTTCAATAGGACATATTGCATCTTTAAATTATTTTTTTTGTTGTAGTGGCGACACCTTATGGCTTAATTATGTTTCCACACTTGGATAGGGTTCAGAAAATATATCGTTTTTGGTTAAAAGACAAATCGGCCCAACATCTTGTTAAAAAAATATATAAAATATTCAACTTCATGAGCGAATGTCAGCACAGAAGCAAGACTGTGGCTTCTGTCCACTTCACTTACACTGGAAGCACGTTCAGCGTGAACAGGAGGCGACGTCGGAGAAAACACAGACTCTGTTTTGAGACAGAAACGAGAAAATAAACTTCTTTTGGTTGAGCTCACTGAAAATAAGACGCTACATTAATAAACATTTCTCTCAGGGGTCGACCGATGTGGCTTTTGTCAGGGGTGATACCGATTATTAGAAATCGAGGAGACTGAAAATGAAAATATGAACGTCAAAATTACAATTTACTCAAGTTCTGTTCTTAAGTACAACTTTCAGGGTTTTATTTGAGTATTTCCATTTTCTGCTACTTTATTCTTCCTCTCCACAATATTTATTTTTATGAATTTAGTTACTATTTCCTTTGCAGATTCAGATGAACTGTGACGTGTCACCAATCCGACATCGTGTGAGAGGACGATGCATCGGAGTCTCAGAGGCACATTTTTAAATTTGTTTGTTTTATCGGCAAACTGACAGAAAAATCACGGATACCGACGATCAGAGAAATGCTGATAATCGGTCGACCCCTAATTTCTGTACTTTTAAAGCATAAGAACTTGGTGTGAAACATGACGTGTCCTCTCAGAGACGCACGCTGACATAAACTGACATATTCACAAAGATATATTCACATTGTGATGAGAAGAGATCTGAAACGGTCCTCAATACGAAGCGTACGTCCTTTTTTCCTCGTTCTTTAAAAAGCTGCAGCTGAGATTTCCTCTGCGATAAATCCTGTCGAGTCCAGCTTCCATCCAGCCGACGGGACGCTTCACAACATTGTTGGTTTCTTGCGGAACAAATACGTGAAGTGTGTTTGATGAATATTCGATACTGAAATCATCAGTAAAATCCTGTGACGCAGCGACGGTTCTGGAGTTTGAAATGAGAACACAGCAGCTATAAAAAAATTATCCGTGAAGGGAAACTGGTCGTCATCTCTTCATTTGTCTGGAGGAATAATCTCGCGTGTCCGTCTCTACGGGCCGGTGTTCTGGGAGAGGTTGACGCTCCCTGTAGGAAGGGCAGGGAAGGCGAACGGGTCGGCGGCGCCGTTCAGGGGAACTCTGGGGATCTGCGGGAGAGAAGTGTAGAAACACGTTGATTGATTATGATTAAAAGCAACATCTGGATCAGATTGTAGGAGATCAGCTCGACACGTATCGGTCCAGTCATCCCTCCTGACGATTCCAGGAGGAGAAGTCTGGTCCGGATGCCTGATTAGTGAAGAATATCTAGGTTTACAGACTAAACTGTAAATTTTGTGATTCCTGCTCGTAAGATGTGAATATTTTCTGGTTTCTTTCTTCCTCTATGACAATAAACTGAACATCTCTGGGTTGTGAACGTAACGAGACATCTGAGGACGTCGTGTTGATCGACATTCCCCCCATTTTCTGACATCTTAGAGACCAAACACCTGAAATCTTTTGTGTTTACAGATTTCTTTAAATCAAGTCTCCAGCTGCTTCAGTTGTTTAGCAGAACGCTGCAACTCTGTTTTACTGTGAAGCTCCAGAAATGTTCTGTGATTCTCATCTTTTGGGTGAACTATTCCTTTAACACTGTGCAGAAACTATACGACTCTTCGTCGAGGCGGTTCATCAGAACGGGGCAGGAACAGCCTGCAGCTTATGAAGAGTGTTTTCCAGGACAAACTGAAACCACCTGGACAAACAGCTGAGATCCTGAAACCTGAGCTTCAGTTTAATTAACTCACTCTCAGTTGTGTTTTTAATGGCGGCCTTGTTTTACCTGAGCGTCTCCGTTCCAGCAGAAGAAGGACGACTGTAACGATCCATTTTCAGGAGGATATCCCGACTGACTGTTGTCTCCGCCCAGACGAACCAAGCTGTGAGCGGTCGCGTGCGGCGCCGCCTGGTTCGGACGGGGCGTTGCGAAGGGAGCGTTTGCGACGTGTGCGGGCCCGTTGTGTCTCACAGGAACAGTGGCGGCGTTCGGTATGTGACCTTCTCTTTTTTCATACATGCAGCTGCCAGATAATCGCCGTGTTTGCGGCTGGAAAGACGGAGCGGTGGCGTCCACGCCGCCTGGTGTGTGCGAGGAATGTGTCAGTGCGTGGTGATGAAAACCTGCCGGCAGCTGCTGCTGTTGTTGTCGCCACGGTGACGAGTCGTAGAGCTGCGAAACAGTTTGGTTTAGAGGATACGGCGCTCTTTGGTCCGTCACGTCCGGGACAGACTGACAGCTGCTGTGGAAGTTGTTGGTGTTTTGGACAGACGGACGCCAGGACTGTGGCGAAGTCTGTTGGTCGCCACGGTGGTGATGGCTGCTGCTCGGCGGCCACAGTCGAGAGGTGTGTCCCTGGTGTGTGTGGTGACACTGTGAGGGTGAATGTGTGTGTGCGGCACCGTTCAGTCCGACACCCAGCAGAGTCGGCTCTCTGAATCCAGACCTCGTGTCCGTCATCGGCCGCTTGTTATTTGAAAACGCAGTCGCGGGACGCCGTCCTTGAGTGGATAAACTGTTCCGGGACGCCAGCGTTTGATCTGACCTCTGCACAAACTCGCCAGCCTCCCTCCGCAGAGCCTCCTCCACGTACGTGAACACGTCGTCGGCCAGGATGTGGTTTACCTCCTTCGATGCGTCCTCCCTCTCGTTATTCATCCTGACGAGCGTGTTCTCCCAGTCCCTCAGCTCCGTCTCCTCAACCTCGAGGCCCTCGATCCCTCCGTCCCCGATATCTCCCAAAATCTGCTCCAGCGAGTCGATCAGGACTTGGTCCTCGGTGAGGGACCTGTTCTGCGAGGTCTGGTTCTGGCCCGGCACGCTGAGCAGAGCGTGGCTGTCCAGGAAGGCCTGCTCCAAGGACGACGGGGGCTGCTCCAAATCCAGGTCCTCCAGCTGGCTGAAGATCTGCAGCTGGGGGCTGGGTGTCTGCGGCTGGGTGTAAATGGAGTGGTCCTGCTGGCGGAGGGAACCCAGAAGCGAGGCGGGGTCCAGAGCTTTCTCCGTGGAGGGCTCCGCGGCGCCCGGTGCAGCAGAGCCCGGAGGACCAGGCATGGAGAAGGCATCCATCCAGGTCTCGTACAGGACGCCTTCGCCGGTGGCGAGGTTGAAGGGCAGCTGCCGTCTTCTCTGGTGCAAGTGCTCCTCTCCTTCTTCGTTTCTGCAGGAACATAAGAAGTGACAAGTAAAGGACAGATTTAGAAGTTGTTGCAGACAGCGTTTTTTAAGGGAGTGTGCTTACGTGAGGGCTTTCTGACGAGCGACGATGAAGTCTGGTCTCCCTCCTTTGAAGACGATCCTGGCGGTCGCCTGAACCCACAGCCAGTGTCCGGTTTTTGTGAGCAGCCTGAAGAACGTGAAGCCGCTGTCTCCGGTCTTTATCACTGAGGACAGAGCAGACTGATGTAACACCGAGTGGAAAACAGTGGAGAGTGTGTTCAGGTGTGTGTGTGTCCTGTCGGATATCTCACTCTTGAGGTGGTTGTCGGCGCAGTACATCATGTCGGCGGCGTGGATGAACTGATATCCAGAGCCGGTTGTGACCAACTCGATCTCTGTGTATCCCAAAACCAGCTTCCCTCTGAGGAGACACAAGCGGGAGGTTTACAGAAGCTGCTTTCATCTCATCAACACATCAACACCGATTCTCCAAAACTGCCAACCTGGTGTCGATGCCCACAGGAGCGAAGTCCATCCTGTGTTTGGTCTGGAAGATGAGCGTCTTCGTCCGGATCTCCATGACTGAAGGAGGCTGCACGGGTGTGGCGATGGCAAACAGAGCCAGCTGAGGAGGAGCCGCCGTCCCATCAGCCCCGGTGTTTCCCTGCAGGTGGAGGTACTTCAGACGCCCGATGAAGTTCAGAGCCTGAGGTCGAGGAGACACACAAAGACTTCTTTATAACCTCTTTTTCTTCCACTCACATCTGGTTTCTGTCTTCACTGTGAATGTGAACAACGACGGAGCCAAATGAGAACAAAAAGGTTTGTTAGTTTGAAGAAACAGTGACTGAAGAAAAATCTAATCTGAACATGAAAACAACCTCGAGTTAAGTGTAGGAAACGTTTTTTTTTTCCAATTTAGATTTAACCCTCACACAACTGATCTAAAATCCATCAGTTTTATCACTTTCAACTTTCACTGGGTTACATCAGTCCTGATAATAACGACCGAATGTTCATTCATTTTCAGGATTTTAACCCTTTAAAGGCTCCACTGTGTCGTGTTTTCAGGAATTTATGACCTCAAATCAGCGTCTTCATTCATAAATAAGTCCTCATTGGTGTAAAATGATCTCTGCCAACAATCTCACTTCTCCTCCTGAGGGAAGAATCACACATTGTGACGTGAAGCAGGAAGTTGGGCGTGAAGAGAAGCAGGGCAGTTTCTGCTTTTCTCCCAAAATCCTCTTCCCGTTTAACATTGGGGCTTATGGGGCAGTTGCTGGAGTTTGTGTCGGTTAGACGCAGATAATTCAAAAACCGTACATCCTCCCGATAAAGTGGACACGTTGCCAGACAGAAGACAAGTGTGGCTACGTTCTTGGAAAATATCACTATTGTAGTGTGAAATCTGTGGCTAGGATCGTCATCTAAAGAAACATTTTCGGAGAGTTTTCTTCAGGCTCCCCCACTCTGCCAGTTGGTGCTGCGCGAACATTCCGCAATACACACACATTGAAAATCCTGAATTTTTCTGATTTTTTCGAAATCACTCACGATCAATTAAGGGTCACCGTTCAAAAACTAAACATCGTAGAAAGAAAGTTCAAATACAACTCAAATAGATAAGACTTGTGCCTACATTTTAAAGTTTGAATGGTGTCTCTAGGTCAAAGTCTGCCAGAGCAGGAGATGTTTGAAAAACGTTGATGATTTTGCGACTTTTTTGACCCCGTCCCATTCATTCCTTATGGGAAGTTTTTCATACGGAGGCTTCCATGTCCTTCCGCTCTATAAAAAACGATGAGCTGGTGAGAGGGACAAAAAGCTCTACGTGGTACAGATAAGGCTAAAGGCGTTTTCACTCAGAGCCAGCGTGACTGTGGAACGGAGAAGGAGCTTAGCCAGACGCGCTCGTCAGCTGCAGTTTGAAGTCTGTTTGAAATAACGTACCTCATCACCCGAAACTAAACTTGATGAAGTGCTGTTTGAAGACATGTTGTTGTCACAGCTTCTTGAATCTTGACACATCCCGCCTGCCGTAGTTCCAACAGGCTGCAACGCACGTTTGAAAACGCGAGGCGCTAGAGAGCAGTATTCGTTTGGATGCAGAATAACATTTAACCACCAGATGGGAGAAATAATTCCACAGTGTGTCTTTAAATACCCGATTTGTTTTCATGATGTCACTCACACAAAAAACAATATACTTATTATTTATTATTTTCATGGGAGTTTTTGACATGAATTATTCTTTTAGCATGAGGGTTTTAAAGTGTCATTATGAGGCAAAGCCCCCTACAGGACACGAGGGAAATAACATGCATTTGGCCAATCTAGTGAAAAGAAGTAAAAAGTCACCGTAACAACAGAATAAAAGTCTGATAATATGTGACGAATGATTCAGATGATTTAAAAATATATAGTTTTAATGGTTCATAATATGAACAACAGTTTTAGCAGCAGTCTGTCAGACACACAGACATATTATATTAGCTGAGGTTGAATTTAAACGAAATAATATAACAAACACCTTCCGACGATATTCATCAAATATGCATTAATACAGACAAACTCATCCAAGAATGAAAGTTTAAAAAGACAGAAAATGTTCTTCAGAATACATAATTTATTTTCATTTATCAGTTTTATATATATTTTCATATTTGATGTCAGATTCTGTTTTTTCAGTTTCAGACTTTTGGCTCTGATGAGGCAGTAGGGGGCGTGGCACCAGCTGAAGGGGCGTGGTATTAGCTGAGGGGGCGTGGCATCTGGATCGAGAGCATAACAAAGAAGGCTCAGGTCCTTCCTCGACTGTGTTGCCTTCAGGGAACGTGGTTACTTTGATAATTATGACTCGACACTTTCTCTACGCTGTATTCAGGTGATGCTCGTGACAAAGTGCCGATCGCCACTTTGTGAAGTTTAACAGCCACGTGATGAGAAATGCCGTTTCCCATTTTTAGACAACACTTTGAACGCAGCGTAGGATCAACAGAATTGCGACAGCTTCCTCTTCAACAGGACAAAACATTTCCTACATTGTTGTTGTTTCTTAACTTTAACTTTCAGTTTCAAATGTTATTTGTTTAATAACTTTTCAATTCAGTTTGTTTTCGTCCTGATTCTTACGAAACGCTTTCTGTACTGTACCATGAATCCGGACGTGTTGTCCAGGAGGCAGCGAAGGCGACAGCAGAAGCTTCTTTCCAGGAAGGAGGAGTTCTCTGGAGGGATGTACTGCGGCGACAAGCTCACAGAGCTGCTGGAGGTGTTGCTGCAGAACTGTCCGTCTGCAGACAGAAGAGAAGACAGTACTGTTGTTTCATGCACATCAGATATTCTGACAAAACCTCTGTGTGTCGTTGGATTCCTACTCTCTGCTCGGGGGTCGTTCTCTCCGGGGTTGAGAGCGAAGTGCAGCTGACACTTGAACATCTCTCTGTCGTCGGTGTGAACCAGCTCGTAAACACTCTGGTGGACCACGTCGGACTGATGACGGACAGCAGGAGTTCACATTCACCCGACTAACAATTCAAGCATCTGAATAACTTTAACTGAGTTTGGAGCCACAGTTTTACCTGATGGAAGCCCAGAAAGTCCTGGATGGTCGACGACGTGTAGAAGACCGTCCCATCGGTCCTCACCACCAACACAAATCCATTCAAAGCCTGAAGAAGTCATGGAAATACACAGTAACACACATGCACAGTGACAAATACTGTAATACATCCAGTGTTTCGTTGCCGTACCTGGAGGAGGAGCTCTCCCTCCGAGAAACTGACTCCATCCAGGGAGCCCGACTGTCCATTTCTGCCGTTGGTGGAGACGGGCTGAACCGACCTCTTCTGGAGCGCCGCTGCGGCACAAAAGACAAAAAACGTATCGGTCAGAAACCAACAATTTCCTCCATGTTTTTAGGAATAAATCGTTCTATAAATCAGGCTGTGATTGAAACATGAACACATGAATAAGACGGATATCAAGTGAAAACTTCCCCCGTTGATTTCTGACAAGAGGACAATTACTTTTTCTTTTGTTGGACATTTTATGATTGAAGTATGCAGATGATGTCTGTGAAAACCTTCAGAATATAGAGAGGAATAAAACTGGAAAGTTAGGTGTCTGTAAAAGCTGCTGAAGTGGAGATTTGTGGCTCAAAGTCTGAGAAAAAAAACAAATTTTAAAGACATTTCAGACCAAAAATGGGGAATAAGGTTCATTTTTCAGACAGATATCACAATAAAACTTCCAACGTTGATTTCTCACATGAAGACAATTATTTTTTCTTTTGTTGGACATTTTAGGATTAAGTGTGCAGATGATGTCTGTGAAAACCTTCAGAATATAGAGAGGAATAAAACTGGAAAGTTAGGTGTCTGTAAAAGCTGCTGAAGTGGAGATTTGTGGCTCGATGTCTGACATTTCAGATCAAAAATGGGGAATAAGGTTCATTTTTCAGACAGATATCACAATGAAACTTCCAACGTTGATTTCTCACATGAAGACAATTATTTTTAAATGCATAAAAATAAACACTTAAATGTGTATTTTGGACATTTTCTTTCCATTATTCGGAAAGAACACACGTTATGGAAGCAAAATATCCCAAATCAAACATGTTTTTTTAACGTTTTCACCATCATTGTCTCCAGTTGAGAGAGAAGAGGAGCACGAAACATCGGAGCCAAAGTAAACTGGAGTCTCCAGCGTGTTTCTCCGACTCGCTGCATGCGTCCCTGCTAATGTTTCACCGGTTTATTTGTGGAAGAGATAAAAGTATCGGTGACTTCCTGCAGGCAGCGTTGAAGCTCCACGAGCAGGCGGAGCGAGTGAGAGCATGTGTACACAGCTGCACAGCGTTCAGGGGTTTGTGCAACATGAAGATTTCACCCAGAATTAACTGCAACAGTCACAGTTAAAAGCAGGAAACAACGTTTCTGCAGACAGATGTTGAAACCGGCGGGATAATGCAGCTCGTGATTTTTTCGCGTGTTGGTGTTAAAAGAGGAGATTTTTAAGATCTTGTGTAATCTAATCTGTGATCGCTGGCACTCACTCAGCTCAGCAAAAAACCTCCTTTCCTTTCCTTACAGTAATGACTCTATGGCACGCTACCCTCCCCCCTCGTCCTCCGACCGCCCTCCCTCCCTCCCTCCTTTTTAAAACAAACCCACTGGATCTGCCTCTCGTCTCTTCCCCCCCCCACAAACCCAGGAATTTGCCCTGTCATCTCGGTCAGGAGCAGCTTTCCACAAACTCAGACGACTGCGAGAATCTGCGAGTTTGTTATTACAGCGCGAACTGTAGCCGACTCAGATTGGCGCAATGCATCAACATGTCGTCCAGTGTTGAACTCGGCGGGACAGAAAAATGTGCAGCAGCGACCAAAACCTAAACACATCGGACAGTTTTACTGAAAAAGCCGACGTGAAGCTGTAACCCGGCCTCCCCTCCTTCACTTCACGTCCATCCTGTCCTCCCTCCCCTCCACCCTCCACGTCTTCCTCCTCTGATCAGCACCGTGATGTTTTCAAGGAAGAGGGTTCACACGCAGAGTCAGCGCACCTCCCGAAAGACGAGGGCCGGGAGGAGGGCTGACGTGGAGCTGCAACCCTTCAGACTCAGCTGAGGGACGAACGGGACCGAAGCCGCCTGAAGGCTTCGTCACAGATTCAAGCCCCGTTTACACGAAGGGAAAACGCAGATATTTCCAGGCGGTTTGGCCTCTCATTTACACGAAAACCCCGTTTTTATCACAGAAAACGATTATTTCTAAAAACTCCGGGCAAAGTGGAGAATTTGGAAAACTCCGGTTATGTGTTGTGGTGTCAGCTGGGAGAAACGGGGTTTTAGCTTCTCACGCTCATTAGGCTATGCGCCAGAAAATGCTTAACGTCATGTGAGCGTTGTTTTGAAAGGAACAGGAAGTCGCTTGTGTTATTCGTTGTTGTTGATTCTGAGGATTCTGATTGGCTTGCATGGCTTTATCCTTCTCCCTACACTGCCGCCCAGAGGTTTGGCAGAGTTATAATGGCGCTCGACGGCGTATTTATGCGGGTTGATGGAAATGACAACTTTTTTGAAAACGTGATGTTGTGTGCACGATGTTATTTTTGAAAACGGAGGGGGGAAATATTCGTTTCTCTAAATACCCTGCTGCGTATAAACGTGGACTCAGTCAGATGGTGGAATACGTTCAGAAAACCCGACTCAGACCCGTTAAATAAGGTCCGAACATTTTATCAATTCGCAACAACAGCTGGACTTCATCCTGGTGTCTTTCAGCAGGGTGAGGGTTCGACAAGTTCAAATCATCTTCACCAAAAACAAAGAGTTCAACAAGAAATACCAGAGTTCATTCATAACACATAGACGGTTCACTCTTTAGGCCTATTCAGCTTCTCTGTTAGTTTTCATAATTGAACGGGATGTTTTAATCTGATAGTTCGGGTCTTTTGAAGTGGGGTTGTTCGAGGTACTAAAACACATATATCTGTTTAAGTGTACGCTGTAGTTTTAACATTTTTTGGCGCTTCACGTCGCCGTTAAACATCCTTTTCCTTTGGCATGACGTTGTACGGTTGTGGGAATATAGTGCCAAAGGAAAAGGATGTTTAACGGCAACGTAAGTAACTAGTAATGAAAGTTATCAGGGGAATGTAGTGGAGTAAAAGTTATCAGGTAACCCGGCTTTAAACGGAAATAATCAAGTCAAATTAAAAGTACCTTTAAAAGTATATAAACTTATTTCCATCACTGGACGTGTTGAAGGTGTATCATGAGACTGAATGAAGGCCTCAGCATCTCGAAGCCTGTTTATGATTCAGCAGAGCAGATTTATCTCGCAGAAAAATGCAGCTGGAGGCCGAGTTAACGACACGCTGACCTCCGTTCAGCCTCGTTCACCTCTCGTTATCCACAAACACAGGAAGCAGACATGAACAACCAGCCAGCCACAAGCCCAAACAATCCCTCCCCTCCCTCCCACAGCGGTGTCACACTTCCTGACCTGTGTTGACACGGGGTCACCATGGTTACCTTCACCCCTAGCGACGGCTGCAGCAGCAGCATCACCTGGGACTCATTCACAGCTCGTCTGTGACGACTGAGCTCCGAGTCGCTTCAGTTTCAAACCGGACTGTGTTTCTGCATGTTTACAGACGACAGAAGCCGCCGCTGTGCCGAGTGTGTGTTTCCGTTTCTGTTGGAACAACTGACGAGAACGTTTGTGACGCCTAATCAGAGTTTGGATGTCAAATTTCTCATTGTTGCATCTGGTTAACACTCAGATATTAAATCAATACTCACACCTGTTAGGCCGAAACTCATAAAATAACTTTCATTTCTAACATTTTTTTGTATGTTTAGGCCTAAAAAAAACATTAATTTGGCAAAGGAAGGAAGTAGTTTTTTAATATAGAGATATCACTTCTTAGCAAAATTTTCACCTGTCATTAAAAAAACAGTAGATGGAGGAAAGTCTAATAATCTTTGTCTGATGTTAAATACGTTAAAAATTTATTCTAAATTCCAAACGGGCATCTTCCTGTTGGGTTTAGGTCTGTTTTGTAGGTCTACATGTGACAGACATGCGTACAAAATATCATTCATGTAGGTGAAATCAGTCCCAGGCTGCACTTCAGGGGCGCTAGCGAGCATAAAATAATTAAATTTCCACCAGTTTTGATTTTTGTGTAAAGTTTCCTGAGTTTCTGAGCATGTTCAGGCCTCAAAAAAAGAGGAAAAGAAAGAAATAAGAAGTCGTTTTTAATATAGAGATATCGTTTGTAAAACATGTTAACCTGAGATTAAAACAAATCAGTGATGGAGGAAAGTCTAATATCCTTTGTTTATTGATCCGTGGAGGTCGTCGTGCTCACAGGACGACTCAAACAAGAGTTGTCGAGTGTTGTTCCTCAGGTAACAATAGATTAAAAACACCCAAACATATTTATAACTATCGGTTACAAAAGCCATCAAAGACCTCGTGAGGACTGTGTGAAAGTTGTGTTGTTGTTTTTAAGGCTTTGTTGTGCGCGGCTTTAAACATCAGCGCTGAACAAACATCCCTCCACAATCAGAGGAAACTGCTGCGGAGGGTTGGACGGAGAATTAGAAGAAATTCAGGAGGCCACCGAGAGGTCTTCGCTCAGACAACAATGAACATTTCAAGCAGAACCATACTGAAGCTACTGTGCAGACATTCATGATCCCCAGAGGACGAATCATACTGACTTCAGAGATCCACTGACTTTACTTGAGCTTCAACTATTAGTCAGTTCATCACTTTTTTAGCACCGCCTGGTTCCAGCTTCTTAAATGTGAGGATTTTCTTTGTGTTTTTGGGCTTCTGGTTGGATAAAAGAAGCAGTTTGAAGCGGGCTGCTCAGATTTGTCCCCCGATCACGAGCTCGGTTTGACATAAACGGGCGATTTACTGTTGTTGCGTAACGTCTCGTTGCCTTGGTGACCTTAAACAAGGCAGAGCGGTGCTCGATGACAGTTTGCTGGACGGACATGAAAGTCGCGGGGAGATAACGCGCTCGCAGCACGATGTTCGACGTCACGGGGCTGAACGAGCTGATGTAGATACAGACTTCAGATCAGATGGAGCGACTCCCAGCAGGTTTCACACAGTCGAGCTCCTCTCAAACATCTCAACAGTTTCAGGTCTCTGAACTCGTTGAGCTGATTCTCTTCTTTTTTACAACGACATCTACGTCGGGTCGATTAATAAACGCTGAGCGGTCGTGAAGCTGCAGTGAGACTCGGTGGTTCACTCACAAACACTCCCGTCTGTCGAGAGCCCTCATGTCGTGCCACCGTGCTTCATCACCCCCACCTGCTCCATCAGCAGCAGCGATCAGCCGGCTGATAGCAGAGCCCGAGGGGCACAAAGCGAGGGGGGGAGGCCCGCTGGTGTAAAACCCGACGCCACGACGGCACCGGTTAGAGCAGAACTCCGATAACTACACAATTTCACAGTTTAATATAAGCTCCTATTGGCTGATGAGCTGTCAATCAAACGGCTGCCAGGAGGGACAACGGCGTGAAAAACGTCCACGATCAGTTTTTTCTTTGCCATTTTATCATCATTTCATCAAATCTGTTGCTCAAATTGATCTAGTGGACATTTGGGAACAAGAGAAGACAGATTTTGTTGGAGTTTGATGCCCTGCTGAAACACGTTAGCTGTGTTTGGCGAGTTAAACCAACATTATAGATGTTTTAGCATCAAAAATACAAGTACTAATTCTACAGAATGGCGTATTTTAGAATAACATATATAACTGGATTATAACTATGCATTAATCTGATCATTGCTTGAATACTGCTGCTGATTAAGGTGGTTTAAAGGGGCTCGAGTTTGACGAACTGTTCCTTTAAGGCACAGTTCAACACTGTAATCACACCTTCAGGCCGGCACACACCGGCTCAGACGTCTGAAGCGTTCGGAGAGAGTCGGATGAGTTCGGGAGCTGCTCTGTTCGGTGTGTTCAGCTGCGTCTGATCCGACTGAACATGTTCGAAGTCGGCCGTCTGAGGTTGGACGCCGTCGGATACTCTGATTGGTTGTTAGCTAGCTGTTCAGTGACCATTCTGATTGGCGGCGTGCCAGCGAATCAGCGCGGCGTGTGGGAGGGGCGGCGGAAGTGACGATGGTAAACAAACCACATAAACAGAGACGGCACAGAGTTACAAACAACACTTCACCGTTCGTTATTTTGGGGATAAACCAGCGTATGTTTGGAAGCCATGGCTGTGTGGACCGAGGACTTTGAGGAGCAGCTGGCTGCCCTGGTGGAAGAGAGACCACCGTAATACGACATCACGCAAGTAATGCTGAGCTAACACTGTGTGTGCTTTGTTCTGATAAGCTACGGTCCGCACTCCGTTCTGTCATTTCCTGTTTTTATGTTTTGGGTGACTGGCACGAGACTAGCGCCACCCGATGTTTAGGAGACTTATTGCATTTCACGCAGGCGCAGAACGTATACGCTGCTGTGTAGCCGGGGCGGTGTGTTTCAATGTGACTGTTCTACCGAACGGATCAGACGGAGTGGTCGGAGAAGGAAGTCGGCCTCGGGCGGTGTGTGTGGGGGCCTTTAAGCTAATAGGAGGACGACTCCGTCATTTCAGTGGCACATTTTGACACCTGGACACCTTTACCTGTGTGTGTGTGTGTGTGTGTGTGTGTGTGTGTGTGTGTGTGTGTGTGTGTCGTCAGCGTCAGAATAAAGACCTACTGTTCCAGTCGGCCCGTCTCATGTTCCCTCTGCATCGACTCCACCTCCTCTCTGCACACTCTCCTGTTTCCCTCCCTGCCGGGCTCCTATTCATTATTCCCGGTATCACGTTCCCTCTCCGACACCCCGAACACTCAGCATGTCACACGCTGCCCCGCACATTCCCCCTCTTCGCTTTAAATATTTCACACCTTTTTCTGTGTAACTTTTACTCCCAGCACCACAAAACCACGAGGCGGAGGCGACTGACCGTGGAAGTGACTCTTAACCTTGAGGTATCCCACGCTGAGCCGGAGGACGGACAGTTTGTCCAGGCGACCTCTGACCTCCTCGGAGAACGGCAGCAGGCCGGTCAGACGGTCCAGCTCCACGTTCAGACGGTCCCGGTGCCGTTTGGACGGATTGGTCTTCACGGGTGGAGGCTTCGCGCTTTAAAACAACACACAAAGACAAAAGGATGAGTTCAGTGTCGGCTCTGCTCGACAACCTACAACACATGAAAGTGGAATTTCCATTTTGATTTAAAGTGGGAGGCAGATTTTTCATATCCTGTCACAAGTGCGTCTTATATGTGTGGACGTAGGAGATTCGTGTGTCTCACTGACACACTGACTCTTCCTGTTCATGACAGCGTTACGTCTGCTGTAAATTCCAGTGACTTTCTAAGAGACGACGTCGGCCGCTGCCCAAATGAACTCTGAGCCACATCAAACAAACTGATTCATCGATTCCACTTCCTGGTTGTGAGAGAAAGCAGAGGCTGAGAGAGCGGCTCGTACTTTTATTATTACGAGGCTGAAAAACACACAGAGAGAGAGAAATGTTTTTTAGATCAGATCAGCACCGAGAGAAGAAGAACTCCGGTCTTGTTTCTAAGTAAAGGTGGAAATCCCACATAGAGATAGTAGAAATACACCGTTACGTAAATGTAAACTCAGTCGTCATCTCCTCCCTCCATGCTGATGGAGAGTCAGGTGAAGGTTCATAGACTACCAACAATAAGAAGTCTTCAAATTGGTTTAAAAAGACCTTTTAAAAGATGAATTTCTAATCGAGGAATCAGTTGTTGCTTGTGTCAACTTTCCTGGTTAAAGGAGCTCTGTGTAGTTTAGCCGAAGAAATTCAAACTCAGATTAAACTAAACAAGCTGTTCTCAGAGGAAAATAAGGTCCCAGGACACTGTTTGAAGCTAAAAGGTGGCAGGGTCCGCCACATATAAACAAAGTAAAAACAGTATAAACTGTGTTGTCCTCTAAGGTCAGTTTGTTTATTTAGTTTGTTTATGCAGAAGCAGTTAACAGGTATGCTAGCAGTTCTGCGAAGCTGTATGTAGGCTGAACGCTAATGTTAGCACGCTACTATACTCATAATGACGATGCTAATGCTGGTGCAGAACTATTCATCTGGCAGCTAATTAGCCCATTTAACTGTTATGTACATTCAAATTTCAGAATTAAAGACACACTGTGGAATTATTTCTCCCATCTAGTGGTTAAATGTTATTCTGCATCCAAATGAATACTGCTCTCTAGCGCCTCGCGTTTTCAAACGTGCGTTGCAGCCTGTTGGAACTACGGCAGGCGGGATGTGTCAAGATTCAAGAAGCTGTGACAACAACATGTCTTCAAACAGCACTTCATCAAGTTTAGTTTCGGGTGATGAGGTACGTTATTTCAAACAGACTTCAAACTGCAGCTGACGAGCGCGTCTGGCTAAGCTCCTCCTCCGTTCCACAGTCACGCTGGCTCTGAGTGAAAACGCCTTTAGCCTTATCTGTACCACGTAGAGCTTTTTGTCCCTCTCACCAGTTCATCGTTTTTTATAGAGCGGAAGGACATGGAAGCCTCCGTATGAAAAACTTCCCATAAGGAATGAATGGGACGGGGTCAAAAAAGTCGCAAAATCATCAACGTTTTTCAAACATCTCCTGCTCTGGCATACTTTGACCTAGAGACACCATTCAAACTTTAAAATGTAGGCACAAGTCTTATCTATTTGAGTTGTATTTGAACTTTCTTTCTACGATGTTTAGTTTTTGAACGGTGACCCTTAATTGATCGTGAGTGATTTTGAAAAAATTCAGAAAAATTCAGGATTTTCAATGAGTGTGTATTGCGGAATGTTCGCGCAGCACCAACTGGCAGAGTGGGGGAGCCTGAAAAAAACTCTCCGAAAATGTTTCTTTAGATGACGATCCTAGCCACAGATTTCACACTACAATAGTGATATTTTCCAAGAACGTAGCCACACTTGTCTTCTGTCTGGCAACGTGTCCACTTTATCGGGAGGATGTACGGTTTTTGAATTATCTGCGTCTAACCGACACAAACTCCAGCAACTGCCCCATAAGCCCCAATGTTAAACGGGAAGAGGATTTTCTGTTGGAACTACGGCAGGCGGGATGTGTCAAGATTCAAGAAGCTGTGACAACAACATGTCTTCAAACAGCACTTCATCAAGTTTAGTTTCGGGTGATGAGGTACGTTATTTCAAACAGACTTCAAACTGCAGCTGACGAGCGCGTCTGGCTAAGCTCCTCCTCCGTTCCACAGTCACGCTGGCTCTGAGTGAAAACGCCTTTAGCCTTATCTGTACCACGTAGAGCTTTTTGTCCCTCTCACCAGTTCATCGTTTTTTATAGAGCGGAAGGACATGGAAGCCTCCGTAGAGCTCGCCCGTCCTATGGAAATACAGAGAAGTGATTCTTCCCTCAGGAGGAGAAGTGAGATTGTTGGCAGAGATCATTTTACACCAATGAGGACTTATTTATGAATGAAGACGCTGATTTGAGCTAATAAATTACTTAAAACACGACACAGTGGACCTTTAAGTCGTGACACAGGCTGTTTAAGTCGAGAGAATTAACAAGAAAAAAAACAAGCATCTAAGAATAAAAAAGGTGAGTTGTTTTTTGTGGTGTACATATAAAATACTAGTTAAAAATGTAACCTGATGTTGGAGGATCACTCAAGTTTGTTGGATTCATGAGTGTTGGAACAAACTTCGAGAGCGATCCTCGTGATAGTCGTTGAGATATTTCAGAGGTGATGAAACAAATCAACCGTCATAATCGTCCAGACAGTCGCACTGCAGCGCGGCTAAAAAACAAACAGCTAAATTACCTCGAATACAGAGTTACATCATAACTGTGAGACGGCCTGCGTCTGTTGATCTTCCACTCGGCCTGCGCTGCGATTACTACAGATTACCACGACATAACTCCTCTCTGCATGTCGGGACACGCTGCAGCTCTGTGTGTCGTCCCTCCGTGAATAAACACAGAGATCTAAGAAGACAGATGGAGGGAAGAGGAGAGAGAACAAAGCTGGCACGAAGGAAGAGATGGAACAGTTAAACAGAGAGAGAGAGCAAGCACTGAACTGAGAGGAAAACTAAAAGAGAGGCGATGAAGCAGCAAGAAATGTATATCCAAGAATCAGACTGCTGTCAGCTGCTGATGGGTAACATGGTAACAGTCACCTCCGGTTGGGACAAACACAGCTCAGGACTATATTTGGGAAACAATGTCAGCCGTCACCGGAGGGAGTGAATAAATGAAGGCAGTGTATCCAAAACAAATCACAGGATATCCACCGGACGCCACAAGAAGTGAAGTCAGCTCGTTAAAAAGCAGGTTAACGGTGATTCTCTAAACAACTGAAGCTCGCCTGTCATCATAATTACATTATTGATTTAACATACATATCTTATCTGAGTGATAATATTAATATATGTACATGACCTCGATTATACTGCCTGAAGTGTTTACATGCAATTTTGAGTCCATTTCATTTATTGTTCTGGTTTAGCAGTTTTATTTGTTGTACGTTTTATTTATTTTTGACATTTTTAAACGTATTAAAAGTGTTAAAAGTAAAAGTGTACCGCTCTCTGGGAGGATGTGCTTGCATTAATATGCCATTAGATCAGCGATAGAACAGTAATGTTACCGATTTCTCTCCCAGCGTTTCTCCGATTATGAGTATCTGTGTTCCTTTGTGTCCAATTTCAAATAAAATATATTAATTTAACAATACACTAAGATATTGTGTTGAAACATTAGACTACTTTGGTTAAAGTGAAACTCACCCTAATGAATAAAAGTCTTCAAGTATAAGATGTTTAATGTACTTAACTATAAAAAGTACAGTTAAACGTACATTATACAAATATATTTACATGTTTATATTTTGGGGGCAGAAACTGTTTTTATCATCGTCACACTCAGGTACAACAAACCTTTGTTTGGCTTCTCTTAAAGGGTAACGTCACCAGTTTTTACACATTGCTCACATTAAAGTGTGTTTGTTAAGCTTTTTGTGGCTCCAGAGGATAAACTGCATTAAGTGATGTCACGTAGCAGCTAAGTTGCATTATGGGTAATGTAGGCCCCTCTGGTCTGGCATTACGGACAGTTTGAATTTTTTTTTATACCATGCATTCTTCTTCCTTGTGTGATTCGTGGCACAAATCATCTTAAAAACAAAGCTTTTCTGATATCAGGTCCCATGGGGTCCACCTGAAGGGGGCGTGGCTTCAGCTCTCTACTCGCTGCAGGTAAGCTACCTGTTCCCCCGCCTCCCTCCCCTTCCCCCTGCTCTCCCCGGACATCATAACCTCACACAGCCCGGACTGTGCGTTGGTGGATGTTAAAACTATTGATCGTATTAAATGATAATCATGACATCGGTGATCTGACCCCGCCCCCTCGGGCCTGCTGGGTCACTACAGTGCGGTGTCTGTTTCATACCCTGCGGTGACACAAACATGTCCACGCGTTTTTGTTTTTTTTAAAAAACACTCACATTTTCTGAACGGGCTTCTTCCTCTTCTTCACCGCGTACACTCCACCATTGCCCGGCATGGCGGCGGTGACGTTTCAGCCAACTGTCCGTTTCCTTTCCCTTCAAAAAGGAGCAAGAAAAAAAACCTCCAACTGATCAAGCTAGCTTAAAAGTTATGTTTTTTTTTTAAACCTCCAGACACACCCTGAACGTTTCTCCTCCTTGTTAAACCTTGTGAAAAAAAAGAAGATCCAGATGTTCTGACTTTAACTCCACTCGGTCCGAACCAGGTCAGAATTAGTCCACATTGTGCGAGGAGTCGCGGGGTTCGGCAGCAGCACGTCGGTCAAAGACAAATCAGAGAGTCGTGAACTTTCCAAGAGCAGCAGACACCTCGAGCGGCGCTCCGCCTGTGTCTGCGCTGCTGCTGCTGCCTCAGCCAATCAGGTGCGCCGTGACACCCCCTCGTCTCTGTGTCGCCGTTTGTGATTGGTCCAAACCTTCTCCGTTTGTTTAGAGTCGCTCTGAGCTGTAAAATAAACACACTGTACATACAGTGATATAATATGAATATACATGATTCTGAAATGGGCCGTTTAGCAATTAGTGCTTTTACTTTTACTGGAAAATAAAATACTGTACATGTTAATCTGCCGCTGTGGCTTAGGGGTAGAGCCAGTGTCTTGTCATCTGAAGGTTGCTGGTTGGATTCCCCATGTTGAAGTGTCCTTGGGCAAGATACTGAACCCCAAACTGCTTCTGATGTGCTGGTGGACACCTTGCATGGCAGCCACCGCCATCAGTGTATGAATGTATGAATTACTGTAAGTCGCTTTGGACAAAAGCGTCTGATAAATACCCTAAAATGTAAATGTAGGTTCTTTAGAGAGTTAAATGTTGGTTAAAGTTTGACATAAAGTGGCAGCAACATGTGTTTTTCCATCATGTTCTGAATCTGCCGTGTTCTCCGGGCTCCTGAAAAATGTTTTTTTAGACTGTAACTCCATCCAGTGGTGGCGACAGCTATCACAGGTGATACCACACTGTATTTATACTGCGTTACATCAGACAAAATATGGAGCCTCAGTATTTATAGCAGTAAAAATACACAGCTAGTACTGTAACCTGTTAAATGAAGTGTAGTGGAGTTGAGGTATAGAGTCGCATGAAAACAAAACGCTCAAGTAAAATAAAAGTAATTTTAAATGAAGACAAAGACTCGAGGTATTCTTATGCAGCTTTTTAAATCACAAAATATTTATTACATTTTACCAAAATAAATGATTGTAATAAATCTGACATGGTTCATAATAAGGAGCTAAAAAAAAGTGTCACATTCACAGCATGATTATTCTTTAATACCTACAGTTTGTCATACAGGAGTGTACCTTGATCATGGTTGTGTAAAAAAATTAAAAATGAAAGAATCAAAATTCATCTTCAACAAAGGCACTGAGACCGCTGCCTTCACAGTTTAGGGTCAGAGATTAACAGAGGACAGAGAGCGGACATGTTTGCTTTCAGTTACGCAGCTGTCTGTAGAAAACATGGATTCTGGGACTCAGGCTGGACTCTTCACCGTCGAGAGAACTGGAATGTGATCAGCTCCTGAACTCAAAACACCAGCGGCTTCGGCTTCTCCCAGGGGAACTCCTCTCTGCCGAAGTGGCCGTAGCAGGCAGTGGCCTGGTAGATCGGCCGCTTCAAACCCAGCTCCCTGCGAGAGGAACACAGTCGATGTTACACGGTCATATTCACAGAACAAGACATGAATACAGTGTTTGGAGCTATGAAAGAAAACTACACATACTTCACAATGACGCCAGGCCTCAGGTCAAAGTTCTTCTGTACGATCTGCAGCAGCTCGTCTTCGTCCCTGGACGACGTGCCGTAGTGAAACACTGAGATGGAGAGTGGATGGCTCACACTGATGGCGTACGAGATCTGAAGGGAATAACAGACAATAAATCAAAGCTCTCAGCTGTCAGGACATCTCAGACGTCTACCTTTATCTCTTATACAGTTTTCAAGGTTATCAAGAAGAATCAGACATAAAATAATAACACAATATGTTATCAGAGGCAAATGATGCCAGAGTTTATGCAAATATATGTGTCTTTTTATAATTTGTAGTGCTTTTATTGCTCTTATTCTTTGTATTTGTATTTATGAACACTGACATTTTTCACTTTTATCATCTTGATCAAACTTTATTTTAACTTTTCCTTAATGTGAACTTGCTTCTGTTGCTTTTATTGTCTCCTCAGTATCTTTTTTTTTTCTTTTTAACTCTGTTCTCTGAAAGGTGTTTTATAAATTAAAGTTATTCAAAGTCTTTTTACACTCAAAATGGAGATATGACAAGAAAGGAGTCTTTGGGCTACACTAAAATTAAATAAGTTATTAATGAAATCCTCAAGTTGTTGTGTGTAACTTTGTGTTACAGAGTGTCCTATTATCTTCCTCACCTGAACGAGGGCTCTCCTGCACAGTCCGGCTTTGACCAAGGACTTGGCGACCCAGCGGGCGGCGTAAGCTCCGGACCGATCCACTTTGGAGTAATCTTTCCCGGAGAAAGCTCCTCCTCCGTGGCCTCCCCAGCCTCCGTATGTGTCCACGATGATTTTACGCCCTGTGAGTCCTGCGTCGCTCTGGTGATACAAACACATCGGTCAACACCTGCTTTAACACACTTTTGATTTATTTATTTCTTTAATTTACATTTCCCTCCGGGGATTCGTCCTCACTCACCTGTGGGCCACCGAGAAGGAATTTCCCACTTGGCAGTAGATGGTAGATGGTCTTGTCATCCAAGTATTTGGCAGGAATGATGACCTTCACCACCTTCTCCATCAGATGGTGTCTGATCTCCTCCAGGCTGATTTCCGGGATGTGCTGGACCGAGATGACCACAGTGTGAACACGCAGTGGCTCCATGGCTCCCATGTTGTCTCGGTACTCCACGGTGACCTGCAGGAAAGAGCCGAGAAGCTACAATCAAACTCAAAACGAACACTTAAATGAGGATGCAGCAGAATTCTTGGTGCTTCTTTATTCCTTTATAAGACAGGAACCAAAGGAGAGGCGGCTTTTGTTTTGTCTTCTGAGGAGGCTCACTTGTGATTTGGAGTCTGGTAGGATCCAAGGACACTCTCCGTTACGTGACAGCTCCTTCAGCCTGTAGTTGAGTTTGTGAGCCAGAAGGATGGTTAAGGGCATACACTCCTCGGTCTCATCTGTGGCGTATCCAAACATCAAACCCTGAGGAGATACAGATGGAACAAATGATGTTGGACAAAAGAAGTGATTTGAAGACATTAATTTGGACTCAACTGAACATTTTTCACCTTTTTTTAATTAAACGTTTTATCGATTAATCAAGAAAATACTCATTATTTGCAGCCCTATCCTCTCCCAAAGTGACTTTTTACAACCATCTTCACAAGTATAACGAGACAATTATACATCCAGGAAGAATAAAAAATAAAACAGTTGAGGATTTAAAGGCGACACACTGAACCTGGTCCCCGGCGCCGATGTCCTCCTGATCCCGGCCCTCAAACACACAGTCTGATATCTCCGGGCACTGCGGCTCCAGCGCCAACAGCACGTTGCAGGTCTTGTAGTCGAAACCTGAAGATCACAGTCGGGACTCATTCACTTCACTCGCTCAAAGTTATTAACCAATAATACTGAATCCCACCATACTGCACCTTTTGAAGAACTATCATAGCCGATGGACTTCACGGTGTCTCGGACCACCGTCTGGAGATCCACTATGGCCTTAGAGGTCACTTCTCCCACCAGTAAAATCATGCCCGTCTTCGTCACACATTCTGTAACGACACAAACCAGGAATCTGTGATTACAGAGTGAAAAAAGGGACGTATCAATACGGCTCTGGCCAATATCAGAGATTATCAAATGTGATTCTTCACCTGAGACGAACAAATCTGACTATTATCTTATTTAATTTTTAATATATTTGTGTTATTTCCCTCTAGAGTTTAGAGGGAAGGGACAGACTAGCTGCACCTTACAGTATATTTTGGGCTATTTTCTTATGTTGAAGTAATTCTTTGCATTAAAGATCTAATTTAAAGTAGTTCTTTAATATTACTTTCTTATTCAAAAGTGTGTTAAAGAAGAGAACAGCAGTGAAAATACGATTCACTGTCAGTTGAGATGCTTCAGAGGGAGCTGAATTCCAGTGACATAACAAGTATTTAAGTATTGAACTTTGTTTTAAAGGACAAAAGCTGATCCAATATAAGATAACTGATTGTGAAACCATTAACCAGCGGTACAGCTTTGAAACTAGAATCACGCAGGTATGGCGGCTACACTGCTTTCATGTTTGCTGTTATTATAGTTCAGAGTCTGTTTGGAGGGAAACCTGTCTGATGGGGGTTTTTATTATAATATTAAAGGAACAATTCAACATCACAAGAGCACTTACCACAGGCCACTTTAGAGTCAGGGTCTTGACTCAGGTATGCATCCAGCACAGCATCACTGATCTGATCACACATTTTATCTGCGAACACAAAGACAAGAGACGTCAGAGGGCAGAATGGGGACACGACTCCTGTAGATGAGAGGAAGATAAGTTAAAGAGCACGTAAAGATCTTCATTGACTCGTCTTTTTCTTCCTAAATAATCAAACTCTCCTTGTTTTCAGGACTGAATAAACAAACTGACCTTAAAGGACAATACAATTTAACTTTGTATACATGTGGCGGACCCTGCCACCTCTCTAGCTTGTTTGTATATTACCTCATTAATAATGAGTTTGAATTTCTTCTCTAGAAGTACATAGAGCTCCTTAAGTAAATAAAAACATCTGTTTACTTATTCCACTATTGATTATAACGGTCTCAACATGCCTCAACATGTCCAAGCAGTTCACTCTGTGCACAGTTACTCAGCTAAACATGAATCATAGGTGTATTCTTGGCTGTTAGCCAGGATTTTAGACATACTGAGGTCCTCCATCCATCCAACCAGAAAAAAATATATAAATTTGATTTGAGTATAAATCAAAGGACCAATAATCGCTTAAGAAATAATATCTATGAAAATCTGACTCCGACAGAAGAAGAAGATAAGTGACAAATATGGCCAATGTTGACTTAAATGTATTAAACTTATTCATTTGCTAAAAATAACTTATTGAAATACTTTAGAATAACCATCATTAATAAATGCTAAATGTATAGTTATATTTTCATAAGTAATTTCACTGATAAGAAACAATAACATGGGTCATAAAAGATTAATTAAGTTGGAACTCATCCAAATAATGTTAATAAATGAACTACACAGTATTTATTAAATATTTACACAGCATTATGAACATAAACTGCAACTTTCCAATAAGCATTAGCTAATAAATGGTATATAAAGCATTTCATTGCTTCTTAACAGAGAAATCACTGCTAAATAAAGTTTGATGAGCTATAAATTTGCCATTTTTTCGTACATAGTTTACTCTAATGATGTGACAGATATTATAAAATATACATTTAAAGATATTAAAGTCCCAGACACGTCCTGGCCTCAGTGTGAAGCGTGTCACAGGTGTAAACAGAACATTAACGAGACGGTACCGGAGTGTCCCTCTCCCACGGACTCGGATGTGAACAGGAACGTCTTCCCGCTGCGGGCTCCGCTCGGGTTCATCTTCGGCTCGTCGCTCGGGACACACGAGTTGAATCAAACTGAATAAAAAGAGGAGCCGAACTCAACGTGTTGGAGCTGTAAAGTAAAGTGGAGCCAGACTCTCGATGTTCGCCGCGTACCGACCGTAAAAAGCAATCATTAACCCGGTGGGCTGAGCTGAGAGGAGCCCGCGAGGCGACTTTCAGGACCAACGGTTCTAACGGAAAACTGTTGGAAGCGGCCGAAGCGACTTTACAGCGGTGTTTAAATCAGGACAGATGATTCAAATAATTTAAATAATTAAATAAAACTACAGCTTCACACACTCGTACGTCCTCCTCGGTGGACGTCACCGTGTAAAGGGGCTGTGCGGGACTCCGGCGGGACGTTTCCATGCGGGAGTCCTTCAGGCAGCAGCCGGGACAGCCTCAAGATGTCGCTGTTATGACGCAACATTAAAGGGTGACTCCGCCGAGTTTACATGGCATGTCCAAACATGTCCAAAAGGAAAAACTCTTCCAGATATCCAGAATGTAATTTTGAATATCCAAAAACACATTGTGAAGAAGAAGAAGAAGAAGAAGAAGAAGAAGAAGAAGAAGAAGAAGAAGAAGAAGTAGAAAGAGAAGAAGAAGAAGAAGAAGAAGAAGAAGAAGAAGGAGAAGAAGAAAAAGAAAAAGAAAAAGAAAAAGAAGAAGTAGAAGAAGAAGAAGAAGAAGAAGAAGAAGAAGAAGAAGAAGAAGAAGAAGAAGTAGAAGAAGAAGTAGAAGTAGAAGAAGAAGAAGAAGAAGAAGAAGAAGAAGAAGAAGAAAGAAGAAGAAGAAGAAGAAGAAGTTTTGCTGCTTTCTTTGTCATTTATAACAATAAATGAAGAGTCTTTGGGTTTTGGACTGTTTCTTGGACAAAGGAAGTGATTTGAAGACATTACTTTGGACTCAACTGAACATTGTTCACCTTTTTTAATTTGTATTTTACAGACTAAACGATTTATCGATTAATCAAGAAAATAATCATTATTTGCAGCTCTATCCTCTCCAGAAGTGACTTTTTACAACCATCTTCACAACATGTAACGAGGCAGTTATAAATCCAGGAATAATAAAAAAAAATAAAACAGTTGAGGATTTAAAGGTGACACACTGAACCTGGTCCCCGGCACCGATGTCCTCCTGATCTCGGCCCTCAAACACACAGTCTGATATCTCCATCACCATTAAAGCGTGTTTACATGGCATATCCAAAAATGTCCAAAATGAAAAACTATTCCAGATATCCAGAATGTAATTTTGAATATCCAAAAATACATTGTGACCAGTAAAAATGTCATAAAGGATATCCACAATTTGTATTATGACTAGTAACAATGCAGTTGTGGACATCTGAATATATATTGTGGATATCCGTAATGACATTTTTACTAGTCACAACGTATTTTTGGATATTCAAAATTACATTCTGGATACCTGGAGTGAAAATTATGACTAGTGACAATTGGATTGAAGGTATCTGAAATGGGAGTTTTTCATAGTAATAATTCTATTCCAGATTATCCAGAATGTAATTGTGGATATCTGAAATGTTCTTTTTGACTAGGAAGAATTGAATTACAGATATCTGTAGCACATATCCAGTCTAGATATTAAATGTTAAAACGGTCCACAAGGATTTTTAGATATCTTAAATTTAGTTCTGACTAGTACAATCAAAGTTGTAGATATCCTGAAATACAGTTTCTACTAGTAAGAATGCTATTGCGGATATCTTTAACTACCATTCTGACTAGGAGAAATGCTATTATGGCTTCATCTAAAATGTAATTACAGACAGGAGTGTGGTTCGATTAAATGTTAAAACAGCTTGCCATACACGTCTTTCGAGTACTAACTGCATGTGTGGAGAAAGTAGAATACAGCTTTTTGTGGCTCCAGAGGAAGCTGTATGTAATCTGAAACTTCCTCCAGTGATGTCACTCAGTGGTTGAGTTGCATTGTGGGTAATGTAGGCAGCAGGTTTTTGACAGTTTGGAAGAAGAGACGATGAAATTGAATACAGGAGAAGCACCTTTTTTGTAGACCTTGTCATCACGTAGACGGGTCTTTTTTTAAAAAAATTCATTCAGTTTCACGCCAAACCAACAGGTAGCAATATAACCTCTACTGTAAAGCAACGTTGGCCAATCAGAAACCTGTTTTCCTGTCTACACATGAACACTGAAAACACCGTTGTGAAAGTCGTTTACATGTGTACAGAAGTCCAGAGTGAATAGATAAAGCTTTGTTTTAGCCTACATTACCCACAATGCAACTCAGGCCATCCGGGAAAAGATGGAGAGCCAAAGTCACGCCCCTTCCAGTTTTTCATAAAAACTTTGTCTGGCTTCTGGAGACACCAGACGAGCTGTGTGGAGCCGTTTTATGGTTGTTTTGGTTGTTTTCACGTTTTAAATCAAGTCTCCAGCTTCTTCAGTTGTTTAGCAGAATCCTGCAACGTGGTTTTTCTGCTAAGCTCCAGAAATGTTTTGTGGACTGTGAAGCTTCACCTGACTTTGGGTGAACTGCTCCTTTAAGATCTCTCACTTCAGTTTAATCAGGACGCCTCAGTTACTCTGAATATTCTGTCACAATTAAAACTCCTGCATTCAATATAAAACTCAATGATCGACATTTGACTTTTTCTCTTTCACTTGAGAAACATTTTAAACCCAGTTAAAGTTTTGCTTGTAAGTATTTATGCTTCTTCAGCTTCAGTAAAAGGTCTGAACACTTCTTCAGCTTCATCATTAACACATTAGTTCAGACTGCAGACGGACTGCTGGGTGGAACGGCAGTTATTCTGATGAGATGTGGTTCTTGTACATAACAGAGGAAATCACACATGTTGTCGAAGCCGAGCTGAACTGAGCTCTTCCCCTCAAAAACTGTGCACAAGTGAAGTATATTTGCATACATAAGCTAAACTGTCACTGCTGGAACAACGAACTGCTGCCGAGCACAGGATGAGGAAATGAAGTGAAGCAACAGAGTGACTTCACTCCTTTATTGCCTTGCAAATATCCCTGCTGACGGCTGAGCCCTTTGCCCGGTCGTATCAGTTCAGCTCAGCCAGCCTCCACCGCTCGATCATCTCATGGTACGTAGAACACAAACGTAGAAGTTTAAGTCGTTTAATTGACACGTTCTCGTTTTCTACAGCTGTCGACAGGGTTGTTTGGTGGCACAGTTCACGAAAAGCAGGAAATGAAAGGTCTGCGGGGTCGTGATCTAGTTGTTTGTGGCTCCTGTTGGGCCAATGAGACTTTGATTGAGGCAACAGCTTTGGTTAATGAGTAACGCTGAGGAGGTGCAGCCCTCAGCAGACGTTCGTTCAGCTCTGACTGTGTGACTCATACAGTCACAAGAAGCACAGATCTGTTTGTTGTGCTTCCAGGACGGGACAACACAACTCTGCCGAGGCTTCTGTGTGTTTTGTGTCAGGTTGTTTTGTTGGTTGTGACGGAGAAGCAGAGCTGCGATGGTGAGTGATGTGCTTTTTCTACGGCTGCGTTCACTCCTTCATCTTAGACGTTGTTCCTTTTTCAGATATCACAGCTTGATTTCCATGTTGATATGATCTCACATGACTCCTTATAGGTCGGTTCATGTTTGCTTAGCGGGTTTGCTTTGTGCTGGAGGTTTTCTGACAGTCACACAGGCCGCGGCTCACTGATAGAGCCCTTTTCCTGTTCGCTCAGAAGCAGGAAGTGAATCTGGTCACTTAGAATTGTGACCACAGAGGTCGTTGTTGACTATATTTAGCTGTCAGAGTGGTTTGACCAGAAGAACGACTCTGATCAGTCAATTAGTGGTAAAGAAAAGTCAAAAAAAGTCAAAGAAGAGGATTAGAGCCACTGTGAAAGAAAAGTTCAGACGTTTTTTTTAACTTTTCTCAGGATTCTGACTTTTAATCGCAGAGACAGAAAAATGTTTACAGTCCGACTCTTGAGTTCAAAGTCTGAATTATGAGTTTAAAGTCAGACGTCATTGTTTCACGGTGGCTCTAATCCTCTTCCGTACGTCGAACACTGAACCTTTGGGATGGCGACTGACACGATTTACAATCCAGAAGCGTCAGTATTTTGGGAACGAGACTCAAAAATCAACCTTCCTTTAAAATTGTGACTATTTGCTCTACGACAGGAAACTGAATATAAACATTTAACACCATTTTCTGACCCTTTATTGACCAAACAACTCATCGATTCATCAAGAAAATAATCCACAGATTGATGAACAACGGTTTGTCCCCTGTCCTTTTCACAGGCTGCCGTAAACCCTCAGTCGCCGGCTCCCGGCTCGTCGGCCAAACTTGACCAGGTGCAGAGTCAAGTCAACGATGTGAAAGTCATCCTGACAGACAACATCAGCAAAGTGCTGGAGAGAGGAGACCGACTGGACGATCTGATGGGCAAGACCGAAGACCTGCAGGCCTCCGTGAGTGTTCAATCATGATGATGCAGACTTGGGTATTTCTCTTCGTCCACTGGGTGTTTTTACTCCACAACATTTATCTCACAGCTGTAGTGAGTAGTTACTTTTGAGGGGAAGATTTAAAAAGGAAAATAAATGATTCCCCTTCTTGCTGGAGACGTCCTGACGCCCCCTGAAGGATCCTCGAGGCCCCTCGTCATGTTTCAGATTCCTGCAGGCGTCCAGATGGTTTAATTTACAGATTAGAGAAGCGTCGGACAAATTAAACTAATTTTATGCAACAAAACTTTTCTTCCTTCCGTTAATCATCTCTCAGCCCCTCATACATCCCCATTCATCCCTCTTGTTATTGCGACATACTATTTATCTTGTTATAATGTGAAATATCTCACATTATAGTGATAACTTATTGATATAATACCAAAAGTCTGACACTGTGACATGAAAACTTACATAGTTATATCAGGCAGCTTCACTTAGTTTAGCGATAAATAATTTATCGTTATAAGTTCAAACATTTCACTTGATACAAATTGTTATAACATGAAACTTACCTTGTTGTAACTATATAAACGTTTCACATTACAGTGTGATAACTTATCTTAAAAATGATATAGTAACGATTATAACAAACTTTACTTGTTATGACAATATTCTATTTATGTTGTCATCATGAAATAAGGTGTGATTTCGTTGTTATAACATGAAATGTGTCACGTTATGATGCGATAGTGTGAAAATATGTCCTCATAACAACAAATTATCACATTATAACAAGATCAATATATTTTTATAGTTAGGTACGTTTGTATTTCATAATAACGTCATGAAATCTTGTTAAAAAAATCAACTTTACACGTTGTAACGTGATAATAATCCAGTTTTCTTTCCCCGGTGTGGCTGCAATAAGCTTCTGTAACATCAAGCCACAAAATACTTTATATATTTTAACTTTTACAACTTTTTTTCTCACATATGCATCATAAAATCAGTAAAGTTCCCCTTTAAGTAAAAACATCCCTCCATCACTTGTGTTTAATTAGGTTTCCATCGTGTCTCGTTTCAGGCTGACTCGTTCCAGAGAACGTCCACGCGGGTTGCCAGGAAGTACTGGTGGAAAAACATTAAAATGATGATCATAATCGGTGTGATCGTGCTGATCGTCCTCATCCTCATCATCCTCTTCGCCACAAAAACTATTTAAATCCCGTCGACACTCCTTCACCAGCTCAGGGACTGAACACGATCACGCTGGTGGGATGCAGCTCGCCTTTTTTTAAATCGCTCTGATTTCAGCTCAAAGAAAAACAGATGTAGTTCAAGATCAAAATATTTACGTGTGATTCTGATGGTTACTCTGCGATGAAGCCGATGACGTGACGATGAAATCGTCAGAAACTCGGCTGAAAAACTTCCTTCAACACTCCAACATGTGACGAACGCGGCTCTTATCATTTCACAAAAGGATCAAACGTCCAAATGAGAGTTTATTATTTTTATTCGTCACATTTCTTGATGTATAATTACCTGTGTATATATACTGTATGCTCATGAATGTCGAACTCTGTAATAACATATTGTAATATATGACTGATGACTATGATAAAGAGGGTAAATTGTAACAACGCATTTTTTTTTTTTATCTTTGCTACCACAGAACTGTTTATATATATATATATTTATATATATATATATATATATGTGTGTGTGTGTGTGTGTGTGTGACCTGCTCCAACCAATCTAACATTTCAGTTATGTAATAATAAATGAAGCAATTTCACAATTAGCATATGATGACAATAAATACAAAAAACAAGAAGGGATGGGGAACGCAGACCGCTCAAACTTTGCAGGAATCTAAATAAATGCAAAACACCGAAATCCAAAAGTTTTAAGATACGACAAATACTGGAGAGGAAATGTGCTGTAGGTCAAAGTGCTCCTCAGTTATTGTTTTACAATCAGCTAGTGATCTTTGCTGGATACCATCATCTCTGTGGCCAACGCTCCGCCAGCCCACTGCTGCCTTTTCCTTCATCGCTCTGAAACCTACGAAAAAACAAAACAGAATCAAAATCAGCTCCGGATGAACGAAGAAAAGCTTAAATTAGAAAGAAAGAAAGAAAGAAAAAATAAAATAGGAATCCCCCGTGTTTATAATGTCCAATGTTAAAAAAAGAAAAAAAAAAAAACAAAGAAAAAGAAACTGAGAAACAATTATTTTAACATTTTACAGTTTAAAAAAAATAAAAAATAAAAAGTTAGTCCATAAGCTAGAAATCCTGAAGTGCGATAAATTGAAGAGGTCAAAGCCAAAATACTAAATGGAAGAAAACCTTCGACTGGTCAAAAATACACGTTAAAGAAAGCATTACATGCAAATTTCTGGAAATGTGGTGACACTTGTTGTTTTACAAAAGGTTATAAAGAGGGAAAATTCGTTACAAAAGAGAAGTCTTTTCCATCGCTGTCAGTAAGACAAAACAGAGCAATACATGTACACAAAGTAAAGCACTTTATCCCCCAACACAGTAGAGTCCAAATACGAACCAGGTTTTAGCTCATGGACTACTGGCTACAAGAGCTAAATAAAGAAACAAGCATTTCAGATAAGATTAGGAATGCATATATTAACAATAGGAACTGGGAAGTCCAGAGAAAGCTGTACGTATCCTTTGAAAAGCAAATAGTTATTTTCTCATATTTATAAATCATTACTTGTGGGGGAGTAAGGGCCTGTAAAAAATGACAATTACATGTGTATAAATTTACGTTTTACATTACAAACAGTTGCAAACAAATTAAAAATGGAAAGAAAGATGACAAAGCTGGACGTGTCCCATATTGTTTTAGTTTAGAAATGCTGATACAGGATGTTGTAAGACCATACCAAATGGCAGCATTCGAGAGCGTATGCTTCTCGTACCCGGTCCGCATTGAGCGGGCCCTGAGAGTATCTGGGAGTCAGCTCATGGCCTGCAAGGAAGCTCCGCTGGCAGGTACAAACAAGGTATGTCAGAGTTAGGAGACAACATACTTCCTTTTCTGTTTTCCTTGCACATCCTTAACTTTGGCATCCATTTACTGTAGTAGCAGTACTTTACCTGTTAACTTTACAGTTTAAAAAAAAAAGAAAAAAAAGAAATGAAGGTGCAAAAGAGGCAGCAGAAGGCCGGTTGTTAAAATAATCACCACAAGACTGTAGCCTCTATGTTACCACTACTGTAAAGCACTTGAGGGTGCTGAGAAAAAGAAATTTACAAGAAGAAATTACACATTAATGTTACCAAACAGCAAAGTAAATATGACTACTTTAAATTAACAGTAAGTAGTGTATTTTGGTTTTTACATACCTACTTGAAGGTGGGGGTTTCCCCCTTTAATACGGCTTGTAACTGTTGGTGTGAACACCACGCCGTGGCGACTTTCCGTATCCACCAGACTGATCTACAGGTGTGGTACAACATCGTTGATTGACATGACTTATCTTTTCTTAAAAAACGTTTAAAAAACATTACAAGAACAACACAGTGAAAACAGAAACAACAGTTATCTCTGACAACAGTTTAAATACGGGCGTCCAGATTTGGATTCTATATTAAAATGGATTGAAATGAGCGTTCAGTTTCAAAAAAATCAAAAACAAATGCAGACGAGTTTCTACAACTTCTGTAAATGTAGCTGTGACAGTTTGTTTGAGTCCACGAGGGCCGAACGTGGGCGAAACTTTCTGTTTGGTGAGTAAATCTCTTAAGATTCTCGTCACACTCACAGTTTGTACTGAAAGTCATTTATTAAAAAACTCTGCTGAGAGTCTCTGTCGTGTTTTTGTGTTTTCCTCTTCAGAGTTCAACACACTCAGAGGGACTTCATGGTGCGTTCAGGTGCACGACTTAAACTCTACATCTCTTCGTACAGCGAAGGATATGTGTGCCGACAGGAATGTAACCTGGAGACGGTGTCGGAGAAGTAGCCCCGTGCATTCCTACAAAAGCTGCTCAGTGGCGCTTTGAAACCAAAAAAAGCGAGACTTCCCCGGTATGAAGACGCCCGGTTCTTCCCAGATTCAGGCTTACTTGAACGGGGATAAAATGATTTAATCGTGCGGCTCTTCTAGACTTGACTTTCTCAAATAACGACAGTGAAACGAGTCGTTTCATTGGACTGTAGGACAGTCCAAAGGTTGTGACTACGTGCAATAGTTTATAAATGGATTAACATAAACTCAACAGAAAGGCTCCACAGAAGGCTCTACCTCCTTATCTAACTCATAATTCAACATATATAAACACATTAAGCATCTTTATCTTATATAAATGTTTGACTTAATTCTACAAGTAAAAATAAAATGAAAAATACTCACTCTGTGTAAACATACTTACCGTTGTAGTCACCATATCCATAATAGTTGTTGTAACCGGGGTAATCATAGCCTCCATATCCTCCATATCCTTGATTATTGTAACCATAATTGCCATAATTTCCGTAGCCTTGGTTCCAGTAGTTGCCGTAACCCTGGTTCCAGTTTTGATTGGGACCTGTAATTAAACAGGGTTTAAAAATAAATACTGTTCATCATGTTTTTTAATGACACGACTCATCAGGTTCACTGGGTCGGTCCATGTTTGTTGAGTAAAGATGAGGAGGTGGTTTTATGGAGGGTTATGTGCCCGGCAGTGACTGACTGATGTCTGTGTGTGTTTCCTGCTCGTGGTTGTAACGCGACTCCAGGAAGTCATAAAGGTCCTGATCAGACTGATATCAACATCTGACTGTCCTGAGTGATCACAAGCAGACAGCTGCACTGTGAGTCGGTCAGTTCTCAGCTGGCATCAACATGTTGATCTACTGACCACCTGTGACTGAACCTCACTTCCCTGCTCTGTATAAACACCTACATCACCAAACAAATGGACACAAGGAAAAAAACTAATTTATAACATCTGCCGAATTTACAAGAAGGCTCAAATACTTCTTCTTACAAAGTTTTGTAAAGTTTATAAAGTTTCTCCAAACTCAATTCCCAAAATTGAGTGTTTTTTAAAGGGAGTCTGGTGAGTTTCTCCACAGGAAACAAAGAAGTGCATTAGAGGTTATTTCCCTGTTTCTAATCTTTAAGCTAAGCTACCCACCTAATAATAGTAGCTTATATTTTCCATACAGACATGAGATTGATGTTTAACTCCTCCTCTAACTCTCACAAAGAAAGAAATGACGTGTGTTTCCCAGAATGATGAAGTATTTCTTTAAAGAAAAGTCTACAATTTAGTTAAGTGGCTTCTACACTATATTATTCATGTCATATTTTACTGGTCATTAGGGATTCAGAAGGTGAATCTGTCACATTATTTACATGAAGAGTTTTCTCCACTCACCACCGCCTCTTCCTCGAGACCTGGATGAGTATCCCCCTCTGCCTCCCCAGTACTGCTGCTGCTGGTACTGCTCCTTGGACATCGCCACTTTTATTTCACACTAAACAAACAGCAATTAAGTTGATTTATCTCCACAGTGATCAGGCGTCAGTCTTATTAAGTCACCACAGGTGCTGAAGCCGTCTGTACCTTGCTGAGTCCGATGTTGTGGTACTTCTTCTCCATGATGCTCTTCACAGGATCCTCCTCTTTGAATGTGATGAAGCAGAATCCTCTCCTCTTGTTTGTTTTGTTCTCCATGGGAAGTTCAATCGACTCCACCTGATCACATTATCAATGAATGTGCACATTAATATTTAGCAGTCTTCATGAAAAGAATTCAAATGATGTGTATGAAAGGAATCAATGAGCAGAGTGTCAGCCGCCGTACACCGAACAGAGGCGTACCTCTCCGAAGGCACCGAAGTACTCTCTGACTTTCTCCTCAGGAGTGTCTGGAGAGAGACCGCCGACGAAGATCTTCTTCACGGGCTCCTTACTCTTCATGGCCTTGGCTTTTTTGGGGTCAATGACCTTTCCATTGAGCTTGTGTTCCTTCTGTGAGGCGACCTGCACGAGAAAATTATAAGTCAACAAAACGGGGTTGAAAGAAAAAATAACTGAGTGTGAACAGACATCGTTCTTTCTTTCTTTATTATTGATAGAACAGCTCAAGATACGACAGGTAACAGGATGAGATCTTATGTCTATATATATATTTATATAAGAAAAATACATATTGCAAACTTGTTTGTAACATTCAGTTTTTCTCTAAAAGTGCAAGATAACTCACCCTTTGAATTATTGTTGTTTTGTTGAATGATCTTTTCTTTATTTTTTACCTGTGCTATTCTAAATGCATTAGAATATTCAATTTTTATATTTAATTGAATATCTTTCCTTTTTTTAAATACCATTTCTAGCTTTATGTTTAACTGAAAACCCAAATAAAAAAAAGTTGACAAATAAAATAACAGGTTTTCATATCAACACATATCAGACGGTATGAGTCGATCAATATATCGGTCAGGTTCCATTATGGATAAATAATGAATGTGCAGCCTGCAGCCATCAGACCGCAGCAGTGGCGGTTCTAGGGGGGCCAACAGGGGCCAGTGCCCCCGTAACTCTAGCCGTTTTTATTCTGGGCAGTAAGCCACCAATCTGCCGTCCTTTTGGCGGCTCGCTCCGCGGATTTAGACAGAAGGCGGCAAACTGGTGGTCTGTTTTGTTCCACCAGTTTTGCCCCTCGGAGGGTAACGTTACACTTATTTGCGCCTCCATTGCTGTAAATCCGAGGCGGCAATGTGGTGGCAAATGCTGAGATGGGCGGAGGTGTGGATGACGTGCACTGCTGCGCACCCACAGCCGGGAGTTTTAAAACCAGGAAACAGCTGATCACAGCAGTCAGTTCGTCACTTCATCCACCAAGATGAGCAGCTGGAAAGCCGCTGAGATCCGGGAGATGCTAGCGTCTCCTCGCTCTCTGTAGCTGTCTTGGTTGTCCGCTTGTTGTTGTAGCGGCGAGCTAATAGCGGTCGCTACTTTCAAATTAAAAGCCCCCCGCTAAGAACCCAGTTCTAAACTCCGATGGGGTGCAATGTAAAGCTCTTATTTTGAAGACAAATTCGACCTGCTTCTCTTCACGCCCAACTTCCTGCTTCACGTCACGTCACATGTTGACGCCTACCAGAGGAGGAAAAGTGGAGGCTTTTTTGAAAAGGTGGAATATTACACCTCCCTTTTAGATAGAAAAGGCGGCACATTGCAGCCTTTACCTTGCTGCAGATGTGCCACCTTTTCTATCTAAAAGGGGCTTCTGAGTCCGGACCCCCCTGTGGCCCCCAAACGAAGAGTCTGCATCAATAACAAAATGACAGATTTCTTGCGATGATTTTGGACTGAAGGGAGAAAAAAGTGTCTCAGCAGTTTACTACTAATTAAAAATGTTGAAATTGTAAACACTGTTTTGTGCCCCTCCAACAAAAAACCTGTCCCCCCTATTAAAACAGGTCTAGAACCACCACTGGACCCCTGACATGTCTCTGCAGCACCCAGGTGTGAGAGCATCACCTCTGGGAGCAGAGCAGTGAGTTACCTTGTCGACACTTTCTGGATCTTTGAAGAGCACGAAGCCGAAGCCCCTCGAGCGGCCCGTCATGGGGTCCAGCTTCAGCGTGCAGTCCACCACCTCTCCGTACTTGGAGAAGTAGTCCTTCAGATCCTTCTTGGTCGTGTCCCAGCTGAGCCCTCCGACAAACATCTTCCTGTTGACACAACAAAACGCATTTCAAGGCAGAGAAAAACGACACTTGTTGGACGTTTAACAACACAAGCTGTGGCATCTGAACACATCACCACACTGGTTTATTGGAATATGTTTTATGGTGCAGATTAAACTGTAGGATCAGTGTGGTGTTGTTACCCCTCATCCTCTTCGTTTTTACTGGCGTCGATCCTTGATCCCTCGGCCTCGCCCCCCATCAGGCCACAGTCCCCGGCCGCAGACATCGGGTCATCGCTGTTCGCCTCTCCATCCTCCTCCATTCTCATCATGGTGGTGTCATCGCTGAATTCATAATCGTCCGACATTTCTTTTGGCTTTTTTTTTTAGATGCTAACTAAAAAGTTGTCGCTAAAACAGCTACGTCAGAATCCCCCCTTTGCAGAAGCTAAGCTAGTCAGCTAACGCTAGCTAGTATTGTGTTACCATGGACCGTTAGCTTAAATTACAGCGACTTATCTGGTCAGTCTGAACGCGCCAAGTTGTGACGTTGGTCTGAATTCAGGCGGATTTGTGTGTCAGTGAGGCAGAAATCAGTTGCGGTTGCTACAGTTTTTAATTTGTGAGCGTCGTTTTGTTTTCATCGCATTTTCTTCTTCGTCTCTTGTCGCTCGGTGAACTCGCGCTCAGCAGCGCCCCCCGCCGGGCGTCAGGCCAACTGACAGCCCCGAACATGTGTGCTCACTGGGCTCAGGTTCTGTGTTAGCTGCGGGGTGATGGCAACGATAGCTAGTTAAGAGTCAAACAGCGAACCGGCCGGGACTTTTTTCTTCTTAACACTGGGATAATATTCACTCTTCTCCACCTGTCCGGGTTAGTCAGACAACCAGCGAGGTGCAGCAGCGTTCCCTAGCTTTAACACCGTTAAAGTGCTAATTAAGCTAGCTAACGTCAGCTAACCAGCTGCAGACTCTCCTAAAGAAAAAAATGGCCACTGTTTCAATTCCTGCCTGTACCAGTGCACTCTTGCTGGATATCGAAGGTACAACCACGCCGATCACATTTGTAAAGGTAAGTCTTACTAAGCTGAGCTGTTGTTTTCGGGATGACGTGCATACTAATTTAATAGCAGCGTTAGCTAATTATGCAGCTCTCAACACCGACTCACTGCGGCCATGCTAACGGACGCCTGTCACCAGTAGCAGCCAGCTAAACCAGTGTAGCTTGACCGTGTTTGACCAGTTTGCTCTAATAACAGAGTCACACCTTAATAATACAGTAATGCTTCTTATAAATCACTCTCCTTTTGTTATTATTCTCTTTATAATCACTGAAATGTGATTGTTAGGATGTTCAACCTAGCTAATTAAAGCTTATCATGCTGCGTTCAGGTCATGTCCGAGTTACCGTAATTACGAGTGTTCCACCTATCAATAACAACAGTCATAATAACAATCATGATGATAATAATAGTAACTTTATTTATAGCACCATTCATGCAAAGATGCAGCCCAAAGTGCTCAACAAGGACAACATAAAAGAATATATATGATAATAAATTATTTAAAAAGAAAATGTAGAAATAACAGGTTAAAAGAAGCAGCAACTGCACTGAATAAGAGAAAAGCAAGCAAACATAATAAAAAAGCCAAGAAAATAATGATAATATAACAAGAATAGAATTGATGCAGTAACTCCACCTTAAAAGCCAAATTAAAAAGATGGGTTTTTAATATCTTTTTGAAAGTACCAGGGCAGTGAGCGTTGGGACGGTTCTAGGATTTAAGGCGAGGTCCAAATCTTGATTTTGTAAATGAATTACAAACCATTCAGTCTGTTTTGTGTGAGATTTATTAAATTTTTCACTCTGTAAGGAGCCTCTAAAACACACCCGATGACTCCTCTTTGTCTTTCCCAGGATATTTTATTTCCGTACATCAGGGAGCATCTCGAGGATTACTTGTCCACTCACTGGGAGGAAGACGAGTGCAAGCAAGATGTTCACCTCTTAAAGAAACAGGTAAACGAGCGACGGCCTCACCGCTGATTTAAACACATTTAAGAGCAAAGTTGAGCCTTTTCTTCCAGGGTTTTTGCAAAAATGTAGTTGATTAAAGTCCTAATATGTCTGATGTAATATAATATTGCCCTGCTTAAAACTTTACACCTTGTTTACTGAATAAAGGTGAGACAAAACCTCCTGATACCTGATGATTTTCACCCTCAACACTTTACCTGATCCTTCATCCGTTAATGCTCCCTGTGGCAGATTGAAGAGGACATGAAACAGAACCGCTCGTGTCCCGTCCACGCCGTGGACCAGACGGTCCACACAGACGAGGAGAAGGCCATTAGGGAGGTGGTGGATAATGTGCTGTGGCAGATGGCAGCAGACAGGAAGTCGACAGCACTCAAACAGCTCCAGGGTCACATGTGGAGGTCGGCGTATTCTTCTGGGAGAATCAAAGGCGAGTAAGTACACTGATCGCTTTCCTCAATCCAAAATGGATTTATACATGTTTTAATGCTCCGTTCAAACTGAGCAACATAATCATAATGTACCCGAACAGTTCAGCTGTTTCACAACGTCTGTCGGTCATCACTGCATTTAAAACTGGGAAGTTGAAACATAAAATCTCAGATGGTCCAGAGCTTCATTCAGATGGTCAAAAAAAATGACATCCTATTTCTTTTCCTAAAAAGTTTCTCATGAACTTGATGGAAAACGTCATGAGATCGTTCACATAGTGTTTATTTCTAAGCACCAGCCTCTTTTTTCAGTTGTTTCCAATAAAGAGTGAGCGTCTGAGTCGCCCAGAGAAAAGGTTTTTAGTTGAAAATTGTTCAACTTGTCAGAAAAGTGTTGCTGACGTCACCTTGGCTCTTTTTCTTTTTCCTGTCCTAGGAGATAATGTTAACGTTATAACATTTGCTATTTAAATAGCAATAACTTCCATATTGTAATGACTTACTCACATAAATATAAGTATTTTAAAAGGAGTAAACGTTTTTATTTGATGATAGAAAGTCATTTTATGTTTGTTTTGTGACAAACGAGATGAAACTTCTTTGGGTTTGCAGATGTGCAGAGTCATGCTGAATGTTTATGGATATTTTTAATCAAACATACATAAGTAGGGTTGAAATGCATCAAAACGTCTATAAAATGTCTTAAAATCCTGTTAAAAATGCTCAAATTGATTACAAATGTTTGATTTCTGAGCTCATCATAAGCTTTATAAATGTAATTAAATAAGATTAATCTTGTGATCGTGGTCTCGTTGCCAACAGGGTTTACCAGGACGTGATTCCATCCATCAAGAGATGGAAAGGACAAGGACTCAAAGTGTTTATTTACTCCTCCGGAAGCGTGGAGGCGCAGAAACTTCTGTTCGGATACTCTGTCGAAGGAGATGTTTTAGATGTGAGTACAGCCGCCTGTCAGCGTTTTTAACATCAGTGAGATGTCTTTTTTTTGTTTTAAGTTGGTTAGGATCCATTGAAAACTGCTGTTAATGTAAAGTTGTTGTTTTTTTGTGTCTCTCCAGTTATTCGATGGTCACTTTGACACGACTATAGGAGCTAAAGTAGAAGGCAAAAGCTACGAGAGAATCGCTGAGAGGATCGGCTGCCCACCCGAGGAAATCACATTCTTGACAGACGTCACTCGAGGTACGTTTGTTGTTTTCAGAGATCCTTTGTGAGAAGAGGGTTCGCTTGTGGGGGAAAAGCTGAATGGAACCGGTAACATTGCCAAAGATCCTTTGATTTGTCTGTGAAGATGGTTTATTTTGGACAGAGTAACATGTGAGAATATTCCGGCCGTCCAAATGACACTAACCCCTTTCACACAGGAGAAGACGCATTATCTCCGCAGCGGCGGTTCGGCAATTCTCTGCCGATAGCGATTCACACAGAGCGAAGCAGCTCCGCATTAAAGACGAACCGACGTGAATTCACACAGAAATCCGGCGCTGCGGCTCCTAAAGAGGCGTGACGGTACACGTCATGATGATGACGTCATCAAGGTGTTTCCCAGGTGTCCCCCTGTCAATCTAAACCCGCGGACAGTTTATAATCATATGGATGCTGTTATAATGTGTCGTGATTGAGATCCTGACCCACCAAACATCCTGGAAAGTGACGAAGTTACGTTTTTCGCTCTAAATTACATAATTACATGATCACCATCAGTAAACTGGACGCTGTCTGACTCGCGGGGACGGAGGCTGTCTTCCGGGGGAAAGTTCACCAAAGTCTCGGTCTGGAGGGCTGACCGTCGCGGTGATTTATTTTCATCACAAACACTCGGTGAGTTTAAGTTTTTTGCCGGTAACAGACGCTGTTTTTCTGGCATGAATGTGTCGGTCAGACAGACGGAAGGACAGACGGGAGGACAGACAGGAGGACAGACAGGAGGACAGACGCTTCTCCACGTATATCTGCAGTATTGTTTTCCTCATATAAGTTGCCAGAGACAGTTACAGTTGCTACGTTACTGTTGTTTGGTCCTGTAACGTTGCTTTGTGGGACATTTCTCTGTATTAAGTTGAGTGAAGGACCTGTGTAGTTAACCGACCGTCCGATCGACACGCCCTCGATACGCGAAGCCGGCTGATCCGTTCACACTGGTTCGGTTCTCCAATAATGCGGCCCTGACACTACCTCCAGAGGCGGATCAGCGCCGGAGCGAAATTTCACCCCTCGCCACATCTGAGAGATTCACACTGAGACGGATGCGGAGAATTGGCGCACAGAAGCCGCATCCAAACGCCAGTGTGAAAGGGGCTACTGTTTAACGTTGGTATTACCTGTTGTCTCCACACACTCACTCGTGGATTTATCATTGCAGAGGCTAAGGCGGCTGAAGAAGCCGGGGCGAACGTGGTGGTGGTGGTCCGGCCTGGAAACATGGAGCTGACAGATGACGAGAGGTCCCACTATAACCTCATCACATCCTTTAGCCAACTTGAACTGACGGGACGTGTTTAACGCGAAGCGTGGAGGAAGACGGGGAGAACCTCTCCGGCTTCATCACATAATGACCCGATCCTTCCCTCCTCCGCCCCCCACCGACCCTCCCCCCTCCTTTTTACAACTGTTTTTGTTTGTTCCACGTTGGCAGTTGAAGAAGAGCAGGAGATGCTGCAGTCGGCCGCCTGCAGGGCTGCTGCCTGCTCACATCTTTCAGGATCCCTCTCACGTGTACGGGAGCAGATCTCCGGAGCGTAATAGGAACTCGAATAGAACATCGCTTTCGTTGGACCATTTGATGGACTGGGAAGAGAGCGGAGAGGCTGAAAGAAAAATAAAAGCCCTGAAGGAAAACTGCACACCTGTGACGTTACTTTACCTTTCTACCTTTTAGACGAGCTGCTCTCCAGTTCTGAACCTCTTCGATGTTACTCAAAACTTTTTCCAACTGTGTGTGTGTGTGTGTGTGCTGTATCTGTCACCTTTTGTAAACATTTTCCATTCACGTGCCGTCTCCTCCCTCCACACGTGCACACGTGTCGCAGATGTATGTTTAATCCAGTGGTTGAACTGTTTAACACTGTAATGTTGTAGGAAGTAGAGTTACAGTAATAGATGCTGACGGAAAGTTCTCATTTCAGACTTTGTTCCGATGTCTTAATTAGTCCCTCCTCCTCCTCGCAGGTGAATGGTGTCTATTTAAATGTGCCATCCTCGTTGATAATCTGTAATATTGGTGTCGGAAAGAAAAAAAAATTGCCAAATTGAGGATTTGTGTGTGAAACATAATTGGTATTATTCAGGAATGATAATCTGAAAACTTCCAATAAATGCCTCATCTCACACAGAACCGTGTCTCTCTCAGTCCACATGTTTCTGTACATGTAAATCTGAAACAGTTCACCCGAAAATGAATATTAAGTCGTCACCTCCTGCCTTCGTGCTGATGGACAGACAGCTGACGTATCTGGAGACTTGTTATAAAACGTAAATAAACAAAAACATACATTTTCAGCTTTAAAAAGGGCGTCAGTAACATCTTCATTTATTCTTTACTCCGATGTTGAATTTCGCTGTGTTTTTATTGATACTGATTGTGTTCTGTGCAAAGGTGCATTTTTAAGAAAAATCTTGATTAGCAGTAGCGTCTAAAAAATCTCACAATCTGAAAGCAAAAACATTTGAAAAGACCCAGAAACCAGTTTATAAAGTTTAAAAAGGACTTGGTAACAAAACATAGTGTGTAAACAGCAGATTTTTGGTTGTAGCTTTAAGTAACTTTTACATGTCAGATAAAAAACAGAACCTCTACATTTCGTCCGGTTGGTACCGGGACACTTCAGAGGGGTTCAGGTTCACCGGAGTCCCACAGTCGTCTGTGCACACGGCGCCGAACCGGCTGTGCCTGAAACTCGATGGCGAAGGTGCCGATGAAGAGGAGGAAGAACATGACGAGCGCCCACTGACACTGAGCCGCCTGAGCGTGGAGGCCCTGAGCCATCAGGGAGAAATCTGCAGCCGGAGAGTTAAGGGCGAGACGAGCAAACAGGAGGACAGGACGTGAACCTGTACGCTCACATCGAATCTGCTTCTAGTGTAACGAGACATTCAGATATTTAGTCGTATTTAATTTGTTGAGGACAAGTAGTTCTGTAGTTTCATCAAGGACCAGCAATCAGTTCCTGGTTCTGATTGGTCGTCATGTCGAACAATGACAGACACGAATCTGAAGCCATTAGTGGTGCTAAGTAGCTGAGATTAGCTTAGCATAAAGACTAGAACTGTGAGAAACTGTTGGTCTGGTTCAGTCGAATGGCAACAAAATCTACCTGCTGCGCCTCTAAAACTGAAGATGATGTATTTCATTTGTTTAAAGCTCCACTGTGTCGTGTTTTCAGTAATTTATTAGCTCAGATCAGCGTCTTCATTCATAAATAAGTCCTCATTGGTGTAAAATGATCTCTGCCAACAATCTCAAGAATCACTTCTCTGTATTTCCATAGGACGGGCGAGCTCTACGGAGGCTTCCATGTCCTTCCGCTCTATAAAAAACGATGAACTGGTGAGAGGGACAAAAAGCTCTACGTGGTACAGATAAGGCTAAAGGCGTTTTCACTCAGAGCCAGCGTGACTGTGGAACGGAGAAGGAGCTTAGCCAGACGCGCTCGTCAGCTGCAGTTTGAAGTCTGTTTGAAATAACGTACCTCATCACCCGAAACTAAACTTGATGAAGTGCTGTTTGAAGACATGTTGTTGTCACAGCTTCTTGAATCTTGACACATCCCGCCTGCCGTAGTTCCAACAGGCTGCAACGCACGTTTGAAAACGCGAGGCGCTAGAGAGCAGTATTCATTTGGATGCAGAATAACATTTAACCACTAGATGGGAGAAATAATTCCACAGTGTGTCTTTAATCTGACCGGATGTTTCTGCTTCTGCAGTCTTTACACTAAACTATGTCGCTATGCTATGCTAAGTCATTTTGTGTACCTGTGGATTCATTTGGTGGCTCGTTTTAGTTCACTTTCTGTGTCTTTGTAGCTCTGTGAAACTCAGCAGTCACTTTCTTTGTCTCTTAATCGTTGTTTTTTGTAGTTTTGTGAGTCATAACTTCATTTTTTGTCACTTTGTAGTTGTTATGTGAATCTTTGTTTTCTGTCATTTTGTGTCTTTATTGTTGTTTTTCGTGCTTCTGTAGTTTTGTGAATCTTAGCAGTCGTGTTTTGTCTCTTTGTAGTTTTGTTTGTGTGTCTTACTCGTCATGTTGTGTCTCTGTAGGTTTGTGAATCTCTTTGTAGTCGTTCCTGCATCTAAGTAACCGTTCTTTGTCTCCTTGTAGTTCTATTTCTGTGTCTAGTTTTGTGCATCTTAGTCATTTGTGTCTCTGTGTCTTTGTAGTTGTTTTCTGTCCCACTTAGACGTAGCATTTGCAGTGAAAGGATACAGAGGATCATGCAGAGGGTGATGGATCCGGACAGCAGGAAGCGGGCGACGCCGGCCCTCCTCCCCTCGTTCCTGATGTTGACCCTCAGGGTGATGTAGGACTGCACCCAGCAGAACAGCGTCCCCAGTCCGAACGTCATGAAGGTGCCCAGGTTGTGGATCATCTCGTCGGCGAACAGCTAAAAGCAGAACTGATCAGTGACATCACTCTTTACCCGTCACGTCCTGCAGGTGAGCCCACCTGTAAGCCATCCGTCAGCGTTTACCTGGAAGTTTCCGACGAGCGTCATCCCGAAGCAGCCGACAGAGAAAGCCACCAGACTCCCGACGTTCAGCCAGGCTCTGTCCAGTCTGGGTTTCAGCTGAAGGTATCTGAGGACAGCGATGATGAACCCTGTGAGGGAGAAAGTCAGAAACGATCAACACTTCAGTCTGATTCTTTAAATAACAGCGTCTGTATTTAACGAGCTGCTCTCACCGAGGAACGCAGACAAGTTCATGACCTCGCTGAAGATGCAGCTGGCCGGCGGGAAGTTTCCTGCAATACTGAAAAAGAGGAAACATTTCTGAAATAAAGAATATTTCCAACCATGACTTTGCTTTAAGGGAAAAAAGATGGATATGTACCTGATGTATGGAGGATAAAAGGATCCATTCCTTCTCCTCCTACAAACACATAAAAAGGTTTAATGTCAAGATATTTTTCAGTCATTACTTGCGGCTCATGATGTTGATTAGTTGTTACCATTTTGAACCCAGCGGAGCGATCTTCTCATCGCTGACAGCAATGATGTATCTGTTGAAATGCATCCAAACAGAATATTAAAGATTAACGTTACTATCATTGTAATGTCACATTGTTTATGTTAGCTGTGGTGCATCTGTGACGGACACTTTGTGGTCATTTTATGTCTCTGTAGTCATTTTTATTTCTCTTTGCGGTCATTAAGTGTGCCTTTGTGGTTGTTTGCGTCTCTTTGTGGTCATTAAATGTCTCTTTGCGGTCACTTAGTGTCTCTTTGCGGTCGTTTAGTGTCTCTTTGCGGTCGATTAGTGTCTCTTTGCGGTCGTTTAGTGTCTCTTTGCGGTCGATTAGTGTCTCTTTGCGGTCACTTAGTGTCTCTTTGCGGTCGTTTAGTGTCTCTTTGCGGTCGATTAGTGTCTCTTAGCGGTCACTTAGTGTCTCTTTGCGGTCACTTAGTGTCTCTTTGCGGTCGTTTAGTGTCTCTTTGCGGTCGTTTAGTGTCTCTTTGCGGTCACTTAGTGTCTCTTTGCAGTCACTTAGTGTCTCTTTGCGGTCACTTAGTGTCTCTTTGCGGTCACTTAGTGTCTCTTTGCGGTCGTTTAGTGTCTCTTTGTGGTCACTTAGTGTCTCTTTGTGGTCACTTAGTGTCTCTTTGTGGTCATTTAGTGTCTCTTTGTGGTCATTAAGTGTCTCTTTGTGGTCATTTAGTGTCTCTTTGTGGTCATTAAGTGTCTCTTTGCGGTCACTTAGTGTCTCTTTGTGGTCACTTGGTGTCTCTTTGTGGTCATTTAGTGTCTCTTTGTGGTCATTAAGTGTCTCTTTGTGGTCGTTTAGTGTCTCTTTGTGGTCACTTGGTGTCTCTTTGTGGTCCATTAGTGTCTCTTTGTGGTCACTTGGTGTCTCTTTGTGGTCCATTAGTGTCTCTTTGTGGTCACTTGGTGTCTCTTTGTGGTCATTAAGTGTCTCTTTGCGGTCACTTAGTGTCTCTTTGTGGTCACTTGGTGTCTCTTTGTGGTCACTTGGTGTCTCTTTGTGGTCCATTAGTGTCTCTTTGTGGTCACTTGGTGTCTCTTTGTGGTCATTAAGTGTCTCTTTGCGGTCACTTAGTGTCTCTTTGTGGTCACTTGGTGTCTCTTTGTGGTCACTTGGTGTCTCTTTGTGGTCCATTAGTGTCTCTTTGTGGTCATTAAGTGTCTCTTTGTGGTCGTTTAGTGTCTCTTTGTGGTTATTAAGTGTCTCTTTGTGGTTATTAAGTGTCTCTTTGTGGTCGTTTAGTGTCTCTTTGCGGACGTTTAGTGTCTCTTCGGTCGTTTAGTGTCTCTTTGCAGTCACTTAGTGTCTCTTTGCGGTCATTAAGTGTCTCTTTGTGGTTGTTTTCGTCTCTTTGTAGTCTTTGTTCTTCTATCATGATTGTTTTGTGCCTTTTTGTGTTCGTTCTGTCTCTTCGTAGTCGCTCTGCCTCTTTTAGTCGTTCTCTGTAGTCTTTGTCTCTTCATCAGTGACATTTTACAGCTTTAAAACTGCACCTCAACCCAAATATTGTGTTAAAACAGGAGATTCCTGCCACAGCAGATCCACGCTGACACTAAACACTACGGCACAACATAATCCAGGAAACCATCAGAGGAATCTTGAGATACGGCTTCTATTTCCTGAAAGCATGACTCTGCTGTCACACTGACTGCAGTCCGGTCATTAACAGTTGTTGACTTACACCACCCAGAGTCCAGCAGCAGTAAACGCAGAGTAGATGGGAGGCAGAAGAGCCCAGGGGCTGCACCTGAACATCTCCTCACCTGGAGGAGAGACGAGTGATGAGCAGGAGGAGATGAACACTTACAAACAGAGACACACGTCACACAGCTCAGGCTTTCACTTCACCTTGGATGATCTGTAGTTTTCCAAAGAAACTGGATCCAGGAAGTGATGAGTCCAGCCCCGTGAGGCAGCAGCAGCAGAGGAAGTGTGTGTGTGTGTGTGTGTGTGTGTGTGTGTGTGTGATTAAAAATGTCGGACCACCCTCACAAACACCGGTCAGCTCCTCCATCCGCCGCCCAGCGTGGCTCCTGGTCGTCGTCGTGGCTCCTCCACCGCAGGTGATTAAGATCAGCTTCACTTCCGGTTTCGGTCTCTGTCCTTCAGAATAAGAGCGTGGAATGCAGCAGCTCAATTAAAGTGATGCATGTTGTGTTAGATAATTTCTGCTACAGTGAGAAATATCACCATCAAAATGCACTTAGAATTACATACATGTAAAAGTATTTATGTTAATATTATATCAGAAGATTATATTACTGAAAAGTATCTAGAAGTCATAATTGGAGAAAAAAAGGTAAAAAAGTGAAAGTCACATAGTCTGATATTAAACACAGGCCCTATCGAAAGTACATTTTCTGGCAATATTTGTACTTAAAGGGTAATTTCACCAATTTTCCACATTAAAGTAATAATCTGGAAGATCTTCATGTACATAAAATAATCTGTCTATCAATCTGAATCGCTGTCTCTGACAAATTCTTAATTATTTGGGCCTTTTATAATTAATGAATTCATTTTATACATTGAGTTCTTTCTGTGTTGTTGAGTTAAGACAAACGTTTTCCTTAATAAACCTTCTTTTGGTATTTTATTGTCAATAAGTGGAGAAACATTTTCTTGAATAAACATTTTTTTTTTATCTGATTGCCGATAAAATAAATGACATAATAAATCTGCCACTTTGGCTCTGATGTGATCAATAAGGGCTACTTCACCAGACTCCCTTATAAAATCACTCAATTTAGCGACTTGTTGACTGAGGAGGAACTTTATAACTTTCTGAGACGCCGTCTCTGACAAAATCTTAATTATTTTGATCCTCTTGTAAATTCGGCAAATGTCACACATGAAGTTCTTTCTCTGTTGTCGAGTTCAGACAAAAGTTTTCCTTAATAAACCTTCTTGTGGTATTTTATTGTGAATAAGTGGAGAAACATTTTCTTGAATAAACTTTTTTTTTTATCTGATTGTCGATAAAATAAATGACATAATAAATGTGCCACTTTGGCTCTGATGCAGCTTGTAATCTGCAAAGTAACTAAAGTTATCAAATAAAGTAAAAAGTACAATAAAAGTGTGAAAAAACTACAGATAATATAACTGAACTGTTGCACTCGCTCCACATTTGAACAGCTGAAACCTGAAAACTGATGACGAAGAATCCAAAACATTTTATTTACAGTAAGATTTTACAAATACACTTAACAGTGATCAATAAGGGCTTCTTCACCAGACTCCCTTATAAAATCACTCAATTTAGCGACTTGTTGAGTGAGGAGGAACTTTATAACTTTCTGAAACGCCGTCTCTGACAAATTCTTAATTATTCTGATCCTCTTGTAAATTCGGCAAATGTCACACATGAAGTTCTTTCTCTGTTGATTTGATAACTTTGGCTCTGACGCAACACGCAGAGAAAAATACACAACATTTACCTCCAGAAAAAAACAAAAGAATACAGAGAACAGTTGGAGTAACAGATGATTCGATGTGATCGTCCCACTCAAATCAAAACAACAAACTCATGTTGTAAATAAATACTATTTATTGAAAATATTGCATGTAGTCAATCTAAAACAAAGACTTGTTTTCCTTTATTAACAACATAAACTTGAGGTTGACCGCTCTGACTACAGCCCTCATCATCATCATCATCATCATCATCATCATCATCATCATCGCTGCTGGAATGAAAATCAAGTACAGGTCTCCTCCACTCTCCCTCTGAGGTCTGATTAATTAGCGCATAATTAACCCCAAATGCCATTTAAAGAAGACTGTTAGCGTTTGTGTAAGCATGCATACTTTAAAATTCATAAAAGCACAGTCTCTTTGTTTTTAAAAGTCCATTGCACTCTGCTGGAGCCTCGTGATTACACTGACAAGAAGAAAACAAAAAAACGGTAGAGAAAAGAAATAAAACGATCATCAGACGTCCTCGACAGGTGAGACTGCCTCCCACACACACTGATACTATCTTGGTCCAATGTGTTGTATGTAGTGACACCAGTGGTGAAAGTAAAAAGACTGTTTAACGAACGATCAGACGTTAAAATAAAACTGAGCTCCGAGCATCAACGCTTCTTTAAACGAGGGAGGCTGTGTTTGAATTAACTCATATTTCTTATCTAACTTTTTGTTTCTCTGCAGCCTCATTCGCAGGTTTACTGCAGAATACATGCAGGCGATGATCATTTATAAGTCAAAATAAAGCCTGATTCTGTAAAATTCTACATATTCGTGGATTATAATGTATCTGAGCGTTGCTGTAGTGCACAAACATTGAAAGACTATGAAGGTGAACAAGCTTATATTTCTTAAATGATTGCTGTTTGCACGATCGAGCAGTTGTGAGCAAAAAAGCATGCTGCTATTAAAACCTAATTCATCAAGACTGGCTTTATTCTGTTAGAGGCTCATCAGAGCTGCTTTCAACATCCGTCCTGAGGGATTCGATCACAAGTGGACAGATCTGAGTCTGTAAGTTCACACCTGGTGTTAACACGCGTCTCGAGTGACCACTTGTGATTGGACTAACTTCACTGGGACTAACAGACACAAACTTCATGTATCACATGTGCCGAATTTACAAGAAGGCCCGAATAGTTCAGGATTTGTCAGAGGCAGAGTTTCACAACATTCATAAAGTGTCTCGTAACTCAACAACTCACTAAATTGTGCAATTTTTCAAGGGAGTCTGGGGAATTTCTCCACAGGGAGGGCGACAAGAAGTAGCCTATATTGGTTAAGTTTGATGTAAAATGGTTTCTCCTCTCATGTGTAAATGCTAAACTGCTAAAAGTTGGACACACTTCACATACCAGACTCCCTTTACAATTTGTGCAATTGTAAGAATTATCAGGAGTAAGGAGAAATTTAACAAACTTTGCTCAATGGCAACAACTAATTCTCAGTCGTTCGTACCTTCTTGTAAATTCGGCATAAATGCGAAACATGAAGTCGTTTGTTTCCTTCTGAAAATGTTGTCAAAGCGGAAGGTGATTCTGCTTCTGTGTCTAAAGTGCGAAAGTCTTATCTGCCAACATTAAGCAGCTGTTTGAACACACTGTTTACACTCCATTTATGAAAGAGGAGATTATATTGATGGTAAACATGTCAAATTTTATGAATATAGTAAACAGTAACCAATATAGGCTACTTCGTTGTCGACCGAGGTCAAAGTCCCCAGACTCCATTGGAAAACTGCACAATTTAGTGAGTTGTTGCGTAAAGAGACACTTTACTAACTTTATGAAACGCCGTCTCTGACAAATTCTTCATTATGTGGACCTCCTTGAACATTCAGCAAATGTTCTGCATGAAGTTCTCTGTTGTAAAAAACATTATTATATATTTATTTGCATATAATCGGGGGAAGTGAGCTCAGATCACAGCTGGTCCCTCGTGTTAACGTCGGGTGTGAACTGAGACCGACAGCCGTCCTCTTCTGATCGGATCACTCAGGATGTCGGCGTCAGATCAGCCTCATAACTGACTACATTTATTTTGACGATCTCAACACAAGTAAAGACAAAATGCCCTTAAAATTCCTGAATCTCCTGGTTCTTTTCCCGTCTTTGCTGATCAACGCCGCTCTATAAATTAGGTTCTTCATTATTTACTTCCACATCCAACATGATGAAACTGCGTCTTCCTTATATTCTGACTAAACAATTCTTGCATATTCATTAAATTTCCACTTCCAGTTTTACGTTAAAAACAAATGTTTAGTTTGACTCGTTGGTACTTTACGGTGGAGTCTGGAGCCCTTTTCTTTGTTGCACTCGGGATTTACTTTCACCACTTGCGTGCGACTCATAGCATGGCTTGTGTTTGAGTTGCGTCAGAGAACATGAATGGCACGTAGAAGAACTTAACAGGATTTTCGCACATCTCAGAATTCTTCGGCTTCCTGTGAAACGAGCTCGACCCCCTTGCGACCGCTCCCTCTCCGCCGTCCACCGATCAACGACTCGGAGGAGTTTGGGATTTTTCCGCCCGATCAGACTCCCAGTTTGTTGGCTTGCGTCAGCACCACCTTGAGAACGGGCATGAAGGCTGACGTCTCGCTGAAGTTGCTGCTGCTGACTATGTGGGTGTGGATGTTGAGGCCCTCCGTGTACGATCTGGACTCTATACTCCGGGCCATGTTGTGAAGACCTCCGACAATGGCGGGAGAGAGCTGGAGAGAAGAACGACCAACATCATTCCAACGTCAGACATTTGGTTTTCTCCGTCTTACGTTCAGTTTATGGTAAAACATTCATAATCATTTATTCATAGACATTAAGGAGCCATCGTCGTCTTCTACACTCACCGTCTGCTCTCTGAGTTTGTCGTAGAGCGCCTCCAGACGTTTGTTGGCGTCGTCCAGCTTCCTCTTAGTTTGCTGTGAAAACATGAAACAGAGTCCGATTATTACACTTTGTCGCTCTGTGGAGTTCAGATGAACTGAGCCGTCGTCTCCGTCGGACAGACTCACAGGGTCGGTGGCTACAGCCAAGCACTTCTGGATGAGCCCCTCGAAGGTGGTCTTCAGGACCTGGTGCTCGTCGGGGATCGGCTTCTTCATGATCTTCTCAGCGGGGATCGACTGCAGAGGCTGAGAGGGTTTGAAACAGGGTCAGAAGTCGAATGTGTGAAATGACTTTGAGAAGTTTTTGCTCGATGTTGGAAGCAGAATCTAAATAAATAACGACGGTCGAAAGTTTGCAAACACGACTGACACAACACGAGCTCGTACATATTTTAAAAAGTGAAGTGATGCAATGTCGGACAAAAGAAGAAGACTTGGTGACGTGCAAAGGCCGGATTATCACTGTTAACGAGCAAACTGGAGGACCAACCCCCCAAAAAAGACGATGAAGAGTTCAGTTGTTGTTGGAATATCATCGGGGTGCAGTTAGGATATTAAAAGATGGTCATGTTTTTATTTATGGAGCAACAGAACTGTTTAAAAACACTTGAACCATCAGTTCAGAAGGATCCATTTTTAATCCATGGATGTGATTTAATGAACTCTTACAGCCAATCATCTTTTCTGAGCGTCGCACTTTGACATTTTAACACAATAAATAGATTTGAAACAGTGAAACTCAAATGATTAAAACCTCCTGCAACAAAAAATAAGATTTTTTTCACATTAAAACCCTTTTCTTTGTCTGAATGTGGGGAAACTCGTCTGTACCTGTATAACGTCTCCGGTCGGAGCTCCTGGTGCTCCTTCAATACTGGTTTTGGGCATCGCAGGGTTCATGGGTGGAGGCGAGAACTGCTGCTGCTGCTGCTGCTGCTGCTGCTGCTGCTGCTGCTGCTGCAGGGCTGCGTAGGGGACCTGGGCACCGTGGGGCCCCTGAGCCTGAGGGGCCCCCGAGGGCACCGGCTGGGCCTGAGGGTTGGTGCCCAGCGGAGCCATGATGGGAGAGGTGATGGGGGCCGGAGGGGTGTAGGTCTGCTGCACCGGCTGAACGATGACAAATACCATTTATTTAACACATCTTCGTCTCCGTCATGAGGAGTTACAGGTTTTTAATAACTCACCTTCTTCTTCGACGCTCTGCTCAGAGCCGGAGGGTCGTTCCAGCCGTTCTGAGGCCCTTCAGGAGAAACAAGATCCTGATTACACCACCAGGAGACGCTTCCATGTTGTACAGTGAATCAGAATGTATTTCATTTGGTGGCCGGAGCTTTGATCACAAGAAAAACCTTCAACATTTTGGGAAACACATGCAGAGACTTAATGTGAACATTAGGAATTCTGAAGCTCATAAATCTATTTTGTTACATCATGTTTGTTAAATCAATCAATAAATCAGTAAATAGACACTATTTCTTCATGCTAAGCTAAGCTAACTGGCCGCAGCCTCATGTTAAGTGTGCAGACATGAGATTTATATCAATCTTCTCATCTAAATCTCAGCAGAATATTTCCCAAAATGTTGAACTATTCCTTTAAAGTCTCTCTTCAGATTCACAGTGTTGATTTGATGAAGCTGCAAATATTTGGCTGAGAAAACTGATTTTATTTTAATCAACATAATGTGATTTATAATCAATTACAAGATCAAAACTGGGAAAAAAACAAAAAACAAAGCCGTGCAAATTCAGCTTAGAGTTTTTTCTTATGATTCTAGTGAGAATTAGTTTGAATCATAATCGTGAATTCTTCCTGTTAGTTTTTTATTTATTTTATTTTATTAAAGTTAGGTACAATTCAAAACTAAAATATATACATTTCTTGATAGATAATTAAGTTTTTAAATTTTAAAAAAGTAAAAAGATAATTCGATGTGATATTAATTATATCTTCTCAGGCTGCTGTTAAATGATAAATTAATAAATAAATAACTTAAAAATATTTATATGTATTTTCTTTCTTACGTTAATATAAAACTTTTCATTTAAAAATGTTTTTTTATTAAATAATTAAACACAGAATAAAAAATATTATCATTAGTCTCATTTTTAAAAAAATTATCATTTCAATGATAATTTAAGTGATTTAATTATTAAAATGTTTGATTAACAAGTTTAATTCTTAACTAAATTTTACCAAACTACTTTCGGCTTCACAGCTCCTGCAAAAGTCTTATTTTACTCTTTGTTTTCTGGTCATATAATAAACTAAATATTAAAATAAGGCGCCTTTAAGACACATTTCTCAGCGAAGAACAGTGAAAACATTGATTGTAATTAAAGTCGATAAGGATTAATTAGATGATGAAGCTTCTGCTGTTGGTGAGATTTGATTCTGTTTTTTATTTGAAGAAGTTAAAAAACAGAAAAGTGAAACTCCTTTCAACATCTGGCTTTTGTAAATGTTTATAATCAATTTAACGGTTAACTTTGAACAACATGGGTCGAACACGCTAATGAGACGGAAGCGAGACGTCTCAGAAAAGTCTGTTCTCAGCTCCACATCTTTAAAATCTTCTGGATGAAGTCTGAGGAGGTTTATGATCGGCTGACTTCTACCTAAGTTAACGAAACAGAAACCCTCCCTGAGAGGCGACAGGCTTCAGACTAACACTGTACGAGTGGTTGTAAGTTAAAAAGGTGAAGCTGGAGCCACTGAGTGAGTTTGAGAGCAGAGTGATCGGAGCCATGCAGACCTGTTCTCTGAGAGGCGGGGATCAGCCCGGGGTCAGACTCAAGCTGTGTACCTGAGACTCCGCCCGCTGGAGGAGGAGGATGAGGAGGAGGAGGCATGTACGACACAGGAGATCCTGGACCGCCATGCTGGAAAGATGCTCCGGAGGACGGCGGAGCGGAGAAGGAGGAGGAGGAGGAGGAGGAGGAGGTTGGAAAGAAAGGAGCAGAGGAGGACGGGCACTGGCTGAGAGGAGGCTGTCCGGGATAGACCGGAGGCTGAGTGTACTGAGAGAGGAAGCCAGGAGGCTCTGCAGGAGGAGGAGCAGCAGAGGAGGAGTACTGAAGAGGCTGATAGATAGAAACCCCACCAGCTCCAGGTGGGTACTGGCTGACCTGAGGGTAGGCTGGGAGTCAGCCAGGACAAACAGGACGCTGTTAGAGAACAACTGGTGCAGGTTAAACTGATGACATCATGCAACGTGCTTCATGTTCAAAGACTCGACGTTCAGAATGAGTTACGAGACATTCTCATCCTCTGTTAGTGTCAGAGAGGCAAACATTTCTAAAATGTTTGATGAAAGAAGAGAGAAGAGGGACTGTGTGTTCGTCTCCTACAAATAAAGTTTTCATACAAATAATTCACTTCGCCACATCAATAATCTCACGTAGGGGACAGAATATTAGGAATTATGCGTTAAAACTCTCGACATTTCTAATGCCGTCTTTCCACCGACAGCACCAGCTCGCCTCGGCTCAGCGTGGCTCTACTTGGTTTGGTTTCAGACGCGTCCGTTTCCATCTAGAATTAGTATCTCTTCAACGTGGGCGGGTCGTCTTCAACGTGGGCGGGTCGTCTTCAAACGTGGGCGGGTCGTCTTCAACGTGGGCGGGTCGTCATCAACGTGGGCGGGTCGTCATCAACGTGGGCGGGTCGTCATCAACGTGGGCGGGTCGTCTTCAACGTGGGCGGGTCGTCATCAGTGACGTACTTATCCACGCGACACATAAACAGGGCTAGCTGTGGGCGACGCAAAACACGTCCACCTTTTCATTTCCACACTCAGGAGCGTCTCCACCTCTGCCACGGTCCACGCCGTGTTCCTGCGCGTTGTTCCTTCCATGTAATCGCTATGTTGACTGAACGCAGATGCTAGTTTTTAAAGGTAGCGGGCGTCAGGCTCGGACGTCGCGCTCGTCATGAGTCGTCAAGTGGCGTCGCTCTCTGTCCAATCAGTGGCCGGCTGCCAGCTTACGTCACACAGAAGTATCAGCTCAGCTCGGTTGGAACTTATACGGAGGTGATACTAAAAAAGCTCCACTTTAGCAGGTACCAGGTACCAGATTTCAGTAATGGGAACGCAAAAAAGGCGAGCTGAGTCGAGGCGAGGCGAGCTGGTACTGTCGGTGGGAAAACGGCATTATATATTTTGTTGAGCTGTGTTCTTACGTTATCCCAAATGTTTCCACGCGTTTCATTTGGTCGCCCGTCGCTATAACTTCCAGGAGAGCGACGACAGGAAGTTGGCGGATGTGACTAAACATAACGTGAATCAAACTAAAACATCACCTCGTCTGAGAACATTTCTGTCAGGTAGATTTTTAATCTGCATCTTCCCCTAAAAAACAGCCACTTCAGGTCGACCTCTGACTGAGCTCAGCACTCAACAGAGACAAACCAGAGAGTAAAAAGTGAGGTAAAAAATCTGTCACATCCGCAGGCTTTTATTTCCTACAACTCTTTCACAATAAAAGCCCCCATTATTTTAATTTAAAAGCTCAAAACGTTTAGTTCAGGTGGTGGAAAGATGGTTGATGGTGGTTTTGGTAAAATGAAAGTATGAACTTTATCATTGGGAGTGAACAGATTGCACATAAGTTGAATTAAACTTTATGTTTAGGAGACGAGGTTGCTAAATGACGCTCACAGTTTCATCTGTACCTTTTCTCTCCGTATCAAAGATTTCTTAAAGACCCTGGTAACTCCTCAGGAAGGATGTGTTCAACACTTACGCTGGTACTGATGAGAGTACATGTACGCAGGAGTGGAGGAGGGTGGAGGTGCAGCAGCGGAGCCGGCGGGAGGCATCCCGTACATCGGGTTTGACGGCTCCACCTGTAAAGACACACAGGAAACCATATTTCAAAATAAAAGACAAAGAAATGTCCACTGACAGACGTCTCTGTGAGAAGAGGAAGCCAGCAGAGATGTCCCGACCCTTTAATATATGTCGTTATAGTTAGTAAAGTTAGTCGCTGCTACCTGAATGTGTTGTACTCTGATCTTTGGTAATAACAGACGGAGAAGATAAAAGATTCAGCGTTTGTGATTTACGGAACATCTCTGGAAGACTTTTTCTTCCCACTGTACAAATAAAAGCTCGGTGCTGAACACACAGGGCAGAATAGTCTCGTGTCAAATCTGCTCTTCTTAAAATCAAGAATACATTTATATAACGAATTCAGTTCAGTTTCATCGTCGTGTCAAATCACAGGAGAAACTAACGAGAGTCTGAGTGACAGCGAACGCATCACGGGAGACACAGGAAGTAGCTGTGGGTGAAGGCAGGTTAACACGAGAGAACATCTGTAAACATCAGCACAGGTGTGTGTGGAGGCCAGGTGGGCGGGCGGAGTACCTGCTGGTCCTGAAGAGGAGGAGGGACAGTGGGGAGGGCTGTGGGAGTCTGGTTACTCCAGGAGGTGACAGTGGAGGCAGCCCTCACCTGAAGCACACAGAGACACACGGCACATACTAATGATGGCCGCAGCATGGGGGAGGAGGAGGGAGGAGGGGAGGAGGGGGGGAGGACAGACCAAACAACACAACAACACTTTGGACCAGAACCAGGGTTCAAATGACAGGAACACGCCTCGAAACATGAACGTTTTTACACAGAGAAAACTGCAGAACTGTGGAGGACGACCACCCTAAATACCCTAATTTAAATATTGAGTCATTTATTTTTGTCTTTATTTCTTTAATTGTGTCAGTTTCAGTCCTCCGTAGATCTCCAGCCTCTTCCACAGACGCATATGTCTTATTAATGTGTCATGACTTCGTGTGATTTAAACCCTGGTGAGATGGAAATCCAAACGGATGAAATGTCGACGACACAACGGCCACGAGAGCCTCATCAGCTGGTCGGCTGTGTGGACGGTGATGGAGTCTGAGAGCGTTTTATCAAAATATCATCCACTTTGGAATCAACATTTTTAAAAACACAAACTCAAAAGTGTCTAATCGCCTTCAGAAACGATCTCTTATTGAACCTTTTCAGTGAGAGATAAACAGGTTTGATAAGAGATTCGAGTATTTCACGGACCAGCTGTTAAACCTCTCGCTCGTGTTGCGACCTGGAGATGTTGTCGGGTTTTAGAGGAAGAGCAGGAAGAAGACCAGTCTGCCCTCGGGGTTAATCAAAGCTCAGACTGAAGCCTGTGTGCATCCTGATGATGAACAGGTTTCACACAGACAAAGTGAAGAACAGTAACGTAACACGTGTGATGTGATGCTGGAACCTACTGGCTGGTAATACTGCGGCTGTGGTGGCGCCGAGGCAGCAGGTGAAGGTCCGGGTGCTGGAGCTGCTGCGGCGGGCTGAGGCACCATGGCGGGCTGGATCGGGGTGAACTGATGGCGAGGAGCCGCCTGAGTCGGGGCGGGCTGATGAGGCCGAGCTCTCTGGGTTTGTGCCGGAGCTGCCGGAGCCTCCGGCTGCTGGCCGAGAGCCCGACGGAGACGATCCCGAAGCTGCTGCACGGCAACCTGCCAGGTCCAAACGAGACAGAGAACAGATACGATCAGATGTTTATCAGCGTCTTTGTTTTCACTTCATTCAGTTGTTATTCCTATGAGCTGAGGAAGAACTCGACACATAGCCCTTTTAGATAGAAAGGTGGCACATGTGCAGCAAGGTAAAGGCTGCAATGTGCCTCCTTGTCTGTCTAAAAGGGAGGTGTAATATTCCTCCTTTTCCAAACAGCCTCCACTTTTCCTCCTCTGGTAGGCGTCAACATGTGACGTGACGTGAAGCAGGAAGTTGGGCGTGAAGAGAAGCAGGGCAGTTTCTGCTTTTCTCCCAAAATCCTCTTCCCGTTTAACATTGGGGCTTATGGGGCAGTTGCTGGAGTTTGTGTCGGTTAGACGCAGATAATTCAAAAACCGTACATCCTCCCGATAAAGTGGACACGTTGCCAGACAGAAGACAAGTGTGGCTACGTTCTTGGAAAATATCACTATTGTAGTGTGAAATCTGTGGCTAGGATCGTCATCTAAAGAAACATTTTCGGAGAGTTTTTTTCAGGCTCCCCACTCTGACAGTTGGTGCTGCGCGAACATTCCGCAATACACACTCATTGAAAATCCTGAATTTTTCTGAATTTTTTCGAAATCACTCACGATCAATTAAGGGTCACCGTTCAAAAACTAAACATCGTAGAAAGAAAGTTCAAATACAACTCAAATAGATAAGACTTGTGCCTACATTTTAAAGTTTGAATGGTGTCTCTAGGTCAAAGTCTGCCAGAGCAGGAGATGTTTGAAAAACGTCGATGATTTTGTGACTTTTTTGACCCCGTCCCATTCATTCCTTATGGGACAGTTTTCACAGTTTCTTCAAAATAAGAGCTTTACATTGCACCCCATCGGAGTTTAGAACTGGGTTCTTAGCGGGGGGCTTTTAATTTGAAAGTAGCGACCGCTATTAGCTCGCCGCTACAACAACAAGCGGACAACCAAGACAGCTACAGAGAGCGAGGAGACGCTAGCATCTCCCGGATCTCAGCGGCTTTCCAGCTGCTCATCTTCGTGGATGAAGTGACGAACTGACTGCTGTGATCAGCTGTTTCCTGGTTTTAAAACTCCCGGCTGTGGGTGCGCAGCAGTGCACGTCATCCACACCTCCGCCCATCTCAGCATTTGCCACCACATTGCCGCCTCGGATTTACAGCAATGGAGGCGCAAATAAGTGTAACGTTACCCTCCGAGGGGCAAAACTGGAGGAACAAAACAGACCACCAATTTGCCGCCTTCTGTCTAAATCCGCGGAGCGAGCCGCCAAAAGGACGGCAGATTGGTGGCTTACTGCCCAGAATAAAAACGGCTACAGGCGGAGTCACACACCTGGTTGGTGTTGTCCGGCAGGTAGTTGATGGCGGTGGACAGGCTGCCCTGGGAGGCCAGCAGGCCGGCGTACTGGCTCATCTTCTCAGCCAGCAGGATGCCGATAGCAGCCGGACCCGAGCGCTGCGTCTGCTCCACGGCACGCCGCAGCACCACCACCTTCTCCACCAGGTCCTGAGGGACGGAGACACAAAGCATTAGCACGACAAGAACAAGGACTGAAAACACAAAATCTGACCACTTCTTTCCTTCTTTTTAAGATCCTTCAGTTAACTATTATGAATTTAGCAAACAGATGCCGTTTAGAAAGAAACCAAAGACTTTACTCCATTGAGCTCTAAAGTAAACCTACCTGGAGAGACAGTGGACACAGTCCGTCCTGCGCTCTGGTCCAGCAAGACACCAGTTTCTCCACGTTTCCGGCGCAGATGTAACACAGACAGGCCTGTGCCTGCAGCTGGGCGTCCTCCGCTGCCTCCAGTCTGTCCCCGAGGAGATCTGCCAGCAGACGAGTTCAATTATAGACCACAAATTCATGACAGGAGACAGTGAAATGTAATAAAAGAAGAGACAGGAGACACTGAGGAAACAATGAAAGTGGAAAGGAAAGACAGCAGCAGTGCAACAGTCATCCTCTCGTTTTTTCTGTAAAGCTCCATAAATGTTTTGCAGCGGGAGGAGAGGATGACTCCGTACAGCTCGTCTGGTGTAATCCAAGTCTCCAGAAGATCTCAAATTGATTTGAAAAACTTTATTTACACCCATTTGTAAGCTGACGTCTTCACTGAGCTGCGAGCTAAAAGCATTAGCACACACGCTGAGGGTGTAAATACTGTCTTTCCAAATCTGTTTGGGATCTCTGAGCTCTCTTGGATTACATCATTTCTTTTTTTTTCTCCACTTCACTTTGCTCTGAAGCTCCGGAAATGTTTTTTTTCCATCAGCATGGCGGAGGGAGGGAGGGAGGGAGGGAGGGAGGGAGGAGACGATGACTGGATTCTTATTTTTGGGTGAACTTTCCGTCAAACTAACCACAGAGGGAGGAGAACTCGTCGGGCTGAGCGTAGGTCATGACGGCAGCCAGCGCCTCCTTCCAGTTCTGCAGCTCGCACGTCTCCAGGACGTCGTGCCAGTCCTTCATCACCACGGCGCTGATCAGCTGCACCACAAACACACAGTTACATCATCAATGACTACACTTTGAATTCATACACTCTCTTTGTTAACTTCTCCTCCTCGTCGTCGTCACCTTGGTTATCTTGCTGTGTGTTTTGGTGAAATACTTCTTCTGGGTCTTCTCTAGGAGCTCGGCCCCGCCGGCGATGGCCAGGATGATGCTGTCTGCCATCCGGTTGTCATGGAGACAGAGCTCCACAGCCCCCTCGAAGTCTCCGGTCAGCAGGGCCTGAGTGATCAGCCCGTCCACATCTGAGCAGAACACAGGAAGGATTTTACTAGAACCAAAACACCACAGTTGGTTCTCTCTCTGCGACCGAAGGCTCAGAGCGCCGTTACCTTGACTGATGCTGAGGCTGACTCCTCCCGCGTTAGCTGGAGCTGGAGACGGAACAAGAGCAGGGGAAGGAGACGGAACCAGAGCTGGAGCCGGAGATGGAGCTAGTTCTGGTTCTGGAGCCTCGGTGGGCTCCTCAACTGGAGCTAAAGTCTCAGCAGGACTGAGCTCCTCCTCCACCGGCGCCGCCGTCTCCTGAGAACACCAGAGAAACGTCCTGTCATGTTTACTCTTCTCACATGTGTTGCACGATTCTGACTTCTCAATAAATCATTCAAAAATGATCTGTACTGCGATTTCTATTATCTTAACTGTGCAGAAACCTTGTGACAGAGCGTGTGCTCATCATCGCTGATGACACTATCACTGTTACTCCAGGAAAATAAAGAAATCTATGAATCTTAGATCTGTGAACATGTGCAGCAGTGAAGGTTTACCTCCTCCAAAGGGATCTCCTCTTCTTCTGGGAGAACCGAGTCCACATTTTCTTCCAGTCCGTCGGTCGCAGCGTCCTCAGGATCTGCTGCTGCTGCTGCTGCTGGCTCTTCGGTCTCTGGGTCGAGAGAGGAGTCGAGCTCTGGTGCAGCGTCTGGCTGCAGGTTTGCAGAAGCGATCATGTCGAACGCCGCCTCGGGAGTGGAGTCCAGTTCCAGCGTGGCTTCTGTTTGAGGATTGGCTGCAGCGATGAGGTCGAACGCTGCCTCGGGAGTGGAATCTAGCTCCAGCGTGGCTTCTGGTTTGAGGGTTTGCAGCAGCGATGAGGTCAAACGCTGCCTCGGGAGTGTCAGCAGGAGGCGCGAGGCTGAGCTCCGGTACAGGCTGCAGGACGGCTGGAGGAGCAGGAACCTCCACCTGAAGGTTGAGGGAGGATACGAGGTCAAAGTCAGGAGGGATCGTTACAGGAAGTCACTGCCAAGAAACAGTCCAGCACAGAATACGACAGGTTTTTAAAATGCACAATCAACACTAACTACTCTGCACAAACGTACCTGCGGAGGCTCAGCAGGTTTTTCCTCCAGTGCTGCAGAAATCTGAAAACAATTAAAGGACAACATGTACTGAGAGACACTTGATGAAAGTATTAAACAGAAAACAGTATTTCTATAGTGTCTTATGAGGCCTACAGGAGCCTAGAAAGGACATCTCACCTTTAAGGCGAGCTCCTCTTTGTTGTACCCCAGAAGTTCCAGGTACTTGCTGCGGACGTCACTTTCAAAATTAGCCTGAAAACACAAACAACTTAGAAACACAACTTATTTTTCCAGTTTTATTCAAATGTTTCGAGACAATGATTCTCTCCGACCTTGAGGAAGGACCACAGAGTCTTTTCAAACTCGTTTGCAGCCGCGTCGATCTTCTCCTGGCAGAAATCCACGAAGCCTCCGGCGCTCAGCGTCGCCTGCAGCTGCTCCGAGCGCTGCAGGAAGGCCGTTTCTGTGACCACCTGGCTGACGTGAACGACGTGCGCGGTGGGCTGCTGAGGGTTCGGCTTCGAGTTCTCCAAAGACACCAGCTTCCCACCAAACTGCAACAAAAGCAAGAAGAAGATGGTTTCAGATGGTAAAACAGAGACGCTCGATCCTCAGGAGTCATGAAAACTGAATGAACGGGACTCACAGCGAACGAGGCTCCGACGGGTCGGCGGATCCACTTGGGAGGCTTCTTCAGCGGGGTGATTGGTGGCGGGAGGAGCCGTCGTCTGGGGCAGCTGCAGCGGGGGATACGTCTGCCCCGTCCCGAAAGGATCCATGTTCCCAAACGAGGTACTGATCTGTAAAGACAGTCGAGTTAGACACAAATGGAGATAAATCAGCGTGCTCTGGTCTCTTTTCTCCTGTTTCAGGATATCTGACCTGGTCGGCGTGTCTCTGGCTCTGCGCCTGGTTGCTGCCTCCCATGATGGAGTAGATGTCGATGTGTCCGTCGAAGCCTGCGGCCGACAGCACGGCGGGGTTCCTGGGGCACCACTGGATGTCAAAGCACCACTGACTGCTGGTGGGCAGCTCGTACAACACCTGGAGACACGAGCAGAGGATTTAAAGAGATATTCCGGTGTAAGTTTAATCCATGGTCTAACACACCGTGACACCGAGTAAGACTCCCCCTCGAGAGGTCAAGTTAGCTGACCGCTAGCTTAGCTAGTTTTAGCAACCTCAGAAAAGACCGCACGATAACAATACACTGCAGCTTATGTCTCCAACTAGAAACCGCCATCAAAAAGCCACAATTAATGGTGAGAACAGCAGCAAACTTCAGCAACAGTACATGTACAGTCCCAGCACACAGTACGAAGCATCAAACATCTGCTAGCTTTGCTGGATTTGTATTAAAAACACAGCACAACTCACCCTCTCCTCCAGCAGCCTGCCTGTGTGGGGAAGCCCTGACGAGTCGATTACCGAGTGCAGTAGATTTCTGCAGCTCAAGGATGAAAATGTCTGATTATTACTCCATTACTTCCGTTCTTTTCCCTGTCAGCTCTCGATAATAAGAACTGAGCGTTCCATGGAGTAATAATCAGACATTTTCATCCTTGAGCTGCGGAAATCTACTGCACTCGGTAATCGACTCGTCAGGGCTTCCCCACACAGGCAGGCTGCTGGAGGAGAGGGTGAGTTGTGCTGTGTTTTTAATACAAATCCAGCAAAGCTAGCAGATGTTTGATGCTTCGTACTGTGTGCTGGGACTGTACATGTACTGTTGCTGAAGTTTGCTGCTGTTCTCACCATTAATTGTGGCTTTTTGATGGCGGTTTCTAGTTGGAGACATAAGCTGCAGTGTATTGTTATCGTGCGGTCTTTTCTGAGGTTGCTAAAACTAGCTAAGCTAGCGGTCAGCTAACTTGACCTCTCAAGGGGGAGTCTTACTCGGTGTCACGGTGTGTTGGACCATGGATTAAACTTACACCGGAATATCCCTTTAATGACATCAGAGGGACAGAAGAGAAACTGATTGACATTAATCGTCATTTATTTTTACCTCTCCTGTGTTTGGATTCCAGCACAGGATCCTGCTGTCCTTCCCGCAGCTCAGCAGCAGCTCGGGATCAGCCAGGCTCCAGGCGATGGCCAGGACGCCCCTGTGCACGAACAACAACACAGTTAAATCATCCTTTCAGCCTGCGGAGGAAGCTTTTCCGCTGCTTCTGAACAGGTTTGTTTACCGTGTGTGGTTCTCTAAAATCTTCAGAGGAGAGGTAGCAAAACGTAAGTCCCACATCTGGATGACCGGCAGCCGGTCGTCCTCCGAGGCCAAGACCAGCTGAGTGGCCACTTCTGGGTTCCAGGCCAGCCCCGAGCAGTGCATCTGAAAAAACACACGATCGTAGACAGATTCAGTCGAGCAGACAGCAGCAAACGATCCTGAGAAGATTCAACAGCACAGAACGAGTGAGACATCATGTGAGTGCAGGAGGAAGGACGTACTCTGTTGCTGTGGTCGCTGACTTTGATGATGAGGTCGTTCTTGCGGAGGTCCCACACCGAGGCCCGGCCACTCGGGCTGGCAGAGGCCAGGATGTGTTGGACCTGTCTGTTCCACGACACACAGCTGATGTCCTCCAGAGGCTTTCAGACAAAACCACAGCTTCTTTAATGTGAATATGTTCTGTTTCCTTTCCTCCTCTATGACAGTTAACTCTTTAATTGAGCAGAGTAAAAAAACAAATACCTGAGTTTTCGGTCCTGGTGCCATCGGAGAGCCGAAGTTATTCATGTCCCAGATGTAGATTTCAGACTCGTTCCCACCTGATGCAACCAGGTTTGTCTGCAGCAGAGGACAGAATACAAAATCAGTCTCTGCATGTGTTTTTAGACGACGTAGATTCACTGACACTGGAGTTAAAGGAACAGTTCACCCTAAAACTTGAAAATCATCAGAAAGTCATCATCTCCTTCCTCCATGCTGATGGAAAGCGTTCTGCTAAACACCTGAAGCAGCTGGAGACTTGTTTTAAAACGGTAAAACTATATAATGGGTCCATACAGGTCGTTCAGCGAGAAGCCCAGAAGCCCTCGTTTCAATGTGGAGCTCATGCACACACATCCTACAGGTCAGAGCAAACGCTTTTAGTTTAGCAGCTACAGTGAAGATTTCAGTTGAGGGTTGAGGGTTAAATAACGTCTTTTCAAATCATTTGGGCGTCTCAGGGCTTCTGGAGACTTAAGCCCCGTTTACACGAAGGGAAAACGCAGATATTTCCAGGCGGTTTGGCCTCTCATTTACACGAAAACCCCGTTTTTATCACAGAAAACGATTATTTCTAAACTCCGGGCAAAGTGGAGAATTTGGAAAACTCCGGTTATGTGTTGTCGTCTCAGCTGGGAGAAACGGGGTTTTAGCTTCTCACGCTCATTAGGCTATGCGCCAGGAAATGCTTAACGTCATGTGAGCGTTGTTTTGAAAGGAACAGGAAGTCGCTCGTGTTATTCGTTGTTGTTGATTCTGAGGATTCTGATTGGCTTGCAGGGCTTCATCCTTCTCCCTACACTGCCGCCCAGAGGTTTGGCAGAGTTATAATGGCGCTCGACGGCGTATTTATGCAGGTTGATGGAAATGACAACGTTTTTGAAAACGATGTTGTGTGCACGATGTTATTTTTGAAAACGGAGGGGGGGAAATATTCGTTTCTCTAAATACCCTGCTATGTATAAACGTGGGCTTAGATTATGTCGGATGACGTTTCTTTTTTTTCCACATTTGGTCCCTGGCTGAGAACGCTGCAGCACCGGTTTGCTGTGAAGCTCCAGAAACGTTCTGTGGACTACGAAACGTCACCTGACTTTCCATCAGCATGAGGCCAATTAGATAATGACTGAATTCTCATTTTGGGGTGAACTGTTCCTTTAACTGGATCGTACCTGGAACGGGTTGACGTCGAGCGCTCTCACTGGCCCCGTGTGCTTCTCGCTCTCAGCGATGATCACGTCGCTCTCTCCGGCCATGATCTTCGCGGGGTCGTACAAGATGACGTTGCCGTTCTCGCTCCCTGCGATGAGAACGCCGGACGGGTGAGCGCCGCCGTCCATCCCGTACGGACCCCAGACCAGTTTGTGGTATCTGTGGCGGGAGAGAGGTGGGTGATGAACGGCTGCACTCAGAGGAAAAACGATCTACAACAACATGAGTGCAGCTTTCAGTACCTGTGAGAGGAGGAGAAGCTGCCGCACGACTTCATGTCCAGAGACGGTTCAGTCAAGTCCAGCTGGAAAAACTCCAGGGAGGCATTGGTGCTGAAGGAGGCGTCCAGCTGCTGGGCTGATGTTCCTGCAGACACAAAGGACAGGACGTGTTGTGCCACATTATATATGATGCTGCCAGGTCACAAGAGCTTGAAAACCACCATCTCCAGTGTTTGCAGTTTCTCCTGTGAGAGACGTCGGCAAACAAGTGAGGTGCATGCTCACTGACTCTCATTAGTTTAAAGTGACTGTATGAATGGCTGGTAGACACGATAGAAATGATATAACGTCCTGTCAGAACTCCAGGTATCTCAGCAGGTCTGTGCCGGCTGCTCGCTGCATGCTCGTACCTGTCGCCAGGTAGATGGGGTGGTGCTGCGCAGGACTCCAGCTCTGGATGGCTGTGCGGTTGATCTCTTTGAGTTTCATCCTGGAGAAATAACGGAGGAACACGCAGAGATGACTGCAGGGTGGTGACAGAACATTATAATTTTGTTTTTTGTTTCTCTCCGTGTGGCTTCTGCAGGAATCCAGCAGAGATAACAGAGCGTACGTACAGATTAAAAACAGATTATGCTGCTGAGCTGGCACATTTTATTCATCCGTCAGTTATCCGTCTGTCGACGCTCGCTGTGAAAAGATCACTTCCGCATGTGATTTGTACAGAATGCATGTAATTAGTATGAAACTCTCTTTGCATTCCCTGATTAACCACGATGGCAGAGCAGTGACATGAAAAAGAGTTTTGCAACAGAAAGACAGTAAAAAAAAGAGATATGGACTGATTTTTAGTGCAGACGAGGACTCCCATCAGTGATTAGGATCATTTAACAGCCAACTTGGTCAACAAATCCTAAATTTGCATTCAGGCTGCACAATTATTCAAACTATTATCAAAATCAGAGTACGGCAGAGTCTGATAACCAAACAGCAGAAGCTGAAATTTCTTTTATATGAAAATTGTGATGCAAAAATGATCATTACTGCTCACTTAAACCATATCACCTGTCACTATCTGTCAAAATAATTGCAATATGAATTTTTTTAACCATATTTATTTAACAATATGTTGCCAACAACAACAATAGAATCACTATACAATGATAAACGATACACTGCAAGACAATCGGTGAAAATGATCGATCGCAAAATGCAGGAATGATGTAATTATATGTAATTGTGTGTGCAGAGTCTTAGTTCAGTGCCTCTTTAACACACACACACACACACACACACACACACACACTGCATAATGTCATAATTTTACTGTCCATAAGCTGTCAGTAAGCAGAACAGTTCTGGAGAAGGCTCGGGACATATCGATAACGTTTATATCCGCCCAAATATCACAGCAAAGACGACATTTAACTTCATTCAGATCCGTTGACCTGTTATTTTCTCCTGCTTTAAACCGGAAACATTGACAAACTGGCGAGCTGCCGTTCTTCTTAGAAAGTCATCCGTGTCTGAATGTTTGAGCGCTGCGTGCAGCTACATGAGGCCAATTAACCTGCAGTAATGTCTCATTCTCACCTCGTCAAGTGTTTAAATAGCAGAAACACGTATACAGTTCGACAGCACCACACACTGCAGCCTTAAAAATGACTGTACACCTCTTTAAAAAGGGGCATTATGTCGTTTTGGAGAAGTCAGAACTCAGTATTTTAATATTTACAATAATAATACAAACTCACAATATGTGTTTTTTTTCCATAAGTGAATAAACAAGCTGTTCTCAGAACACTGTTTGAAGCTAGACAGGTGGCAGGGTCCGCCACATATAAACAAAGTATAAATTGTGTTGTGCTTTGAGGTCAGTTTGTTTATTCAGTCATGAAAACAAAGAGAGTTTGTTTATTTAGTTTGTTTAGACATTAAAAGGAACAATCTGTCAGTGAAGATCTTTCTCTTCTGATTAACATTTCTTCCCCAAAAACTACATAATGCACCTTTAAAACAGTTTAATTAAAGGAAAGCTGTGTTAGACTGTGTTAGTTTAATGTAGGTGCACCTAATAAACTGCTTACTGAGAGTAAATGTTGTATTTTTGAATGGACTCATGCTAAGAGGAGGCAAATAAGTTGGAGTAACTGTGGAGTAACTGGTTTACAGACAACATATTCAGGTTTTACTGTCACTTCTACATTCTGTATTCTCACCCTTCAGCCTCACTACTGTAATAAACACACTAGTTACAGAGTTACAGACGAAGGCCTACTTACACTGACACCAATTATCACATCGGCGCTGCATTATTGAGCCGATTCGCAGTAATGACATTACAAACGGCTCTCAAGAAACTGAGCCACCATTCGGCTCGCTTCTCACATTCACAGGTGAACATACAGCAGACAAAAAGTACAGTGCAAGCTAGCAGCAAGCTAACAGCTGACTGTCCAGTTAAAAACCCCACAGTGTTGACAGTGAGGAGCCTCAGCAGGAGGAGAAATGACAGTAGAAAAGGCAGAAAACGAGCTGCAGTTTGTTGTCACTTCTTGTACATGCATACCGGGACAAAGTACAGCATGTCCTGAAGCTACGGGGGTTAAGTAGCCTGCTAGCTGCCTGTGCAGAGGGAGAGTATAACAGAGTGGAGACAGTCACACTCATACAAACCCACACACAGATCTTATTACTCCACTTACCTTCCTTTTCTTTTCTCCTTCTCACGTGAACACACATAAAACTGGCGACGAACACAAACTGCCTCCGCCCGCTCGAGTTCCCCGTTTCGGTTCTGCTTTGAGGATTAACGGTTGTGAAAACAGAAGAAGAGGCTACCGGGTCCCGGCTGCCGACTCAAGACAGATTTCCACGTCCCCACTGGTCTCCATCAACGTGGCACTAAGCAACAACCTCCTCCTCCCACGAAGAAGAACAACAACTTCCGGGGGACGTCAGCACCGCTACTCCTGCTAGCATGCTGGCTAGGCTAACGATGCTAGCGATACATTTTGAGAATAAATCTCCCAAAACTTTAAGAGTTAGGAGAAGCCGGAGGAGGTAAAACATGTGGAACATTTACATTTAAGTATTCAATGTGGAATTATTGTGGAAGATAAATAAATTAAATTGCATTTTTTATTTACAACTTAAGATCTCAAATTACCAGCAGCTTTATGATAGTGTTAGCATTCAGCCCTGGAGTCACTTATTATTTTTATATTTTTTTGTTCTGTTTATATTTGATATTTTCTCTCATCTTCACAATAATTTAATTTAAACATTTTTCCCTAATAAGATTCAATTTCCTAAATTTAACTACTCAAAATAAGTGTTTCTCTTGATTGTTTATTCTGTGACTTTTTAAAAAAATCTTTTATACATTTTATTTGACTTTTATTGCATATCCATGCACATGCACACATATCTCTAACTAATTTTGAGTAGTGTAGCTCATATTTGTCTTTCTCAGGACCCTGAAACGGAGTGCATGTCATATATATTCATATATATTAATGTTTATTTTTTCAAACAAATGGGCAAAAAAAATGTAACTATGCAAGTTTACATTTTCTTCACAAGTCCAGTCAATAGAAGCTGGAAAAAGTGGAACATTTACATTTAAGCATCCAATGTGGGATTATTGTAGAAGATAAAGAGATTAAAATATATATTTTACTTAAACTTACTTAAGGACATAGACATTTCTTCCAATTGTGAAAATGTACAAAAATATGCAAATAATTTCCTCTCAAATGTAACGGAGAATAACACTGCATCAAATGGAGAAGTGGATTCCTTTATTATTCTTTTCAAATTAAGTCAATAGACCTGTAGCAGGTGGGAGAAGTCTGGTGGAGAGGCTGGTAAACCTAATTTCTGCAAACATAACCCCCAAACAAAACACACAAACACCAACTTTTCTTCACAACTTGTATTTATTAAAACACCTTGAAATGAGAACAAAGACAAACCAGCAAAGTACTTATAGTAGATGTAGTTTCATCACCTCTGCAGGCCGACCCTGAAAGAACAAAGCAGATATTCCAGTCAGTTGAAAAGTCATATTCACAAACAGCAGCAAGCTCTGAAGTTAGAGTGCCAAAACCCTCATTTAGAAACTGTAAATAATCTTCTCCCAGACAACTGAATGGGTCAGATGGGTAGTGATTGGTATAATCATTGGGAAGGCTTTTCACTATATTACATGAATGACATAACTGCAATACATACATGCATGTCAGGTCCACTCTTCACTGCAGCCCTCGTCTTCAGTTGATCTGCCAAACAAGAATTTAGACGTTAACCATCAAAAGTACCATGAGTACATTAAGACACCTTTTACTAAATGAAAAAACAATGTTATGCTTGCGGGATGTATGCCGAATTGAAGAATTTGTGTATACACTTCAGAAAATCTTTGAGTTGTGTTCTATAAGCGAATTAATCCTGGTCGATAAGTGAATTAATCTTAAACAATCACATTTTAAATAGGAGTTTGGCGGGACGCACGGGAACACGGCGTCTCCTCTGGAGCACGTGCTCCGGCGATGGTGGGTTTACTTCGTGAAGCGGGTGTAACTGTTCGGTCTGCAACACTTTCACACTAAAAACACAGTAATGATGAATATATTCTGCAGTTTACTTACCTAATTACCGAACACGGAGCATCGACGTGCAGATACAATATCAGCTAACGTTGCTAAACGAAACCCCGTTTAAAAGTCATGTTAAAAATAGAAAAGCAAGCTAGCTAGCTACCTGTGCCGCCAACTGTCACATCGTATGCACATAACTTGCACTTCAAAAACTTGTAGGTGAAATTCAACTGTTCTTGTCTAAATATTACTTCTCCTGAAGACATCGTGGTACAACTGATCCACACCTACTCGTCTTACTAAACTTCTTCATGGCGTCTTGTCTTCTTCTTCTGGTTTATTGACACATTTGTCGTGGAGCGCGATGTCGCCACCTGCTGCCTGGGAGGTACACTCACCTCTGACTTGAACTGGGCATGCGCAGAGAGTTGTCTTCTCCCAGATACCAAGTGAAAATTATTATTTGTAAATAGCCATAATAAGCATAGATCATTGATGTTTTTGGTTTTTTTCTATGTAAGTATATGAACATTTAATTTGTTTCATGATATCCAGATACTTATTTAAAATATATAATATGTAGTAATTCTACATTAAAGTGAGTTAAAACAACTGGACATTTGTTGAGTTGTGTACTTAAATTATCCCAAATGTTTCCAACAATGTTCCAACCAAGAGAGTTCACTCAAAGTAAGGGAGAGTTTCATTTGGTCGCCTGTCGCTACTTCCAGAATAGGGAAGTCGGTGAATGAATCTAAGCTCCATGTTATAATTTAAAGCAATCGACGTGTATTAATCACTTTCATTTTGGTCGTATGTGAGCAGATTATAACGTGACGTGACAAATGAGACCCTCCCCGTCAGCTGTTTAGAGCTGCTGGTTTCGTTGTGAAGGACTTGGGTCAGATTTTCCACCACAATCAGGAAGGATGTGACTTTCTCTGCTCAGCTAACAGAGAGCAACAGTAGCTAATGTTAGTTAAGAAATAACGACCGACTACCATTACAACACATTTAAACATTCGAGTCATGTCAGGTAGATTTTCATCCGCAGTGGTGGTTGTTTTAATGGTGTGTTCACCACCAGTGAAGCGAGTCTGACTGCAGGAACATATGGAATTATTTGGGTTACTCACGCAGTGTTTATCCAAACAGATTATTGTATATTAGTCATAAGCTAATGTTAGCCAGCAATGGTACAATGCCAAAGATGTGTGTCACTGAACTCAGCATGCAGAGACTCCGGTTCTCTCTTCCTCTCTGTAATGTTACGCTCATGAAGTTGAAAGTTTTGTCAATAAAAACAGAAAAGGCACGAGATTCTTTCTTTCAGCTGCTCGTTAGGAAACAACATTTACCAAAACATCTCGGTCGCAATGTTTTTTTAATGTACAGTAAGCATGTGACTAATAAAACAGAACAGCACCAGAAGAATTGTGTACCTCAGCCAATCTAGCCATGTTCCAACTATTCTGACCAGTGCTGTGTGTGTGTGTGTGTGTCTGTGTGTATAATGCATTATGTGTGTGTTCAGCTTACCTTTAGGATAATTCATTTTCATAGAAACAATTTAGCCTAGCCGAGGTTAATAATTAACATCTTGCAGCACTATAAGCCACACAATATTAGCGCTCACAACGATTACAAATACTTGTCAAAATAAATATCAAAAGATACATGTTCTGTTTGTCTACTGTCAGCACAAATGATTACATAAAAATTACAGGCATTTCTTTTTTTTCGAAAACCTTCAAAAAAGGGAAAGAATAAAAGGAAACAGAGTAAAATGGAAGAACAAAAGGTTTGAGGGGGAAAAAACAGATCTGATCGGGCCTCGTAGGGAAAATAAAGTGAAGAAACAACTTAATTCCTGTTCAGCACCGACTCGCTCAGAGTCATTTCTGTCCGTCGCAGCCGGCCGAACATGTGTGAAGCAGTTTACGAAGGTCCATCTGAGGCAGTCTGCTCTGTCCATTTGTCCTTCAGTTTGAGTCGGGGAACAGTGCAAACCTGTTCCGTGTTTATTATTCCAGCTGGCCGTAGCGTGCCCAGGCAGGGCAGGGCAGGGGGATCGACTTTCAGGCCATTTGATGAGGGAGACAACCCGTTTCCCTGCAGGAGAGAAACCCCGGGGGTCCGAGACAGAGACCACAGTAATCCACACATCTCAGCCCCACAGCCGGGTCGGGTTAGAGTGCGAGGAGAGCCACAGCGCCGCAGCCTAGCAGTTGATGGAGGCACAGTCTGTTTTGGCTTTCCCCGCCGAGTTGATTATCCTCATGAGGCAGTGTCCGAACTCCTCCAGGATCAACCTCTCCGCCTCCACCTGAGGCTGATGAGTCTGTTCTGCCTTCTTGGCCTGTTCCAGCAGACACTCGCATGTCGCTTCAAGCACCTCCTTTGTTACGAACGTGTACGGCAGCCTGTGGGGAGAAAACACAAGAGCTCAGAGAGAGAAAACAACATCCTCTGTGTCAGCAGCTACTGTTAAAGGTTGGCAGAGGAGCTTAGTTAGTCACACCAGGGCTAAATGTTTTCCCTGGGATGGACAAATAGGGATTTTTATATAAAACTTTATGTATGTATGTATGAGGGCTGTAACTATCATGGGTTTCATGATTCTCCATATCCACTAGGGTTGTACCAATGGATGACGGTATCAGCGTCAGCCGATGGAAAAGATTTTCTTTTTAAGTTACATGTCAGAAATTAATTTCAGAGTTAAAACTGTGAAATGTGTGTTGAGCTAAAGAACTAAGATTAAAAATGTGTCCAGACACACAGAACAAGATGACATCATCTAGTTTGCAACATTACCAGCTGTAACTTTAAAAACCCAATAATAAAAAATAAATAAAAAAGAGGCTAAATAGATATCAGCCAGATAGAAAACCTTGAAGTCAACAGGAAAAATATAACTAACTAAAACCACTGAATGTGAAAAGGAAATGAAAATAATCCGTCTTTGGAAATTCTACAGTCAAAAAAACCCAAAAGTGGGTTTGTCAGCGCTGAAGCTTTATTCAACAAGATGTGTGGCACTCTGGTTTTTTCTTCCAGGACAAAATAACTTCCAGATGTGACAGAACGGCTTTAATACGACAACCAACCGAAGTTCGGCTGCAGGAAAGTAAAAACTAGTGGAGATACGGATTTCTGAACATGACAGATAAGTTAAAGTTTCATCCCAATCAAGTGAAAGATGCACAATTAGTGAGGCTGAAAATACACAAAAGAAACACTGAGATTTAGCTCAGAGGGCCAAAAAAGAGTTTGGCAAAGTCCCATGAACTTAAGTTAAGTTTCAACATTAATTTTTTTTAGAAGATCCATGATGTGAACTGGGAAGAGTTCTGGATTTTGGGTGAGTTGTCATGGAATGATCCCTGAGTAAAGGATGAGAATACTTTGAACAGCCCTGATCAATCCTCCTGAGTGCTCCTGTAACTTGTTACCGTACCTCCCGCCTCCACTCGATATAACAGGCGTCGTCCGCATGAGCAGGTCTGAGATCTGTGACGACAGCTTGGTCTTGGCTGCAGTCTGCTGCTGCACTCTGACTTCTGCTGCGTCGGCCAGGTGCATCAGCGTCTTCCTCTCCGGGCTCTCCTCGAAGTTCTTACAGCCGATGCACTTACAAATGGACGAGCACATGATCTTCGCCTTCGAGGTGGAACAGAGGAAACAATCGAATGTAAACGACAGCCCGATCGGTCATTATGAAGGGGAAGAGACAGAGTTACATCACAGCCCACCTCGTAGCACTCGCAGTAGTTCTTCAGGCAGCCCGATCGTTTGCAGTTGCAGCCTTTGCTGTGTCGGCGGTCTGACTCGCCCTCTTTGCCTTTACCGATCTTAGGTTTGAAGGCCTCTGGGTTCCGGTCCAGACACGTCTGAGGAAAAACACAGTTTCACCTTTACTCATCCGCTGAGAGAGGAACCGACTCGGTCCGAACACAAACACCTCCAGCTCACCTTTATAGCTTTGAGACGTTCAGTTTCATGCTCCAGGTTGTTGAAGCAGTTATTGCAGTTACAATTATTGCAGAACTCTCCATTTGCAAAGCAGTCACAGTATCTGGGGAAGAAAAACAGAGCTGTATTTAATAAAACTGACAGAATCAGAATGAGTTAGCGTAGATCGGTGGGCCGACATCATTTGTCAAGCTAACACACACAGGTCAAACGCAAAACTAAACCTCAGTCATACTTACAGTTTGAGACACTGTGACTTGGTGCAGTTGCAAGGTTTCCTCGGCCTTGAAGTCGTCTCTGCCGTCGACACGCTGTGAGCCAACGAACAACTTCGTTAAACTTTTACTTAAACATGGAACTTTAATTTTTCTGTTGAGCACCAACCACCTCCTGTAATAAAGATCTTTATCTGCTACTGTGTGACTAAAACTTCCTACTGGTGACGATTAATTGGCCAAAGTGATTAAAAAAACTTCATAAACATCATGTCTCAAGTCAAATAAATTCACGACTTTAAGGTCTAACAAAACAGGGACTCAAGTCAACTCGAGGCCACATCTCTGTCCCGTACAGCCTCATGATGTGCTGTTTTTCCACCGACAGTACCAGCTCGCCTCGCCTCGACTCAGCTCGCCTTTTTTGCGTTCCCATTACTGAAATCTGGTACCTGGTACCTGCTAAAGTGGAGCTTTTTTAGTATCACCTCCGTATAAGTTCCAACCGAGCTGAGCTGATACTTCTGTGTGACGTAAGCTGGCAGCCGGCCACTGATTGGACAGAGAGCGACGCCACTTGACGACTCATGACGAGCGCGACGTCCGAGCCTGACGCCCGCTACCTTTAAAAACTAGCATCTGCGTTCAGTCAACACAGCGATTACATGGAAGGAACAACGCGCAGGAACACGGCGTGGACCGTGGCAGAGGTGGAGACGCTCCTGAGTGTTGTCGCTGAAGACGCATCCAGAACGAGCTCGATGGTGCGACAGGAAATGAAAAGGTGGACGTGTTTTGCGTAGCCCACAGCTAGCCCTGTTTATGTGTCGCGTGGATAAGTACGTCACTGATGACGACCCGCCCACGTTGATGACGACCCGCCCACGTTGATGACGACCCGCCCACGTCTGATGACGACCCGCCCACGTCTGATGACGACCCGCCCACGTCTGATGACGACCCGCCCACGTTGAAGACGACCCGCCCACGTCTGATGACGACCCGCCCACGTCTGAAGACGACCCGCCCACGTTGAGATACTAATTCTAGATGGAAACGTCGAACCAAACCAAGTAGAGCCACGCTGAGCCGAGGCGAGCTGGTACTGTCGGTGGAAAAACGGCAATAGAGAGTAGTCAGAACAGTCTCCATGTCCCTCCTCACCCGTTCAGTGGTAATCTGGCCTGAGTCTGGACTCCGGTGGACGCAGGGAAACTGGGGCTGCTGGAGAGGGTCACAAACGGAGGCTGCTGGAGCTGCAGAGAGGCAGATAACATGACAGAAAATAAATAAAAAACAGTTGAATATCAAAGAGCGGTGAGTGAAAAAGCTCACCGACACCACTAACCTGTGTGACGTATTGTGCCGGCACGACTGCGTAGCCCACGTTCCCTCCTCCGGGAGCCGGAGCCAGGACGGTGCCGGGAGGCAGGTTGGTGAAGTTGGGCTGGATCTGGGGCAGCGGGGTGGCGGGCATGATGAGGCGTTGCTGGGTCTGAGTGGTGGTGACGACCGTTGCTGACGTCAAAGGCTTCGGTGCAACCTGCATGGAACAAGATCCATGAATCCAGCTCTGGAGATATTTTAAATAAAGCTCTGTGTGAACGAGGAGTCACCTGTTTGATGGTCTGTGCCGGGACGATGGGGACAGACATCCTCACTGCTCCTGTGCTCACCACCATGGGTTTAGCTGCGGGACATCGAGTATCATGAGCCGCCACATGAAGAGCTTCCATTGTGTCTTTGTTAAATAAAGTGTGTTATCAGAAACCATTGAACGGCCTGTGTGTGGGTCACCTGTCTGTATGGAGCTGGTGCTGGGACCGCTGGGCTGCCCCGTGCTGCTGGCTGTGGTCGCCGTGACAAGGCGGACGTAGTGGAACCTGCTGCCTGGAACCTGAATCTGCTGCACGTTGGGCTGCGTGGCCAGTGGGATGATGGTCTTGAACTGGGAGGCGCCGACTCCTCCCACAGCCACAGACTGGACCGGTTTTAGACTCTGAAAAGGTTCAGATTCAACAGGAGATGGAGTCCAAATGACAGAAATATAAACTGGAGTACTCAGCACTTCATGAGACCAGGCCTATTTTCAAACTCAAGCCCCTTTTAGATAGAAAAGGCGGCACATCTGCAGCAAGGTAAAGGCTGCAATGTGCCTCCTTGTCTGTCTAAAAGGGAGGTGTAATATTCCTCCTTTTCCAAACAGCCTCCACTTTTCCTCCTCTGGTAGGCGTCAACATGTGACGTGACGTGAAGCAGGAAGTTGGGCGTGAAGAGAAGCAGGGCAGTTTCTGCTTTTCTCCCAAAATCCTCTTCCCGTTTAACATTGGGGCTTATGGGGCAGTTGCTGGAGTTTGTGTCGGTTAGACGCAGATAATTCAAAAACCGTACATCCTCCCGATAAAGTGGACACGTTGCCAGACAGAAGACAAGTGTGGCTACGTTCTTGGAAAATATCACTATTGTAGTGTGAAATCTGTGGCTAGGATCGTCATCTAAAGAAACATTTTCGGAGAGTTTTTTTCAGGCTCCCCCACTCTGCCAGTTGGTGCTGCGCGAACATTCCGCAATACACACTCATTGAAAATCCTGAATTTTTCTGAATTTTTCGAAATCACTCACGATCAATTAAGGGTCACCGTTCAAAAACTAAACATCGTAGAAAGAAAGTTCAAATACAACTCAAATAGATAAGACTTGTGCCTACATTTTAAAGTTTGAATGGTGTCTCTAGGTCAAAGTCTGCCAGAGCAGGAGATGTTTGAAAAACGGCGATGATTTTGCGACTTTTTTGACCCCGTCCCATTCATTCCTTATGGGACGATTTTTCACAGTTTGTCTTCAAAATAAGAGCTTTACATTGCACCCCATCGGAGTTTAGAACTGGGTTCTTAGCGGGGGGCTTTTAATTTGAAAGTAGCGACCGCTATTAGCTCGCCGCTACAACAACAAGCGGACAACCAAGACAGCTACAGAGAGCGAGGAGACGCTAGCATCTCCCGGATCTCAGCGGCTTTCCAGCTGCTCATCTTGGTGGATGAAGTGACGAACTGACTGCTGTGATCAGCTGTTTCCTGGTTTTAAAACTCCCGGCTGTGGGTGCGCAGCAGTGCACGTCATCCACACCTCCGCCCATCTCAGCATTTGCCACCACATTGCCGCCTCGGATTTACACAGCAATGGAGGCGCAAATAAGTGTAACGTTACCCTCCGAGGGGCAAAACTGGCGGAACAAAACAGACCACCAATTTGCCGCCTTCTGTCTAAATCTGCGGAGCGAGCCGCCAAAAGGACGGCAGATTGGTGGCTTACTGCCCAGAATAAAAACGGCTTCAGCCTCCATTTGAATCTCACCTGCGCTGTATTCTGGCTGGTGGCCACCTTGACTGGAGATGCAGATGTGGACTGCTGGACTGCGAGGATCTGCTGGCCAAGTGCTACATTAACAGGCAGCGTGACCGACTTCTGAGAGGCGTTGGAGGTCGGGGACGCCACAGAGACCACAGTCACCTGACAGAGACGAACGAGGAGAGAGCAGACGTATCAATCTGACTGCTGACCTGAAAGATATCTCATATAGATTCTCACAAATATTAATATTGTGAGCAGTGTCATGTAGGAACCATTTTTTCGTTTAGCTACTCATGGACGAGAGGCTTGCTAACCAAGTTTGCTAATGTTAAAGCTCAGCCAAGAAGGATGCCATTAACATTTACATCCCACGCCGTCCAGCCTCTCATCCAGGAGTGGATCAACTCTTTCTCCTGGGCAGTCTGACTCACAGTTTCACTCCACAAGCTCTTTGAATTATCTGGAGTAACCCAATCATGATTTTCTGGAAGGAGACAATGCGGTTGAGTTTATCAGATTTATTTTTTGGGTGCTCTGAGAACCGCAAGCTGAGCGCCATCTAGTTGTTCCATTATATTGGAGAGAGGGCAGACATCTCCACAGCAGATATCACTTAAACCAAAACAATCCAGATGCATAAATAGCACAACGGGTAAGAGGAAAGATATTTGATTTCGGGGAAACACAACACCAGAATTACATAAAAAGAGAAAAGGGATCCTTTATCTTGTAAATGAGGACTCGAGTGTAGACGTTACCTTGCTGGGAGTCTTCAGGGGTGAAATGGCGATCTTTTTGCCGGGGATACTTTGTATACTGGTGTTGTGGGGCTCCGAGAGCGTGATGGTCCTTTGGGGCATCACCGGAGAACTCTGCGTCAGGACCCGACCTACGAACACACGACACAAGATTCAGAAAATGTGGCTTCGTTACAACAGAAACAGAAACAGAGGAAACATCTGAACACTTAAATAAATAATAAACTTACCTGCGATAACAGGAGACACTGAGGTCTGCGGACCTTTGCTGTTAACAGTTTTTGTGATGATGAACTTGATCGGTGCTGCCGAGGATGTTGGTGTTTTCTTAGAAATCTGTGGAGATATTCAGGAAGAAGGATGTGAATTCAACTCACACAATCATAACTTCAAGATTTTAACATTTTTGATTCATAAGTGGTCTAGTTTAATCTGGAATTACTTCCATTTTTAGTTTCTTCTGTTGTGTTTTCATCTTTCATTGTTTTAAGCTTGTGCTGATTTTAATGATGTGACTTAAGTGACTAAGAAAAAAAAAAATTTAGTTTACCAGTCACATCCGGTAAATACCTGATCTGCAGCATCACCGTGTGGATCTGTGCATCACGAGTTCATCTGCCCATAAAGTACTTTAATTTGGATACAAAGTAGAGGATTACAAATGATTACTACTAAATTACTCGCCAACTATTTTGATAATCGGTTAATAGGTCTGAGTAACCGTTTAAGACAAAACAGGTCAAAATTCTCTGATTCAAGCCTCTGAATGTGATTTTTTCTTCCTCTGTGACAGTAAACTGAATATATTTGGGTTGTGGACAACACAAGACATTTGAGGACATCATCTTAATTTAGATTTTTCACCATTTTCTGGCATTTTCTAGACTGAACTTATCAATTAATCGAGAAAGTAATAAACAGATTACTGAGCAATGAAGATGAAGTCTGATCTCAACTGTCCGTCTCTTTCTCAGCTGTACAGCTTCGTGCATGTGTTTATCAAACAGCATATTTTTGCATTTTTTCAAACAAGCTCATCATTTTCTTGAAAAACTTGACATCTTTCCCCGACAGCCTGTTGTTTCACCTGCTATCAGCACACAGCCACACTGACTGGCTGGTCTTTAAGGGCACAAATACAACAGAAACAGGTGCAGTGACACTGGGAAATCAGCTATGTCTGATCTCGATTCCTCCTTAAAGTCATGACGTTATTCACATCATCGATGTGCAGTCGAACTTCAGACAGTCGTCCAGCTACTTCAGGTGTTTGGGAGATTGCTGCAAGCTCCAGAAAATGTTTTGTGGAGTACGAAACTTCCCCTGACTTTCCATCAGCATGGAGGGAGGAGATAATGAGTTTCACTTTTGGGTGAACTGGTCTTTTAACACTAATTTGGCAAACAGGGGTGATGATATTCTGAAAAAAATCATATTGCGTTTTTTACATGAGTCACAATTTTAGTGTGTGCATTCAGTTTGTAAACAAGGTAAACAAACATGTTGTCTTGCGTCTGAAGAAGCTGATTTGCAGGTCGGGTCGTCTCCGTAGCAACACAATGCTTCATTTATACAGAATCTACTTTACAATTTGGATATTGCGCTTGCTCTTATTTTCCATTTTCAATAATATTTCAGTTAATTCTTCATCCCCAGTGGCATGTGATCAATTTGTTTAAATCTTGACACAAACAGTCTGTGTTACCTGCACAGTCTTCAGCTGCTGGGCCTGTAATGTGGTCACCTGGTTCCCTGCAGTTCCCACCACAGGCTTCAGCTCCGACCTCCCACCGATTGTCACCACTTTAAACTGTGGCGCAGGAGATTTGATGTCTCCTGAAGTCTGTGAAACACCGGGCTTGCTGCCAGTGTGGGGCAGCTGCAGCACTATAGGCTGCCCCGACTTCCCTATGGCTGTGACCAAAAGTTTTTGTCCTTCCTGCTTGATGACCTGCGGTTGAGAACCTGCAGACTTCGCCGCCTCTGTGGCTTGAGATGAAGCCACCTTGTTGAGAATGATCTGGTGGTTGGCGGGAGAGATGGTGAACGGAGCCGTGAGCTTCTGCAGACCACTCGTAGAGACAGTCCCGGTCACGCTGTCTGTAGTCTTGGTGGCGGCTATGGAAGTAGCCATGGATGGTTTGACGGTAAGAAGAGGGGACGATGTGGATATGGAGATGGGAAGCTGACTCATGGAGCTGATGGTGAACGTGGAGTCCGTAGCGATGGAGGTGGTCACAGTCTGTTCTGTAGAAGTGGCGTCCGAACAGAGGCTCAAGTTCTCCGAAGACATGGGTGTATCCGTTTCCATCGGGACCGATGTGTCATCGCCGGGCTCGGACTGGACCGCGGTGCCATCGGGTTGGGAGTGAGGGATGTCCTCTATGGCCTCAGTATCCATGATCTCATCAGGAAGAAGGCTGTTGAGCTCTGGTGACACCACATCCATGCTGGCAAAGTCTCAGCTCTCTGTTAAACCCCAAAGAACAAAGCAAACATTTGTCAGCATCACAAAAGAAATGTGTTACGTTTTTCAACTCAACACATAAATTCTAGTTCAACACACTTCAAGCTCTGAAGGAACATTTCCTTTTGTATTTGTAATTATTTTAAGTGGAAACAGACAACTTTTCTCCCTCTAGCGTTTACAAGCTGTATGTGTTTAACTTGTTTCATTATCCGTCTAATAGTTTGCTGTTCTTTATAAAATATTCCACTCTGCTTCCAGTTGATCTCCTCTTTTATGTGAACGTGCTCTTGGTTTGATGTGGAAAACCTGGGCTGACTTATCGAGTCGTTACCCCGTAACCCCTTCATGTGACCGCTAAGCGTGATTTGTTAGCGTCAGTAGCCCTTTTCACACAGAGACGCCGCTTTATCGCCGCAGCGGCGCTTCACCAATTCTCCGCCGTTGCTTGTTCACACAGAGCCGAGCAGCTCCGGCGTAAAGACGAACTGCTGTGTAACTCACACAGTAGTGAGCAAAGATAGATGATTAAAATATTCAATATTCCTCTTTTTCTCCTTGGATGATTTTGTGCATCTCTCTTTCGCATTACTAAAACTCTGTTTTTAAAAAGGAGCTATATAAAAACATATTTAATTTGGACACCTCACATGGTAATCTCTGGGCAAAAATAGTTTGAATGACGTGATTTTTCAGAACAAACTACTTTGTGATATGCAGGAGATTAGCAGCAAGATGTTTCTCATAAATAAAGAAAAATGGTCTGTGAGCTCAAATCAATCAAATAAATAAAGTTTATTATTATTATTATTGTTATTATTATATTTACTGCACGAAATGCATCATGGTGCCTGATGCATGCAACATATCTCAGGGTAAATTCAGAGAATATGTTGATTACTTTACACATAGCTGTTGCATTTAACTGCAAATATATATCATGAATTAATGTTGTAATGATGCTTTACATACTGACTAAACAGACAGCACTGCAGTCGGCTTGCAAAAGGCTTCGCAGGAAAAATAAACAAACCATCAAGGCAGTTCAAGCTAACGAGTTAGCCGTGTTCACTGCAGAAACGCCCGGTTTGATAACTTTCTGTCTGTGAATTAGTTTCGAGTATCGACGTGAGATTTTATCAATGGAGGGGTGTCCTGTGTGTGAGTCACGGCCGAGCTCTGACACAGCCTGACAGCTGATGGTGGGTTAGCTAGGCCGCAGCGATCATCTCAGGCGGATCTTTGTCCTGCAGCTCTCTGCTCAACATTAATCCACACATATGAACCCTTCCCACCCCAAACACACACACATACACGCACACGCGCACACACACGGCGGCTAACTGCTCTGACTGTTCACACATTAAACCGTGCTGAGCTGCACTTATATCTGTAACCAAAACCCCCCCCAAAACATCCCAGAAGTGTCCCCTGTTGGAGCAAAGAGTGGGAGAAAAACGCGACAGGCTGTTTGCTGGCTGCGTTACTATTTCAGGCCGGGGTTGGATTTCGAAAGATCCGCCATTTTTACCTCGTCATCAACTCTGTTAGCTGCCCGGCTAACGCTGAGCTACAGAGAATGAGGCAATGCATTTAGTGTTATTCACACTGAGCTAAAACACTTTGGGCACAAAACAGAGCAGCTGCATGAGAGCTGAGGATAAACTCGCTGGTCACTGTGTGCTGCCGTCACAAACTCTTTTAGCACACTCAACGTAAACAATGCTAGCTTTCAACAATTCCTCCTGTCACTTGAGACATCCCTCTGGATTACAACATTTCAGCCAGACAATGCACTTAATAACTGAACGACCTGATACATTTACCTGAGGGCGTGTGTAGCCTGTGGTTTGTGGCTGTAAGTCAAGTTAGCCGGGCCTAACCAGTTATAAATTATACATTTCAGCTGAAATTCTGTTTTAACCCATTCAAGATACACACACAGGATCCGTTTCTAAACCAGAAACACGTCAGATACAGCAGGAGGATCTCGGCTGAGTAGTACAGAAGCAGCTAACAGCAGAGGGCTAACTTGTGCTTTTATCATTTTTAACAGTAAAACCTTACTGAGAATGAACAGTTAATGCAGAAGTCGCTTTGCCATCCCACCAAAACAACTCCATGACGTTACGTCTCAGTGTTCAGCTAAGTTAACCTAGCTTTTACTTTTCACTCGCGGACGCAGTTAACTTCACTTAGCAGATGGCTCGCATGATAAATATAATGTCTGTTAGCACACACCAAACTTTATCTCGGAACAAAGAGTGCTGTAATTGCTCAGTTCCAGGGGCTATCCTGTCCCCTGTGCTCTCCGCTGGTGTCAACCCTTAACCATTCGTTATCATCATCATCATCATGATGATCAGCCTCATCAAGCCAGCCCAGCGGGCAGGACAACTGTACTAGCAAACTTGCTGAGGCTGCTAACCGAAGCTAGCTAGCACAACATTCTCAACACTGAACACTTTTTTTAAGTGTGCGGCTTCCTGCTGAATGCGGTGTTAGCGAAGCCCAGAACGGCCCGACGCGTAGTGCTGCTTACCCGAGATATTTACGCTGGGCAACGTTTCCAGATAAAGCGAGGAAAGCAAAAGGCGATTGTTCAAAATACCGCGCCGAGCGCCATTCCTCCCTGACATTTCACAAGTCGACCACGCCCTCCGCGCCCTACGTCACCGCTACGTTTTCCTTAAAGGTACAGCACAACTTCACCGAGACAACTCTGCCATTGATTTAAAGGAGCGGTGTGTAGTTTTAGAGAAGAAATTCAAACTCATAAATTTAATATTTACAATATTGATGAAGTGATAATACAAGCTGTTTCCATCAGTGAATAAACAAGCTGTTCTTGAAGGAAAATCCCAGATCCCAGAACACTGTTTGATGCGACAAATGGCAGGGTCCGCCACATATAAACAAACTGTATGACATTGTGTTGTTTCAGTCATGAAAACAAAGAGAGGTTGTTTATTTAGTTGAATATTTGGCGATTATCACTATATCAGGAAAAAATACCCACATTATAGATATGTAACAGGGGGCAGGATGTTTTACAGTTTAACAATAAACTTTACTCTTTACTGTCCAAAACTATACCAGTGCACTAAAACATTAAGGGGGCACTGTGTAGTTTAGAAGAAGGAAAATTCAAACTCAGACTGTATGAAATTGTTTTGTCCTTTAAGGTCAGTTTGTTTATTCAGTCATGGAAAAAAATGTATTTGTTTAGTCTGTTTAGGCATTAAAGGGACAATATATGATATATGTGACCAGTTCGGTCCCTATTACATAAAAACCCTGTAAAATGAATGTTTCATTTAATAATGAAAATCTTATTTCTTATTGCCCTTCGATGAAATAAGTAAGTCATGTAATATACAATACTGATCGATTATGAAATGCCTTCGGGACGTTTTATTTTATTTAACAGAAATGTTTTTTGCTCATTTGATTCTGAATGCAGAGCTTTATAACCAACACAAATGTAGCTACATGGATTCAAATCTAAAGATATTTTGTATAACTCAGAGTCCTCTAAGAGGTTAGCTATCTTATTAAAAGTAACTAAAAAGTGGTGTAACAAGTAATTTATTACTCTACGCAGATAGTAATATTGTAATGGAATATATTACTTTGAAATGAAGGTAATTGGTAATATGTAATATATTGCGTTTTGAAAGTACTGTTTATAATATTAAAATGCATGCATTTGGCAGAGATGTCATCACAGTTCTCCAGAGCCCAGAGTGACACCCTGACAAACGCTTGTTTTGCCCAAATCTCAAAATGATTTAAAAAATAATTAAGATGATAAATTGATAAAAGGGACATTTGAGAGGATAGAACCATGAAATGTTCTCATTAAATCTAATATTTAGTTTTTAAACTGTACTTTGTATAAAAATCACAACTTCTTTTCGCTGTGTATGCGTGCGCGCTCTCGCGAGAAGCACGCGTTCGCGGCGGGCAGGCACACCGGAAGTCCCGCTGCCTTCTTGGCGGAGGAAGCCGGTCTTGTTGACACTTCGACGGGCAACAATGGCGACCGAAGTGAGGCAGGAGCTGGCACAGCTGATGAATTCAACAGGATCTCACAAAGATCTTGCCGCCAAGTATGTCACACTAGTTTCAGCAAACACTTTACATGCAAACAGCAGCCACATGCTTTCCTACATCGAGAAAGTAACTGTTAGCTAGTAGCGAAATAGCTGTGATGGACCAAGCTAAGCTAATGTTCGCTACCTAGCCACATTAGCAGCGCTGAGCTAGGTAAACGTTAGCTGTTTATCGGAGCACTTATTTGAGCAGATTCTTCTTTACGCTGTAACACCAACATTGACAGTAGTATTATATTTTCATCTCAATAGCATGCATCTAACGGCTACTGTTTACTAGCTGTGAACAGCATAGCATTAGCTAACAGAGTCGGATCTTGGGCTAATCGGTTAACGTTAGAGTTGCAGCGATTACGTGCGCGATGTTCATGAAATATCACGGTATTATTATTATAATATTAATGTCAGTAAGCATTACTATAACTATAAATATTTCTTGTTGGAACACATGTTTTATTATAATGTTATGAAATATTAAAAACTGACAGAGATGAAACTTGATACAAACCACAAATATAATGTTTTATAAACACAAATATGTAGAATTCAATACCCTAGAACAGCAAATGAACACTGTATGATAACCACACCGCGCTATACCTTAAAACCTGTATATTGCTGCAGCCCTGTCACAGCACGCCTCCTTTAAAAGCTTCCAGGCTCAACATGGTAACGTTATTTGACAAGAAATTTACCTTTTACAAACAATAAAGGGGCACTATGTAGTTTGGAGACCAAATTGGAACTCAGTATTTATTACTGAATTGTAAAGTGTACTGAAACTCTCTGGACGATGTGCACTTCAAATAAACTGAAGTTGAAGTCTCCATTTTAATAACAGCCCAACAACATGACCTTGTATGTACCTTTGAGCTTTATATGTATTTTGTTTAGACTGAAGTGACACACCATATTACTGTCTCAGCCTCTTTAATGTCCATTTATCAGTTAAAACTGGTGTGCTCTCTGACCTGTAAAATCTTTTGTAGGTATCGACAGATTTTGGACAAGGCCATTCAGTTTACAGATGCAGATCAACTGGAATCCTTGAAGGCCTTTGTAGAAGCAAGTATGCTGTCCCCCAGTTCTTTCTGCACAACACGCTTTGTACATTTGGACGTAAACAGGATATCTAATCATATTGTTTCTTTCTTGGTCAGTGGTCAATGAAAATGTCAGTCTTGTCATCTCGAGGCAGCTGCTCACAGACTTCTGCACACATCTGCCCAACCTGCCTGACGGCACAGCTAAAGCCGTGTATCACTTCACCTTGGAAAAGATTCAGCCGCGGGTCATCTCCTTTGAGGAACAAGTAAATGCCCTCACACTCTCTGACAGGCCTTCATAAGGTCAGTTAAACCTCAGTATTCCTGCCGAAATGCACAATTAAACGGTGTTCTTGCTCATCCTCAGGTAGCCTCAATCAGACAGCACTTAGCAACCATTTATGAAAAGGAGGGCGACTGGAGGAACGCTGCCCAGGTTTTAGTTGGAATTCCCCTGGAAACAGGACAGAAGTAAGTCGGCTAATGGCAGATTTATTTCCTTACATTTCATGTTTGTGACATTTCCAGCTCTTCAAAAACCTTTTTATTTCCCCTCACAGGCAATACAATGTTGACTATAAGTTGGACACATACCTGAAAATTGCCCGTCTCTACCTGGAGGACGATGATCCAGTGCAGGCAGAGGCGTACATCAACAGAGCTTCACTGCTTCAGAATGAGTCGTCTAATGAACAGCTGCAGATTCACTATAAGGTACAAGATCCCTCAGGGATTTCACTGCCACAGGTTGTATCTGCATTACTGCTATTTTTGCAATTGGATGCAAACAATGTGCTTAAATTTAGAGCTGCAATAATGAGTCGATTGTAGGATTGAGTCACCAACTGTTTTCATTTTTTCAACTAAATTGATAACTGATTAATCATGAATATAAAAGACAGAATAATAATCATTAGTTGCAGCCCTACCTAAATGAATTATGGGGATATTGCTGTATCAGTACACCTGTAGTTATTTGGATCGGTGTCTCATGCAGTTTTCCTTGTCAGGTGTGCTATGCCAGAGTCCTCGACTTCAGGAGGAAGTTCATTGAAGCTGCACAACGATACAACGAGCTTTCTTATAAGTCAATCGTCCATGAGACTGAACGTCTGGAGGCACTGAAACACGCTCTGAACTGCACCATACTGGCTTCAGCAGGTACACTAAGACTTCGTGTGTTAAGGACGATATTTTCAAAGACGATATAAAAGACAAAACAAAGTTGGAAAAACAAAAATACCTGTATTTGTTGTAGGCCAGCAGCGCTCCCGTATGTTGGCCACTCTCTTTAAGGATGAGCGCTGTCAGCAGCTGGCCACCTACGGTATTCTGGAGAAGATGTACCTTGATCGAATTATCAGAGGGAACCAGCTGCAGGAGTTTGCTGCCATGCTGATGCCCCACCAGAAAGCCACCACAGCAGATGGTGAGTCCAGATAATTAGCTTTATACATTTTTTAATATTTTGATATTTGATGTGTGTATGGAGTGTGTTATAAAGTCCAGATTCCTCCTCTGGATGTAAGAAAACATTTCACCACGTGATGACTGCAGCTTTTTTTTATGCTGTCTATGACAGTTTGGAGCTTCATCGTAACTGAGCGTGAATATAGCTGAGGTTGTGTGTTCTCCCCCTCGCAGGCTCCAGCATCCTCGACAGAGCTGTGATCGAACACAACCTGCTGTCTGCCAGTAAACTCTACAACAACATCACTTTTGAAGAACTAGGAGCACTGTTGGAAATCCCCCCAGCAAAGGTCCGACATCGATTAGATCAATAGTTTTAGTGTTTCTCATTTTTAGCCATTCTGATGCATTTTAACTCACTGTAGAAGCTTTTGACTTACTTACAAAACCTTACTACATTTCAAAAAAATGTATTTATTTTTGAACCCACAGTTAAAAAATCTTTTTAGTCTTCCTCCAGCTTACTGCATGAATGTCACCTATGCTGCTGTTCATTTTCCATAATGTACGTTGAGACATCAGCTTCTTTTGTTTGTCTCCAGGCTGAGAAAATTGCTTCGCAGATGATCACAGAAGGACGCATGAACGGCTTCATCGACCAGATAGATGGCATAGTACACTTTGAGAGTGAGTAACGACAGCTGGTCTGATTTTTTATTTGATATCAAGCAGAACTTGCCACTTTGACTTTGCGACCAGCAGGGGGCAGCCTTTTCAAACAGGAATGACAACAGACAGCATAAAGCAGCCTCCCTGCTCATGGGAAGGGGCAGTGCTGTGATAGAGCAGGCACAGCAGCTATTAAAAGTCATGTACAGTGTTGTGAACATGTAAATCAGTTATTCACGTGTCCCTAAATAGACATTTGTTCATAATCCTTCCAATCTTTTATCTCTGGCAGCACGTGAACCCCTTCCTACGTGGGACAAGCAGATCCAGTCTCTGTGTTTCCAGGTCAACAACCTGTTAGAAAAGATCCGTACAGCTGCTCCAGAGTGGGCTGCACAGGCGATGGAAACCCAGATGACCCAGTAAACATCGACACCACTCTCAGAATAAAAAACCCAAAACTGCTCCCTCAGCCTCTCCAAGTGTCGTCTCTCTGGTCAAAATGTCTGCACATCAGTCCCAGTGATGAAAAACGGCCAAGGAGAGCAGCCTCTGTCATCACCATCACTTGTTTATATTAACAGAGAACACTGTTTTACATCTTTGCCAACAGGGAAAAAGTTCCGTGTCAGGCATAGATATCATCACACACAGGGTGGAATGTAACTATAGGTGTGATTCTCTCAGCATGTTAAAAATGGTGGATATGATTATTGCCAACATGTAAAAGGAGGTAAAAGTCCCGAACGCCTGGTCTGTTTAAGCTTTTGTGTTCAACACATTCTCGTGTTTTAATTTAACATAATGACGCACCAACATCTGTCAAGTGACTCTGGATTTATTTGTGTAAACCTTCTCAGTCCACATTTATAGAATATCAGCAAAGAGAATTAAATTCAAAGCTGAGAGAAATTGTTCCTTGTTGTTATTTTCTGCTTCTGTAATAATTAATTGAAATGTTTTAGGTGCCAAAAATGGCACAAAGTCACATCCTTTGGACTGACGTGGAAAACCTGATCCTAGACCTTCAAAAAGAAATCCACAGTGCAACAGCTGAAAGACGATATAGGCCGTAGGTAACCTAGAGAGACGGGGAAGGTCACATTACAATATACTGCAGAGCCCCTTTAAATCATAATTCATGTGACAGTCATACTCTCCTGCAGATCTCAGCAGTGTCCTGTTGAGTATTCAGTAACTCCATATAATTACTTTGTATTACTTTGAAATAGAAAGTCATTATATGGAAAAGAAAAGTTTTTTATTATAAAGACCTTCAGGATCTTTTTTTTTTAACATTCACATTGACAACATTGTTGAAACAGGTGCGCTGATAAACCATCGGAGACGAATCATGTCAAGATGTCTGCTGTGGTAAATGCCTGCTCCCAGATCACTGTGGATACGTGAAATGCATTTTATCCCTCTCCACCAACACAAACATTATTATATGTTATTATAATATAATATATGATTATTATTATTATAATCAGACAAATATTTAACCTCACATAAAACATCCTGTCATAGGTGGAAATCACAGGGAGAGGGAAGTCTGGAGCTTTGTCCCCCTCTGGTGTACGAAGAGTCCCAAAACCCAAAACATCAGTTTAGCACTTCCGGTTCCCTCGTCTTGTAGTCAACGAGTTTTTTTGAATGGGTTTTCACTTAGATGCCTGAAATAAGACTTGTGGTCACTATAGGCTGAAGATATTTACACGTTTTGTTTTACGACAAAATACATCAAGAAATATCCCACGGTTTAATTATAAAGCTCTTCCGTGAGCTGAAAACAGTTAGCGTTTGCTCACAACTGTCTAAATGAGACTACAGAGGTTGTCGGGGACATTATACGTCATCACAGCGGACGGAGACTCATCTCCTCACTCGTCCGTCTTTACAGCCCCACTTTAGTTACTAAACTAGCCTAACTCTGACTTTACAACTTGTACATTGATCAGTTTATAGAAAACCTTATTACTCTGCAGTAATTTAGTAGTAAGACGCTTAAGTTAGTGTGGTGACGTATAAATCACGTGACCGTGATGTCGTCTGTTTGTAGCCTAACATTAGCTTTTTTACTGCTACACATTTAATTAAGTGGTGTTCACCTGTGAGGAGTATCTTGATGAACAGGACCTGTAAGTATCTTAAACTTGTGTTTGTCACAGAGATTATTTTCTGTAATAATCCAAAATCACACAGAAGAAACCGGAGCGATGCTAATTTAAAAAACACAAGATGCTACTTGAGGGTTTAATGTTTAAGTGCACTAACAGCTAGCTACCTGTGCTGGTCGCCACAAACACTACAGTGGAAGTCTCACAAGACGTTGAAAATGGCCGGTTTTGCCGCCAAAAATACAGCTGCAAAATTATCAGGTTTTTGTCTCCATAAAAACGAGGCTAAGAAGCATTCACAGTTCTCCTTAAAGATATCCAGTGGTGTCACGTCAACAAATGTTGAAACATCCACCTCCATGACAGTCAGTAAAAATGCTCTCCTGGCCACTGGGCTGAAAGATGTCTGACAGTTTCATTTACTTTAATAACAATTACAGTTATGACTCCATTTTGTTTCCTCACAGTTGAATCTTGTGTGTCAGCGCTTCCAAAAATATCGGTTCTTGGCTTCCATGTTTTTTTTTTAACATGCTGGTACAACCCTGAAGTTATTTATCTTTCATTAAACAGGATATTTTAATAGTTGTAATCAGTGTTTCCTCCATGTAGGCTTACATTTAGTGTACGAGTTTGGCGGCAACTCCTCAGGAAGTGCTCTTGAGAAATTTGTCTGTTTATTGTCCCCCAAACAGTGAAGTTAGACACTCGCCACAGCATCCTATAAAAGACAAACATCAGAATATAGAGGATAAAGTCCAGATGGTATGCTAAGATGTCATTTTTTCATAAAAGCATAAAACTTTTAGAGTTTGGCACTCTGAACATTCTCAGACATGGAGCCATCACAAAAACACCCCATGGCAGCCATTATTCCTTCCTCACAAAATATCTATTGGATATTATTCTACTCTTTAATCTAATCTAATCTGATCTAATCCTTACAGCCTCTGTGTTACCATGGTTGTTAAATTAAGGATTAAGTTTTTAAAACTCTTCACAACGTGCATCAAAACACAGGGACAGGAAACACCTTTTCTGTCTCATCATGTTTGGTTCAGGAGATACGATGCAAAATAGGTAAATCAGTAAAATTCCCACCATGGCTGTGTGTGGAAATGATGCAAATGTAGGTAAATACAGAAGCCAATTTGATTTTTGTTTGTTTTCTCATTTTCTTTACACGTCTTTGTGCACGTCTGCTTTTTTGACCGACACTTGTAAATAAAAACATTCAAAAATGAATAAATTACTAAATAAAATGGAAACAAAGAGACTTTTAATTCAGATTAAATTACTTTTATTACAATAACAGTTTAACAAATATTTAGTATCCAGGTCACAAGTTCATCAGCATGTCTTTTTTGTAATTTAAATGAATCTTCCTCATAAAAATACATCTGCGGGTCAGATCGTTGGAAATGAAATACACAAACGACCACAGTAACGTTTTGTCCCAGCCGATTTATATTTAACTGTCAGGAGGAAGTCAGTGACCCAAAGTTTTAAAGTTTATATGAAAAAAATCATGTGATAGTCCATTCAAAGGTTAAATCATACTTTATACCTCTTCATAAAAATCTTAAAAAAGTTCACAAGTGCTTCAGTCAGCACAGCAGATTTATGACGTGACAGCGTGTAGTCACATTTCTAAAGTATAAAACAGACATGTGACTTTCCGTCATTTCAACAGCTGCACGATGATAACCTGTGTGAGGCTTTTGTAAATGAACGTGTTTAGAAAATGCCTTGTTCCTTTCTGCGGTCGATGTCTCTCTTCAGTTGGCAGGCGGCACAGTGCGAACAGCACATGGTCACCATGAAGTCTTTACACATTGACCCCTGGAAACACAAACACACACAAGGTGCATCAGTATGAACCTCTGTTGGATGACCTGACGTTACAATTACAACCTGATAGGATTTTGTCCCAGTGTGAACACACACGTAGGACATGTGAGAAGGTTTGAGAGAAAGTCCGAACGAGGCAGCGTCTCATAAAGCACACCAAACAGCCACAACGTTAAAATCACTTCGCAGTGACTCAAAAAATAATAATAATTCCCCTTGAAATGCATTTAAACTAAAATAACAAGCCTGTTTGTCAAAATATAAATGTATGTCAGGGTTCTCATTGGCCCGTTTGTGATCTGATTGATTTAATTGGCTACAAAACATTTTACAATTACATTTTCTTTGATTGATTTCTTCTTGTCATTCCATGTTTGTAAGGTAAACCTGAGTTTGTTTAGTTTTACACATGTGATAGCCTAATAAAAGGTAGTATCATCACTGTCATCCAGCTCCACGTGGCCACTGTGAACTTACCTGGATGTTGTATTTGGTCCTGTAGACGCTGCGCATCGGCATCCCCAAACCACACAGGCAGCACTCGTTCATGTCACTGGCGATGGAGCAGCCGAGGCACCAGTAGCAGAAGAAACCGTAGCAGCCTGACTCGGAGGAATAAATACAAAATCTACATCTTGCCTGCAGGTGTAACTGTGAAAGTGCGTTCAAAGAAAAGGAATCAGTGCTCACAAGTTCCAACGTCATCGCAGCAGTCGAACATGCCGGTCTGGAACTCAGACAGCTGGTATCGTCCTGGTTGGGCGGTCACAGCCATGATGGGGATGATTCTGTGAGGGATGAAAAAAAGTTTGTCACTGAAGTTTGTTCTTATCTCTGTTCTCTGTGTGTTTTCCTCCAGCAGAGATTAGTACAAATTACACCTTCTTTTGAACATCAAACAAAATGGACATGAGGTCATCAGGATTCGAGGTAAATCTTACCAGATGGATGGAGAGTCGAGGGTGAGAGTGAAGCTGACGGAGGAGACTCCTGGACGACAGACTGAGACCAGAGACGGAGTGAGTGGCTTTAAAACGGCTGTTATCAAGTTCATCACTTTTATTATGCTGTAATTTCCAGTAAAGGCCGTCACTGACCACACCTACATCGAGGCCTAAATACGGCAGTAAACCTTAAATGTATGACACTCCTCTTTACACACGTCATTTCAGGAAACACACACACCTGAGAATGTTTCCATATTGTATTCAGATGTAGGAAAAACCCTTTGATGCAAATGAACTGTGCACGAAAGTTCAACTCCAGTGCGTCAAATTCATGTTATTAACACAATAAGGCTTTTTATATGTAACAGTACACATACGTTATTTAATAAGGAGGTCACACTGAAATCAGAATCTCATTAACAAAATTAACAAAACCTGAGTACAGAGTAAAAAAATATATTAATAATGGTTATGATATGAAATACTATTAATAATATTTTTCACTTCTTTCTATCCCGAGGAGAAAGTCACCAGACTCCCTTAAAAAAATGCTAAATTTTGAGATTTGATGCGTCAGGAGGAACTTTGTGATTGTTGTGAACAGCTGTTGACAGACATCCCATTTTAACTATTACTCCTTGTTAATTCGGCAAACATCATACAAGAATATATTTCTTTCTCTGTGTAAAAAATGTTGTACCGTGTATATTTGTGTATCGAGCAGGTGGGTGAGATCCGATCACAAGAGGTCACTCGGACACTCAAATTGTCACTTTCCTGCAGCCAAATGTTGATTCTGTGTAGTGTGAGTGCAGTTCTGTCACATCTGGGTGAGTTATTCGGTCTTGTATAAAAAGTGTGCAGCAGATCTCGGTAGCTGAGAAAAACACTTTATGTTTTCCCGGTAAGGATTATTTTAATTTCCTAACAACTCTTTTAAGGGAAAATTGAAGATGTTATATTCCTCCTCTTCCTCGACCACCGTAGCCTGCTGTCTGGCCCTCACGAGTCGTTCTCTCTGACACTTCCTGTTTTTTGTCAAAATAAGTTAGTCGGCTACTTCTCTTATTTTGACAGAAAACGGAAGTGCCAACTGTTTACTTCTGCAGAAATAATGCAAATAATCGCTCCGGCGGTTATTCAGGTGGGCGTTTAATACGCAAAAAGGGTGCTGACCCCAGGCGTTTAAAAGAACCAGGCGGCTATTTGAGGCCCGGAGATTAACTGGTGAAATACGGTATAAAAAAATTAATCTATAATAATATTAATGATAATAATAATAATACACTCACACATGGTTTAATTTCACATGTAGATATTTGTGCTCTGTTGACTTCAGTGTTTTCTGTCTCTGCCTCCGACCTATCAAGCCCTTTTTTTTCTTTTATTGTTTTCAGGAATAGAATCAGCTTCACCTAAACCAACAACGGAAGCACAGTCAGTTTTATTGTGTCTGAATAATCCTGAGTCAGAAACATCGCCGTCTTACAGCTGACACACCTTGTTCCTATTAATAGTAGCAGAGAATATATAAGGTCATCTGAACGGGAAGTTGTACAAAGTACAAAGGTCTAAAAGTTCAGTGTGATCCGGGGAATGTATGAGCAATGTTTCCTGGAAAATTAATGAACAAATGAATCAATCTTAGATGTGTTTCTACTCCTTTGCGATGCTTCTTTCAGACACACGGTGGCGCCGCTTCCCACGACCTCGGCGACACCTCCTCGGGCTGTGTAGGAGAGCATGTAATGACTGTAATGATATGGGCTCCTACATAATGAGCGGCTGTGACTGAAGCTCGGGAATAGGCATGATTTTCAATTTCCTACAGACTAAAGATAGACGTGGGCCAAATTACAGCAAAATACACGAGGTTGTCATTAACCGAGAGTCGACAGCAGACCCCTGAAAGACTTTCACCAGGCCGAGCAGATACAAACACCAAACCTTTAAACTTTATTACTTAATGGCAATAAAAATAAGGTGTATTCTAACAATCAGTGTTTGATTTACATCAGGATACTTCAGGGTTAATGATGAAATCAGACGAACGTGTACACGTCTTTAAGCCTGACAGAAGTTTTTATTCGTTAAATTCAAAGTTTGAGTCAAACAAATGTCACATTCTGTTTGTTGTGTCTCATATTGTTCCCTGTGGATGTTCGTGGTACCTGGATCATCGTCTGCATATACAGTCAGTGGAGCATCGCTGCATCAATATAAGCCAACGTGCACTTACTCAAGTGTAGTTTTTAGGTTTTTGTTCCGCAATACTTCAATTTCATGCCATTTTATTCGTCTACTCTGTTGCAATTCAGAAGGAAATACTGTACTTTTTACTTCCCTATTAATTATTAACATAAAAACATGAGCTGTCTGCATTATTATTAAAGATAAAATACACAAAGTAGTTAAAATGAGCTCTTCTTTGACCACATGCAACATTAAAGCACCACCATGCGTGTTAATGCATCAATAATTAGCCCAAAAGTAAAGTATTACTTTGATAAAAGTTACACTCAGCCATAGGAAGTAAAAGAATCTGATATTGAATATACTTCAGTGTGAAAAGTACAAGTTTTCTTGTTGGCTGATAAAATAAATCAATATAAAAATGCGAGTGAAAGTATAAAGTAGCAGGAAATGGAAATATTCAAGTAATTTGAGTATCTTAAAATGTACCCAAAAGTCATACAGTAAAAAAAGAAGTAAAGATATCGTGTTAAATTATTACTTTGGTAAAAGTGAAAGTTACTCATAAGACTTATAATATAAGTTACAATATCTGCCTTCAAGTCAGTTAAACGGATAATTACATGTATTTATATTCTGTGTACTGTGATTACCGGAACCTGTCTTTAATCTGATTAACGATAAAATAAATATATTCAACAATGAGCCACTTGTAATCAGCAAAGTAACTAGTAACTGAAGTTATCAAATAAATATGGTGGAGTAACATGAAGTGGAGCAGAAATATCAAGTAACAGAAAAAGAAAATACAAGTAAAGTGTCTGAGTAAAAAATATTTTGCCTTATTGATCTGAATCTTTAAGGTAACTTGTAACTAAAGTTATCAAATAAATGTAATGGAGTAAAAAATTACAATATTTGCCTCCAAAATATGAATATAAAGTGGAAGAAAATGGAAAGATTTAGATTTAAGTACCTCACGACCTCAGAATTATACTTAGTTATAGCGGCTGTTGCTCAGGGGCAGAGCCAGCATCTTATTATCTGAAGGTCGCTGGTTTGATTCCCCTGGTCTGCATGTTGAAGTGTCCTTGGGCAAGATACTGAACCCCAGACTGCTCCTGATGTGCTGGTCGGCACCTTCAGTGTATGAATTACTGTAAGTCGCTTTGGACAAAAAGCGTCTGATAAATTCCCCTAAAATGTAAAATTCCTTCACTGGTAACAGCAATACTTCAATTTTATGCCATTTTATTCGTCTGCTCTGTTGCAATTCAGAAGGAAATACTGTACTTTTTACTTCCCTATTAATTATTAACATAAAAACATGAGCTGTCTGCATTATTATTAAAGATAAAATACACAAAAGTAGTTAAAATGAGCTCCTCTTTGACCACAAGTCAAACTAACTGAAGTAGAGGAGTAAAAGTATGATAATTGCCTCCAAAATGTCGTTGAGTGGAAGCATCATGTAGCAGAAAAAGTACCTCCTCATTGTACTTCAGTACAGTAATTGAGTCCACCCTATTTAAATGTGCTCTATAAATGCATTCACTTGTAATAGAGTACTTTTATAATAACTTGTAATCATACTTTAAATAATGCTACTAAGATTATAGTGTGAAAACCACCCATATTAAGTAACTAGTAACTAAAGTTATTGAATAAATGAGGTGGCGGTGAAGCAGAAAATGGAAATACTCAAAGAAAAAATTAGTAAATGTGTAAAGTTACATTCCATCACTGGTTACTTTCACTTTTGTTTTGTTTATAAATGTGTTCATAATGATAAAGACTTAACTTTTACTCCAGTAAACCGTCTGAAGGTAACTAAGTAACGTTAACAAATACATGAAGTGGAGCAGGAAATGTGAAAATGTACTCAGTTACCTTCCATCGCTTGTTACTTTCACGTTGTGTTGTTTTTAAACGAGCTCTCTAAACACCGACTTTACTTTGATGTGTAACGGAGTACTTTTACTCGAAAATGTCGTTGAGTGGAAGCATCATGTAGCAGAAAAAGTACCTCCTCATTGTACTTCAGTACAGTAATTGAGTACATGTACTTAGTTACATCCCATTGCTGGTTCCTATAAATGCATTCACTTTACTTGTAATAGAGTAGTTTTATAACGCGCTACACCTCCTCTGTCGGAGGTAACTTGTAATCGTACTAAGATTATGGTGTGAAAAGTAACTAGTAACTAAAGTTATTGGATAAATGAAGTGGCGGTGAAGCAGAAAATGGAAATATTCAAAGAAAATTGAGTAAATGTGAGTAAATGTGTAAAGTTACATTCCATCACTGGTTACTTTCACTTTGGTTTTGTTTATAAATGTGTTCATAATGATAAAGACTTAACTTTTACTCCAGTAAACCGTCTGAAGGTAACTAAGTAACGTTAACAAATACATGAAGTGGAGCAGGAAATGTGAAAATGTACTCAGTTACCTTCCATCGCTAGTTACTTTCACGTTGTGTTTGTTTTTAAACGAGCTCTTCAAAGACACCGACTTTACTTTGAAGTGTAACGGAGTACTTTTACTCGCGCAGACGCCGTGCGGGTCACCTCCCGCGCGCGGGGTGAAGCAGCTGAAGTTTGCGGTGTTATTTCAGGGCAGCTGTGATGGACATGCGCACAGCTGATGGAGCTGAGAGGCAACATCTGCACTGACGTCACCTCCCCCCCTGAAAAAGCTGGCAGTGTGTGGAGCTGTCCTGGACTGGGACAGACCCGGTCTCTGCGATGTAGTGAGGAGGAGCAGCTCCGAGCCAACTCCTGCTGGTGCTCGCAGTCCGACTGTGGCGGCTCCGCGACCTCGGCTCACTTTCCGAGCCCCTCTGCGCCTCCGAGAAGAAGAGGAAGAAGAAGGAAGAAGACTGAAAAGACGACTGAAAATAGTCTCCCCTTGCTGGACCACATCCAGCCGAACAACCGCTTCAGTGTTAGGTGACAGTGTCCGGGTGTGAAGCGGAGGCTCCCGCTGCAGTTTCAGAGGATGGCAGCGTCCAGGAGGAGATGAACAGAGGAGAGCAGCAGAGCAACTTCACAGCTGCACACGTCTTTTGTCCCGAGCTCTCTCTGCGCGGTTGGACCGGAGCTGGCGATGAAGATGAGCATGGTAACTATGCGCTAACGCTGCTGAGAATACGGACTCTGTGTGTTTCAGGTGTAGTCTTTTTTGTTGAGGGGACGCAGACTTGTGTTGTGTAGCCTCTTCATTCATGCGCAGCGAGTTCACAGAGTTTCCTTGGAGGGGGGGTTTCGGGGCGATTTGCGCGCAAAATGCGTACTTTTTTTTTGGGAAACTTTTTACGCACTGGATCTACTTTAAAGTTTTGCAGCGGTGCAGGTCTGCAGAGCTCAAACTAACTCGCGAAAGCTTCTCGGCTTTTTTTTTGCAAACAACACCTTAAAAAACCAGCGATGTCAGGTGGCTTAATCTGAGTGTGCAGACGCTCCTTCGGGGGTTTGTAGCCGAGGTACCGGTGTAATGCACCCGGGCCGGCTGCCAACTGTCTGGGTCAGAGTGGCCAAGTAAGTAGCGCTGTCTGTCTGGAGTGTCGGAGCTGAGGAAGCACGCACGCACGTACACATGCACGCGCACACACACACACACACTGGCTGTCATCCGGTCACTCTCAGCGGACATCACCTGGATCCGTTTGTTTACAGCGTCGTAGTTCTCACATGCAGCCGAGAAGCGTCAGTGAGTAAAGAAAAAACCTGCACGAATGAAATCCTGTCGACTCGTCAGCAGCTCCGAGCGGCTGTTTGAACATTTACACATCCGTATTAACGGCGCTGTGACGCGTCCGTGGCACCGTGCAGACCTGTCAGTCACTGCAGGAGGCGATCGATTCTGGGAGGGTCGATGTGTTGGGTGAATAATCAAACTGCAGATACTGAACTTCTCATTCATTCGAGACAAACCAGGCGTCCAATTAGCGATTTTTCTTTTCACAGCTGCCTTAATTAATCAATCAGCAGCTATTTCTGATCATTCATTCATCAATTCTGAAGCTTTTTCACACGTCAGCTTCGTAAATGTGAAGATTTGCTGCTTGTTGTCGTTTTAACTTGAACATGTTGTGAAACAAAACGGTTAGTCAGTTCAATTAAATCATTTTGATTAATCAATTAATCGTTTGGTTTGGAAAAGCTGATCAACTTGGCGTGGTTACACATGTATTATCAATTAATCAATTAATCATTTGGTTTATGCAGAAACAATTATAACAGCTGAAAAAAGGGGGAAATGACATAAAACAGCTGTTTTTTTGTCTGAAATCCAAACATGTTAGATTTAAAATTATTTAAAGTGATAACGTACAGCATATAGTGAATCTGAAAAACAGCGAATGTTTCATATTTTTGCCTGTTAAAGACTAAAATGATCAATCAAAAGGTATTGATTTGTGTGGATCGGTGAACTCTGATCACGGGTTCATAAAACTCTTCAGATCATCGTGGAAAAATGCAAATTAGAGCCTAAAGTTGTCGACTTTAAACACCTTTTTTTTCGAGCGATTAATTGACTAACGGTTCCGATTGAGCGCCGACTCCCAGAGCTACCGGGTCGTTTAACTTCTGATTGATTCCCTTCGCAGGAATGCAGATGGATCGGTCAAGACAAGTTTCCAATATAAAGCTTCCTGTTTGGAGTTACACCTGAGAGCGACTGTGTCTGATGGATTACGGTGTTTGCTACGAGCTGCTGACATGAATTCAGAGGCCAGTGAGACGTGGAAGTGCTCGCCTTCAGGAGAAATCTGAGCCCTGGATGAGCCCTCGAGCACGACGAGAACATTTGAGCGAAGGAGACAAACCATGGACTTGTTATGGTGTGGCTTCGGACCGATCGCGTGCTTTTAACCCGTTTGTAGCACCCTCTGCCCCTCACCCCATGTCACAGCTGCCCCTGAATTATGGAAATTTTGTGGAAGACGCTGACTTGGACACTGAGCCTGGTGGTGATGGCTGCTTCTGAGTTTCAAAGCATCAACAGACTTTCACACAACTCTCAAGGTATGACGGGAGGTGGCCGGGAGGATCTTAAAGGAGCAGTTCACCTAGAAAATGAATTTTCTTTTCACTGCCGTGCTGGTTTAAAGTCAGGTGAAGTTTTGTTGTCCACAAAACATTTCTGGAGCTTCACAGACTAACAACATTGCAGCATTCAGCTCTGCTAAATGTCGAGTGTAAACGCTTTTACGTCAGCAGCTATAGCGAAAATTTCGGCCTTAAAAAGGGTGTAAATGACATCTTTTCAAATCAATTTGTGATCTCTGATGGAAGGTCAGGTGAACGAAACATTTCTGGAGCTTCACAGCAGAACAGAGTTGCAGCGTTGTCTCTGCAGCTCATCCAAGCTGCATGGAGACAATTTATGTTTTTTTATCGCAGCACTGTTTTGGTGTGAAGCTCCAGAAATACGAGACTTCACCTGACTCTCCATCAGCATGTCGGGAGGAGATGATGCCTGGATTTTTTGGGTGAACTGTTCCTTTAACACTTGTACTGTCACCAGCAGTATGTTCACTATCTCTTCTCTCCTTTCTCCCCTTTTAAAGAGGAGTTCCTGTCCTACCTGCAGCACTACCAGCTGACTGTCCCGGTGCGGGTGGACGAGAACGGAGAGTTCCTGAGCTACACTGTGAAGCACCACCGGCCGGGCCGGCGGAGACGCGGCGCGGTGGATCCCATCATGGGCCAGCTGCCCGCGTCGGACCCCCGGAGTCCCGGCTGTTCTACAGACTGTCAGCCTACGGAAAGCACTTTCACCTAAACCTGACGCTCAACCCCCACCTGGTGTCGAAACATTTCACAGTGGAGTATTGGGGCAAAGACGGGCTGGAGTGGCGTCACAACATGGTAGATAACTGTCACTATGTGGGATTCTTGCAAAACCAGCACAGCACGACCAGAGTGGCGCTCAGCAACTGCAAAGGCCTGGTGAGTACGAAGGGGGGACTTTTATTGGCATACTCCCGTTTGTTTTTCCTCGAGTGCTGACTTGCTCCTCAGAGCAGAGTTATAAGGGCCGGTGGTTGAAATCTCCCCCTATGAAACCTGAGACAGACCCTCATACATCATCAGTAGTCGTCAATCGTGTTTGTGTAAACAGACGTGATGGAACATTTCCGATGAAGGGCCGATGCTAACTAGCGGGTTAGCTGCAAAAGTACATCATAGCTACACCACTCCTTAGCGAGCCCCTTCCGTTGTGACCAATACATTTTTGATCTGGTTTGAATTGTGTCATGAATCATTAATCATCATTAAAGTCTCAGTTTGATGTAATTAAAGTAAAACCTCATGTAGTTTTGTGTTAAAGCGCTCGGTGAGCTACATCGAGGGTCTCATTTCGTAGACGGAGACCACGATCCCTTGTAACTCCTTGAAAATGAGGAGTAGGGGTAAGAATTGGAAATGTTATTGATCCTTGGAAGCTCCAACAAGAATCAGGACACCTTCAGACGTGCAGGATGAAGGGGTTGAGCTGCAGGGCACCAGGGCGATGCTAACTAGCGGGTTAGCTGCAAAAGTACATCATAGCTACACCACTCCTTAGCGAGCCCCTTCCGTTGTGACCAGTACATTTTTGATCCTGTTTGAATCGTGTCATGAATCGTTAATCATCATTAAAGTCTCAGTTTGATGTAATTAAAGTAAAGTAAAGTAATAGAGCACTAACGAAGTCAAAACCAACTTTCCACCATCCCCAACGACCGTACTAACGACTGTCGTTGGCAATAATGGAGCACATACGACCCATAGACATCAGTGGCCTTGTGACCGCCTCCTGAGAGGTTAAATAGCTGGACCTCCACACCGGCTAGTTGGACTAGTCCCAGCCTAGTCAAGCGAGCAGGAACTGATGAAGCCTCTCGGATGAGAGGTGAAACGTCTTCAAAAACAAATCCAGTTGCGCTCGATTCAATTTCCTTGAGATAACTATGACCTGGATGAATGAGAATATTCACAGGCTTAATTAGAGTAAATCCTCGATGTAAGTTTAATCCATGGTCTAACACACCGTGACATCGAGTGAGCTCCCCTCGACAGGTCAAGTTAGCTGACCGCTAGCTTAGCTAGTTTTAGCAACCTCAGAAGACCGCACGATAACAACACATTGCAGCTCTTCAACTAGAAACTGCCATCAGAAAGCCACAATTAATGGTGAGAACAGCACCAAACTTCAGCAACAGTACATGTACAGTCCCAGCACACAGTACGAAGCATCAAACATCTGCTAGCTTTGCTGGATTTGTATGTAAAAACACAGCACAGCTCACCCTCTCCTCCAGCAGCCTGCCTGTGTGGGAAGCCTGACGAGTCGATTACCGAGTGCAGTAGATTTCTGCAGCTCAAGGATGAAAATGTCTGATTATTACTCCATTACTTCCGTTATTTTCCCTGTCAGCTCTCGATAATAAGAACTGAGCGTTCCATGGAGTAATAATCAAACATTCTCATCCTTGAGCTGCAGAAGTCTCCTGCATCGACTTGACTCGTCAGAGCTTCTCCACACAGGCAGGCTGCTGGAGGAGAGGTGAGTTGTGCTGTGTTTTTAATACGAATCCAGCAAGGCTAGCAGATGTTTGATGCTTCGTACTGTGTGCTGGGACTGTACATGTACTGTTGCTGAAGTTTGGTGCTGTCTCACCATTAATTGTGGCTTTTGATGACGGTTCTAGTTGGAGACATAAGCTGCAGTGTGTTGTTATGATGCGTCTTTTCTGAGGTTGCTAAAACTAGCTAAGCTAACAGTCAGCTAACTTGACCTCTCGAGGGGAGTTTACTTGAGTATAAGTGTGTTAGACCATGGATTGAACTTACACCGAATATTCACAGGCTTAATTAAAGTAAAACCTCATGTAGTTTTGTGTTAAAGCGCTCGGTGAGCTACATCGAGGGTCTTATTTCATAGACGGAGACCACGACCCCTTGTAACTCCTTGAAAATGAGGAGCAGGGGTAAGAATTGGAAATGGGATTGATCCTTGGAGGGCCATGAAGCCCACAGGATGAAGGGGCTGGGCTAAGTGACAGAGGCAGGGGGTGTGTTGGAGTTCACACTGCTAACCTCAAACAAACCCCGACGCTAATGTCAGATAACTAATACATACCTAACTTGTGCTGCTCTGATGTCAGCCAATCTTTCCGAGGATTAGACCAATTGTAGTTTGCTTAACAGGATCTTGGCCTGCGTCCACTTGGCACGGCGAGTCTGCAGCTCGGAGCGAGGTGATGCTCATGTAGAGAAATCATCTCGGGGATCTGTTAGCGCGAAGCATCACAGGCTTGTGCGTTAAATATCACACTTTATCCTCAGACTTTAAAAGCTTCCATCGCTTGAGATCGCATTTCTTTTTATCTGATCTGTAAAATAATGCGTGTAAAGTCGGAGATATTACTCCAAAGTGTTCAAAAAACAAAAACTAAGCAGCGCTAACAAGGCATCTAATTATCCTGTCTAAGCTTTTAGTCCTCGGGCTCTTATCCACAGACTGTGCGACTGTCCAGCTTCTCTTCGCTAATCAAGAAATTGGAAGACGTTTTAATATCCCTCCTCGGCTCGGAATGACTCCGAAGAAGGGGGAAAAAAGGCCCCGCTTCGTATTGGCAAATGAAATCATGTGGAGAGAAACCTGTAGCCAAATGTGTTGGCAGGACCTACACGGAGAATCATAAATTGAATTAGTGTTTGCCCTTTTTTCTAACAGCACCAAAAATGGACAAAACTGTGTCTGTGCTTTAATGTAATCAGCTGTCTGGACAGTTTTGAGATGTTGACATCACACGCTATTAAAGCCCCGAATCGAACATGTTTCTGCGCGCTGGCGCGATGTGGGGTTAATTGCTTTCATTGTAGGTTTTTTCACAGAGCCGAGCCAGTGTTTTTCTACAAAACTCACTTTGAAGGGCTTCTCCCTGTCGACGGCCCACAGAGGCTGCTGAAGGACCGAGAACCACCTCTGTGATGGAGCTGGTTCAGTATATGTGCTGAAACACGACGTAAAGAGGGAATATATTAGTTATTTAAAGGAGCACTCCACCTATTTAGTGTAAGTTTTACAAGTTGAGAGGCTTGTTAGAGACACAATAAAGAAAAAAACATGTCTCAGTCCCTCCTGTTGTTTCTTCCAGTCTTTGTTTAGTCACGTGGACGGATCTTCTTGTCTTTTTGGGTTAGCTTGATGATAATTGTGCAATTACTCGCCCCTCTAAAACTGTGATCGTGATATTTGTAGACCACATTGCGTTACACGATATATATCTCCTCAATAGGACTCTTAAATGTTCACAAAATCACAATATTTCTGACTGAATCCCTCGATTTTGTGGGGATGACTATCGGTGCTTACACAAAATACGAACACAATGAGACGTCTGATCAATAATCATCAGTGGATGATGTGGATATGATGACTAACTGGGTAAAGATGAGTGTCAGAACGAGTAGAACAGTCTGGTGAGTTCAGAAAATGACCAGGAATATGATATCGATATGTCGCCTGGTGTAAAACAAGGTGCAAAGAAAACCAAATGTGTGTGTTTACCTGTGTTTTGTTCAGATTTCTGCATGTTTTTTGTGTTTGTAACTTGTCTCTTTCGTTGCATTTCTCCCCCCCAACAAGCACGGCGTCATAACAACAGAGGAAGAACAGTATTTGATAGAGCCATTAAAGAACATTTCCTCCACCACCTCCAGCGAATGGAACCTGGACGAAGCACAGCAACATGTTATTTATAAAATGTCTGCCATTCCCTCACCACAAGAGCAGAGCCAGGAGTTCAGCTGTGGCATTTCAGGTTGGTGAACCTCCATCTGGGTTTGGACTCTGTGTGGGTGGAACTGACGTAAAGGAATAACTATACATAGCAGGTTAGAGGAAGTGCTGGTTTGGTTGTAGGCCCAGGTTCTGGTGGACATGACCGGGCCTCTTGTGTGCTATAGTTGCTCCTGGCCTGGACACCTTTCAACCTGTAAGAAAGAAAGTCTCACTCCGGCTTTCATAAAAAGGCTCCTCAGTGCATAAAGAGCGACTTGGCTCCGACTTTTATAGAAGCACAAATCCTATTTATAGAACCAACAATCATGTTCAGATTTTTCTGGATTTCAAACAGCTCCAGCTCCAGATACTGTGTCTGCTGAGATATGACGGACTGGAAAAAGGAACCAGGTGGATATTTAGGTATTTGGGCCAAGGTCTTATAAGAAACAGCGAAGGGCTGTCATCGTCAGGAAGCCGGCGTGCCCGAACATGTACCATCTTATAGCTTTTTCCCAGAGCATCTGGGTCATAAAGAGCCGGCTTCAGCTGCGAGGTTCAAAGGGGCAGATTCCCCCGTGTGCACCTACGACACAGACCGGCTCTCTGACAGATAACGCGTCTTATTTAAGCAATATTACCCGAGAGGGTGTGCTCAAACGTCATTTGAGCACGACAGTGATGCGGCCAGCAGCACTGAAGTGCTCAAATGACGTTAAAGCACACCCTCTCGGGTAATATTGCGATTATACAACTAATACCAACAAAAATAAAATGTATACTCAAAATATATCCACGTTGACGGACAATTTGCTCTCAAATTTTAAAGTTTTTTGCGAGTGTGCGTCGCGTTTCCATGGAAACACATGGGGTCTGACTAATAACTGAAACAAAATCAGTCCCGTCAGTTACTCTTATGTGTAATGGAACGTAGTTTACCACTACAGCAAGTAGTCCGACCCATAGTAACGACCTAGCAACAGAAAGGATGTTCTAGTCCCAGATGAGTGAACTCTGAGCTGACGTTAATCTTTTATCGCCGTCTCGGAATTTCCCGACCTAAATCAATACTGCACAGATAAACGGGACACTTAATTCTATGAATGTGACTTTGGCAGCTGACAGGTGGTTTGTGATTTATTTTCATGATTAATAAATAACGTTTCTAAATAATAATAATAATAGTAGTAATAATAATAAATACTCAGCTTGGACTTGTTTCATCTTTATCTTATTATTATCTAATAATAAAGAACAGAGAAGTTACAGATTTATCACTTTATTTACCACAAATCTTTCCCTTTTTTTGTCATTTGGTTCTTCTCATCCTCCTCCATCCATTCATCCAAACTGAGACCGCCAAATAAATCAAAATTAACAACAAACCGATCCATTTTGTAGCTTATTTTTCTGCCGTTTCCTGCTCCAGCTCTGACAGTTACGATGTTGCCATGGAGATACAATGTTGTCACAGACTTGGCGGAGTAATACTCTGAGTAATGAGTCAGGTGTGCTGTCATGCTGATTTGAGCACGGTCAAAATGTGTTGTTGACCAATCAGATTGCTCAGTCGGAACTACTTGTTGTATAATTTGATGTCAATTATTCACTTCAGCTTCTCTCTGTCGTTCACAGACCTCAATAAAAGCAGTGCACCTTGCCAGTTCAGCACACCTCCACCTGTCCACCCGTCTCCCGCGCCCCAGAACGACAGCGAGCCGTCGAACAGCACCCACCGACAGCGGCGCTCCGTCAGCAGCGAGCGCTTCGTCGAGACGCTCGTGGTCGCCGACAAAATGATGGTCGGTTACCACGGACGCAAAGACATCGAGCACTACATCTTGTCTGTGATGAATATTGTAAGTTTGATCCTACTTTTTGGTCACGTTGTCGTTGTTGTCGTCCTTTGTTTGGTCTCGGACACAATTTGTCTGACTTTGTGTCTTTTCTTCTTTTCTGGAGGTCAGGTTGCCAAACTTTACCGTGATGCCAGTCTAGGAAATGTTGTGAACATTATTGTGACCCGGCTGATTGTTCTGACTGAAGATCAGGTGAGAAGTTACGTTTTTTTATATCATTAATTTAGATCATTTTTGTTGTGGATTATCTTCTCGGTTAATCAGTTAGTTGTTTGGTCTATAAATTGGCAGAAAATGTTTACAAAATGTTTCAACATGATGGTCCACAAATGATATTCAGTTTACTGAAGCCACGACATTTTCACATTTAAAGGAACAGTTCACCCCACCATTAAATTTCAGTAATTATCTCCTCACCCTCACAAACGTTTCTGGAGCTTCACAGCAAAACAGCGTTGGATCATTCTCCTTAAACATCTGAAGTAGCTGGGGAAGAAACAACCAAATAAAGCGTAAAATGCAAGTCCAAGTCACCGGAATCCAGAAGATCCCAAATTGATTTGAAAAGACGTTGATTACAACCTTTACGAAGCTGAAATCTTCACTGTAGCTGAGCTAAAAACGTGTTATCATGCGAGCACGAGCTTGACCGCCTGTCGAGGGTGCAAATAATGTCTTCAAATCAATTTTGGCTCCTAAATAAGTCGGCAGAAAATCTGTAAATGTCGTGTTACAATGCTCCGACTCCAGCTTCTTAAAGGAACAGTTCATCCAAAAATAATAATTCATCTCCTCCCTCCACGCTGATGGAAAGTCAGCAGGTGAAGTCTCGTAGTCCACAAAACATTTCTGGAGCTTCACAGTAAAACAGCTGAAGTAGCTGGAGACTTGATTTAAAAAAGGAGAGAACAATAAAATAAAAATGGCTCCATACAGCTCATCAGGTGAGGAAAGATGTTATTTACACGCTCAACTTTGAACCATCATTGCAGCATCATCACCCAGATTATCACTGTGAGCTCTCACCTGCAGTCAGTGAGCGAGCTGCAGTATTTCAGACGATTGCCGTGGTTGAAGTGGAGCGAGAGGAGAGACTATAGATTAAAAACGATGCTCTCAGGTATCTCCCCTCAGGGATTTCTACATGCGCTCTACATGTGCATGTACGTGTGATGGCAGAAACAGAGCGCCGTCTGACATCTGTTATTTCTCGTAGCGGCTCTTTATGTAGCGTCGCGTCCAGAAGACGAAGTTTTCATGTAAAGCGGAGCCGCGCTTTGATCCGGTAGGAAGGAAGTTTCTCAGCTTCTTGATTTGGATAAGATGAACAGAAAATTGAGTTACAGCACAAACAACATTTTATGGTGGAAGTGAGTCACTGATGGCCTGTTGAGTTGTTCGGTAATTAATCAGAGTGATCAATCACCGGCTTACGGTCGTCGAGCCCGTTACATTCAGAGACGTAGATGCGTTTTGCAGACTTCGTTTCACTCCGTCTTCTTTCCACATCTCCTGCTTTTCTCAAATAATGCAGCTCCTTTTCTGATTCCTCTAATTCTTCCTGCCGTAGATGATTTTACCTTTACGAAGACTTAAATCAAACACAGAAACTTTCCGCCCGTTCCAACAACTTGTCCTCTAAACCCTCTCTGATCCCAGTTCAGCACTCCTTCCCAATAACTCACCGCTCTACTTGGTGGCTGCTTGGTTAGCGCTGTCAACACGTGGCGTTATGTTCAGTGTCACGTTTACTTGGAGTTCTGCCTCCGTTGGACAGCAGACAGTCGATAGCCAGTTGTTGAGACCAGTTGGGGTAAATCTTGATTTAAACGTACGCGGCTGTAATCAAACCATCCAATCCAAACCAAACAAGACTCCAGAGAGGGTCTTCTGCATTTTTAGCAGCCACTGAAGGGCACAGTGAGGTGAAGGGTGACCTCTTTCCTGTATCGTGTGCCAGACGGTACGAAACAACATAAATACAGTGTGACTAGGCCTGTTCGATTAATCAGTTTTAAATCGTAATCACAATTATTTAGTTAGGACGATGTTAAAAACGTGAAAATCGTAAAAACGATTTTTCACTTTAACTACTAGAGTAATTACGGTACAGCCCCCGTTCTGTGTTGCCGTAGTGACTTCCGCCTCCGTCCTCCCATCGCGCTCTCCCACACATTGTAAACAAACATGTCGGCGTTGGATTTTGTTGCCAAAAAGAAGAGCGAGTCCGTTGTGTGGAAGTGGTTCGGCTTCGACGCTTCGGATGAAGAGCAAAATACTCGGCGTTGTAAAGTCTGTCTTAAGTCCGTGGCAGTTAAAAACCACAGCACGACTAACTTATTTCAACATATTTGAAATAATTTCTTTGCCTTTTGTCATTTCACAAAAAAATCGTAATCGGAAATCGGGTTTTGAGAGAAGAAAATTGGGATTACAATGTGAAAGGATACGATACAAATACGTAACAAGACGTTATAAAAGGTTACGATATGATACAATATAACACAAATGTAACAGGACATGTTATGATACAATATGAAACTGTATCGTATTGATACGATATGAAAGGATATGAAACAAAATCAGTACAACAAGTTACGTTACGAGACAATCCGGTACGAAATGGTTTGATACAACACACTATGATACGATACGATGCAATATGAACGGATACGAATTCACCTAAAAAAGTTGGTCGGTCGATGCGTGCAGCTGTCAGCTGATTGTATTTCACTTTTAGATCAGCGGTGGAAGAAAGATTTGTCCATTAATAGAAAGGAAATGGACCGAAAATGAAGCAGCAGCTATTTTCTAATAATCAATGAAACGTTTGAATAACTTCTCTGACAGAAGAGATTTGCTTTTTTCTATGTTTGATGTCATAAAAACTAATCGATAATCTGTTTTAAGAATTTCTAAGAATAAAAAATTCCAAATACGAGATGATACAATGTGAAAGGATACGATACAAATACGTAACAAGACATTATAAAAGGTTACGGTATGATACAATATAACACAAATGTAACAGGACATGTTATGATACAATATGATACTGTATCGTATTGATACGATATGAAAGGATATGAAACAAAATCAGTACAACACAGTTACGTTACGAGACAATCCGGTACGAAATGGTTTGATACGATACGATATGAAAGGATACAACACAAATACATGTTAACATACGAGTTGATACGCCTCAGTTACAATCCAACACATTACGACACGATGATATGATTCAGTACTTCATTTTAGTGAAACTAGCAGTTTTGTGCTGCATCGTATGGTTTTGCTTTGTGTCGCTGTATCACGTTTCAGCGTACGCTGCGTGTGTTTTGTCTCTTTGGCAGCCGAACCTGGAGATCAACCATCACGCTGACAAGTCTCTGGACAGTTTCTGTAAGTGGCAGAAGTCCATCCTGTCTCATCACGGCGACGGCAACAGCATTCCTGAGAACGGGATGGCTCACCATGACAACGCTGTCCTCATCACCCGGTGAGTGTAACCTCGCGTCTACGGGCTGCCTGCGTGGATACTTCAAAGAGTACGAGTTGTTTCATTTGGTTGTTACTTTCATTGTAAGTGCTGCTAATTTTCTCATTTTGAGCAAATAGGTTGCAGGTTATTTTCAGTGCTCTTGGCACCAACACGCTGCTCGTTCACCGGTCCAGCTTCACACTGTAGTTGTGTGTGTGTGTGTGTGTGTGTTTGCTAATCGCGGAGGCCAGCAGCCTTCAGCGCTCAGACCTCCACATGTCCAGCTCCTGTGCTCAAACCTTACCTGTAACTGTTAAAGCTGATGGGAATAAAGAGCTCAGTTCCTTAAATTAAAACGTGCCGTACCTGTCACACGGCAAATTTATGTCGTGGGTGTTACCATAAAACAGCAAACCTCTGTCATTACCTGGAACAGGCTGCATTGTTGCCAGCACTGTTTTGGCCACACTACCTAGCAACTCAGGTCTATATTCCCCCCTCTGGTTTTGTCAAGAGAGAGGATGGTGTTCGGTGATTGACATGGGCTGAAGCCAAGCCTTCTGACTCTCTGGGCTCTGTTCAGAACAGCCTTTCTATCATTAGTGTGCTCTTGCTTCTTGTTGTCTGTCAGCTGATGTTCTCCAGCTCCTTTGGCTCCTGGTTTTATTGTCGGTCTCAGCTTCGAGCACCGGCAGCACCGACGGCTGCTTCGTAAGGTCGTCTAGGTGCAGTGGTCACGGGGTTTATCTCTCGCAGGAACAGACAGTAGTGAACTCCAGGTGAATGTGAGGTGCTTGGAAGTTAAACTGACCAACTTAGAAAGGAAGCTTGCACTGAGCCAAGGATTTATATTAGTCATTGCATCGTAGAGTAAAAAATCACAAAGGATGGTTTCGACCCACACTGGGTCATCCTCAGGGCGTGACTGGAAAGAGGAACCCAGATTCTTTTGTGAGTCCTTTTTTCAAGAAACATCAGATAAGATGAGATAAGACAGAACTTTAGTAATCCTGAAGGAAACTGTACCACAAATGTTAAGCCTGACAAGATGGACCGCGGGTTGAGGGTGTTAATCTATCAATTTGTGATCTCGGAGCTTCTGGAGATGAAGCCACTCGATGTTTTTTGAGGTAGTTTCTTTCAATTTTGATCTCAAGGAAAATTGAATCGAATGCAACTGGATTTGGTTTTTGTCTTGAAGACGTTTCACCTCTCATCCAAGAGGCTTCATCAGTTCCTGCTCCCTTGACTAGGCTGGGACTAGTCCAACTAGCCGGTGTGGAGGTCCAGCTATTTAACCTCTTAGGAGGCGGTCACAAGGCCACTGATGCCTCATAGGCTAGTTGGACTAGTCCCAGCCTAGTCAAGCGAGCAGGAACTGATGAAGCCTCCTGGATGAGAGGTGAAACGTCTTCAAGACAAAAACCAAATCCAGTTGCGTTCGATTCAATTTCCTTGAGAAAATTATGACCTGGATGAATGAGAATATTCACAAGCTTTCAATTTTGAATCAAGTCTCCAGCTTCTTCAGTTGTTTAGCAGAACGCTGCAACTCTGTTTTACTGTGAAGCTCCAGAAATGTTTTGTGGACTACGACACTTCACCTGACTTTATATCATCTGGAGGAGAAGATGATGACGGTGAACATTTCCTTTAAGTGCACCAAAAAATGGAATATAACTGATGGTTTTGTTCATCGCCGCAGCACACGTGTCAGTCGTATAGAAGCTATTACAGCCCGTAGATGGCGCGCGTCCACACCGCTGTTGGGCACATATGATGAAGTATCGGTTAATGTGGAGCAAATATAGAATTGGTTGAATACTGAGTGAAAAAGGAGGCGAGAGATAATGAGATAATAAGCTGTGGGGAGGCGGCGCCCGCTGAGCTCAGAGATGCTAACATTGGAGATAGTATAAATAGCTGATGGCGGACAGGAAGCCCTCATTAACCACCGTGTCTGGAGGAGCAGTCAGACATTCCTGGTGATGGTGGAAGAATTCACCTAAAAAAGTTGGTCGGTCGATGCGTGCAGCTGTCAGCTGATTGTATTTCACTTTTAGATCAGCGATGGAAGAAAGATTTGTCCGTTAATAGAAAGGAAATGGACCGAACATGAAGCAGCAGCTATTTTAATGAATCAATGAAACGTTTGAATAACTTCTCTGACAGAAGAGATTTGCTTCTTTTCTATGATTGATGTCATAAAAACTAATCGATAATCTGTTTTAAGAATTTCTAAGAATAAAAAGATTCCAGCTTGTTAAATGTGAATATTTTCTGCTTTTCTTCCCTCGTCTTTGACATTTGAGGAAGTCATCTCGGGCTTTGGTCTGCATTTATCACATTTTATAATTACTATGTGATTATAGTGTCAGAGATACTGAGGAGTGTTGTTATGCTCTCATCATCATCATCCTCATCATCATCGTCGCCTCAGCAGCAGCACTGTTGCTTCTCTGTCAGTCTCTGCGTCGGACAGCATTTTGAGGACGCTGACTCGTTTGACACGTTAAAAAAAAGGGGAAATTAGGGAAATAAATCAGACGTCCTCGGCGAGGTCACGCTCGTACCTCACTGGTTTGGAGCTTCTCCACTGGGAGGGAGGACGAGGAGTTTATGGGGAGAGTGAGGGAGGGAGGGAGAGTGAAATTAAATTTGCTGTGCCCTTGGTTTTAATAGATTAAAAGCTTTAGGAATGATTGGATCATTCATTTGAAATGTATGATGTTTTCTTAAAGCCCCCCCCCAACAGGCTCTATTGGATTACCTGTATGTGAGTGAAGAGACTCAGCAGGAGGCTTCATGTGTGTCAGCCAAGTGGCTTTCTGCACAAACCTCATGCTTGTAGATGGAGGAGTGGACCAGGTGTTTTCTTACAACCACACCTGCCGCGACCTCATGAGTCAAAGTGACGATATCGAGCTCAAATATCACTTAGAAGTCAAGATAAAGTCCTAAAGTATCTGATATAAATGTACTTTAAGGAAAAAGTTCAACCAAAAATGAAAACTCAGTCGTCTTCTCCTCTCCTCCTGATGATATAAAGTCCTCCTCTCCTCCTCCTGATGATATAAAGTCCTCCTCTCCTCCTCCTGATGATATAAAGTCCTCCTCTCCTCCTCCTGATGATATAAAGTCCTCCTCTCCTCCTCCTGATGATATAAAGTCCTCCTCTCCTCCTGATGATATAAAGTCCTCCTCTCCTCCTCCTGATGATATAAAGTCCTCCTCTCCTCCTCCCGATGATATAAAGTCCTCCTCTCCTCCTCCTGATGATATAAAGTCCTCCTCTCCTCCTCCCGATGATATAAAGTCCTCCTCTCCTCCTCCTGATGATATAAAGTCCTCCTCTCCTCCTCCTGATGATATAAAGTCCTCCTCTCCTCCTCCCGATGATGTAAAGTCAGGTGAAGTCTCGTAGTCCACAGAACATTTCTGGAGCTTCATAGTAAAACAGAGTTGGATCATTCTCCTAAACAACTGAAGTAGCTGGAGACTTGATTTAAAATGTAAAAAACAGCCAAGAAAACTATATGAATCCAGCGTAATCCAAGTCTCTGGAACGACCTGTGCTCCCAAATTGATCTGAAAAGACGTTATTTAAACCCCCAACATGCATCTGAGCTTCAGACGGGGTGAAAATATATCTTCGGTAAAAGCTAAAGTCACTTATAGTAACAGTACTTCAGTAAAAGTATCTGATGTTGAATTAAAAAGAGTGAAGTTAACTGAATTGTGCTCTTTGTCCCTCTTCTCGTCCTGCAGGTACGACATCTGCACCTACAAGAACAAACCCTGTGGTACCTTAGGTGAGTAATTTATAATTTCATCTGACGAGACGATTCTCTGGTCGAGGGATTTCAGTCGTCTCTCCTTCCCTCCGGAGAGGTTTTCATTTTCGCCCCGACCTTCGACGTGTCCTCAGACAAACCTTATTTAGCGGCGGCGCTCGCCTCGGCCTCCTCCTGCGAGACATAATGAGAAGGATGTTTTCACTTGTGTTATTATAGCTCCGCAGCGACTCCCCCCCCTCTCCTCTCCGCGAACCTGGACCCGCCGCGGTCGGCTCCGGTTTATATAAAGCGCTCTCTCTCCTCTCGCCTCCAACCCTCAGTTTGTCGAAGGTGTTTACACTTCCACCGGGGCCGAGGGAGAAAGGAGAAGGTGTGTGTCGAGGAGAGGAGGGGGACGAAGAGAAGAAGAAGGTGGAAGGGGTGGGGGGAGGACAATTACAGGGAGCGTTAGGAGGGAGATGGAGTGGGTGATGTGCTGGTTGTGGTGGTATTTGGGGTGGAAAAAGGACAGCGAGCTTCTTCCTCCTCCTCCTCCTCCTCAGCCCCAAACCTCATCCTCCCCATCTTATCTTTGTCGAGGCCCCGCAGGCACCACAGTATATCTTGGAGGTAATATTGTGACTTCAGGGGTGGTTTGACAGATTGACCGCATTCGTCACATTCCCCGGTCGCTTTAATTGCCCCGGCATCTGCTCGGCTTCCTCGTTGTCTCAACCCCCACCCCCTCCTCGTCCTCCTCCCTCGTCCTCCTCCTCCTCCCTCTCCTCTTCAGGGGAGGGGGGGATCATGCTCCCGGGTCAGATCGCTGGCCTTTAGGGTCACCGAGTAATCACGGGGCTGGAGATAATACACAGTCCACCCCGGTGCTAAGAAAACAACTTGTGTGTGTTTGCTCTCACTTCACTCACTCTCTCACACACACATTCTTAAACTAATCGTAGAGTAACCACCCTCCTTCCTTTCCCTCCCTCTCCTCCTTCTTTCTTCACCTCCAGGCTCCCTCTCTCCTCTCTTCCCCGCAGTAATGGCTTCACTGGCCTCCTGATTTGCGAGTCTATTCTTGTTTAGCCTCTTAGCAAAGAGGATACAAAAGCCACGCCGCCTCGAGCAGAGATGCACAGAGTTCACGCAGACGACAGGAGAAACTCTGGAGCAGCGCTGACCACCGACACGTGAACGACACAGTTCCTCCGGTGTGTCACGTCTGTCGATATCAAAGCGTCATTCGAAGCTTTTTTGAGATTGAGAGAGAGAATTTCTTCCAATCAATTTAAAGGGTCAGAAACACATTTTCTCACTTACAACTCACTGTATCAAATCAAGCATGAGCCGGGAGTTCAACGTTGATTTCTCTGAAAACTGCTCCATATTCAGTCTGAACGTTTACGACGTCTTTTCAACCTGGACTCCCTAAAAACTTGGGATTTCGAGTGTTGATGCCTGATGTGCAGTCTTGTTGGCTCTCATCGGGCGCCTCATCACTTTTTTATTTTTGGTGATCATCGCTGCTCCCGTCCGGTGTGAAACCAGAAGTGAACGCTGATTTGTTATTTATCTAATCCAGGCGATGGTGACCTTTTCCAAAACCTAACCACGTAGTTTTATTACCTTAACTTAAAGGGGAAATATGTAGTTTTGTAGAAGAAATTCAAACTCGTATTTTTAGTACTCACTTTCCATCGGCATGATGGGAGGAGATGATGCCTGGATTTTCATTTTTTGGGTGAACTGCTCCTTTAATACCTGGGCGAATGAAAGAAAACGTAAAAGAGGAAAGAAAAAGAAAGTTCATCCCTTCACACACATTAATGCACATCCCCCAACACACACACACACACACACACACACACACACCTGCTTTGCGCTGTCATACGATCCGCTCTCCAGTCACCTGTAGATGTAATCTGTGAAGAATTGCCTCCTGTCTCCTGATCTGACCTGTCAGGCTTCAGGAGAGAAAAAAAAAGCTGCGACACCTGGATCGTGGAGAGGTTTTTTAACTTTAAACACCTTCTCCTCTCCGTCTCTCTCTCTCCCGTGTTCTCTTGTTCTGAAATGAGTAAAACATCTACATCTTCTGACAGGTTTCTGCCGGGGTACGCTGCTGGCGAGGCGGCGGCGGGGGGAGGGGGGGGGGGTTCTTATATTCCCGTTCTTGGCTCGTGTTTTAGGCGCTCCCTTGTTACATGAATTGAAATGTATAAATCTGACTCTCGTCTAGACATTTTCCAGCAGCCTGACGTTTGTAAGGAATGAAAGATGAAGACGTCTAGCTGGTGATGCTAAAGATCAGATGTGCTTATGACCAAGGCTGCATCTATGTTTGTCTGGTGTGTGTGTGTGTGTGTGTGTGTGTGTGTGTGTGTGTGTGTGTGTGTGTCCAGGCTTGGCCTCCGTGGCTGGAATGTGCGAGCCGGAGAGGAGCTGCAGCATCAATGAAGACATCGGCCTCGGCTCTGCTTTCACCATCGCGCACGAGATCGGCCACAAGTGAGTTTTTAAGATCCTGACAGAAAATATGAAAAACTTGGAACAGAGAAGAAGATCAGATTCATTCTCAAAGATCCCTTACCGACATGTTTTAGGACAGAAATACTGTGTTTTGAATCAGGGGTGTCGGGATATAACCAGTGTCGACGATTGATTTTGTGTGAATCATCAGGAATCGTAAATCTTTTATCTGTCTTCTATAGAAGAAACAAAACAGACAGTGAACAAACTTAAAGATTAATTTGACTGATAGTATCATTCTTCTATATAATTTGTGTCTGTTCAGGGTTTCCTACCAGAAAATCGAGAAAAAAAGGGGAGAGGAACTTAAAATGCACATACAATGAAATTCAAATAAAAGGGGCGTGGCTAAATGACTCGCTAGCGCCCCCTAAAACGCACCCCCGGGACTATTTTCACCTACATGTATGAAATTTGGTACTCAAGTCATCTATTTTGGATGCGATTTAGCACATGTTGGACCTGAACAAACTCCTCCTACAGCTCTTATTTCGTCTTCTATTTAAAAAAAAACACTTTCTAGCTTGTGGGGTCATAAAGCAATAAAAGACAAATTACTTGTGTTAAAGTTAAAGTTGAGCTTTTTTTTTGGTTTTGTCTAAAGTCATCAACATCATGACCCGAACAAGTGAGGTTCCCCCTTTAACTTCTTAAACCCTTTTATCATTTTCCCCACCACGCGCTCTAATAATCGCTCTTAAACAAACATTTCTTCCTGCTCGAGTCCTCCAGACCTGCATGCAAGCCCCCTTTTCCCCCTCGCAGACGTCTCGAACTGTATCTCCACATATTTCCTCATGCAAATGTCAGTGTGTCCACATACCTCTGGCTCTTTCTTCCTGAATATAAAGCAAAATAATGATGATGTATTAGTCTACGTATCCCTCTCGAGAGAGTTCAGCAAGATGGCGATTTCCTTTATTATGTCTCGTGTCTGCTTCTGTTGTGGGGCAGTTGTAAAAATAGTCTCTGCTTCTAGAGGATGTATAAAAAAAAACACACACTGCAGCGAGGTTTCAACCGGCCTGATTTATTTCCAGAGTAGGGTAAAATGTCATAAACGCCAGCCTTAGAAAAACAGGTTCAGGCTGTGCGATGTGGTCGGGTTTGTTATATACATTAGAGCTGATTTGTGCTCCCGGACTGTGAGGAAAAGTTGGCTTTGACATCCTGCCGTAACGTGAGCTTCTCTCTCAAATGATATCCAGACAGATAAGGCTTTTTTTTTAAAGATATAAATTGTTAAAAATGATTTATTTTCAGCCTGAAATAAATTCTTGAGGAGTTTAATAGCAGAGGTCGGGAGCTTTGTGGGTCTCCCTCGCCTGCTCAGACCTGCAGGCGGTGATTGACAGGCAGGCATCAGAGTGGTGATTAGAACTTTTTTTCATTCCTGCCGAGCTCCAGACAGGGTTTGACCCTTGACCCCTGGCTCTCCTCCACACAGCTGTTTCAGAGCCACAGAGCTCAATCTTTTACAGCCACGGAGGGAGACGTCCTCCAGCCAGCAACCTGGACCGTCCACTGTCCTCCCATCTGAACTGTGTGTTTAGACACTACAGGTGAATGGGGTCAAAGTTTACACCGATAGATATCACCATGAAACTTTACATCAAGACAGTTATTTTTTATTTTAAAAGTTTTCTGACATGTTCAACTATGCAAATGAGACATCACATAATAAAAAATGCACTAATTTGCATGGTTGAGGCTAAAGTTGGACAAGCTAATGCTGTTGTTAGCACGCTGAAGGCTAATACTGATATTAGCCTGTTGAAGGCTAGCACTGATGTTAGCCTGCTGGAGAAGCTAACACTGATGTTAGCCTGTTGGAAAAGCTTACATCAAGCTAACAACATGATATTTTATGTTTAAAATATGCCATTTAGGGTATGTAATTAATTACAGAATTGCAGAAAAGACCACAACTACTGAACTAAATAAAAGCTAAATGTGTATTTTGGATGTTTTCTTTTCTATTTTTTATTTCATGAACTTCTTCATAGTGCACAAATTACAGAAAATGTATACAGTTACTTATATACAAATAAAGACATTGAATTTGCGAAGGGGAAACTGTAACCAGCCGCAAAATGATGGTTATGATAAAACAGTCGGCAGCTTCACATCTAAAGGTCGGTATCAGTGAAACACTGTCCGTCCACGTTGACTGTGTTCGAGCACCAAGCATCAATGTTACAAACACAAAGTCCAGAGTTTGCTTCTCCCACAGAAGTTAAGGCAGTTAACAGAAGAAAAGGTCACTGTGCGACCAGTGGTTACTCATTATCTTCATACTCAGCTGCTTTAATTATATTTTCTTTTTTGTGTGTGTGTGTGTGTGTTTCAGTTTTGGGATGAACCACGATGGGATCGGGAATTCCTGCGGTACCAAAGGCCACGAGACGGCCAAACTGATGGCGGCTCACATAACAGCCAACACCAACCCTTTCTCCTGGTCCGCCTGCAGCAAAGACTACATCACCAGCTTTCTCGAGTAAGTGGATGATGGTTGTGTTCGCTGTGGAGCGGTCTGAGTGTGTTTGGATTTGGCTGTGTGTGTGTGCAGCAGAGAAAAAGGTGCATGCCTGTTTTCCTGCTCGCTTGCAGCCGCCTCGCTTTACAACCCGCTGCCACCGGCTGGCCGTTGTGGTGACCCACTAGGCCGTCTTATATGCAACTCCTTCCCCACTTATTCACATCCATTTCATCACCGAGCCTCCTGCCAGACCTCCTTGTGGCCGTGTATGATAACTGGGTGCCTTCCACCCTTGCATCCCCGCACCACAAGGCGGGTGATGTTAGAGCTCATGTGGTGCTCAGTGGTGATGTGTCGGCCAGCTGCCTTCAACCACCGGTCCGCTGTTATGTGGATCAGTCAGAGAAGACAAAAACTTGAGCAGCACAAATAAACTGACGAGTAAAGCGGTGACGTGAGGCAGAATGAGGGATTGCTCGCTGAGTCCTGCCAGCCTGGCATGGTACAAAACTGGAGAAACTGACTCTGTGAACTCTGGTTTGTGAGAGTGATCGTGACAGGAATGTCCAAACTAAGAGCCGCTACCCTGATCCCTGAACGTCATGGGTACGCCGAGTTGAATCTGCTCTAAATGAGCAGCTTTACTTTGAGTTGTACAGCTCACCTCAAGTGAAAACAGTTAAATTCTTTCACTTTTGGAGTTACAATAATGAGAACATCCAGTATATCAAGCACAGTGAGCTACTGGGTGGAGCTCCATCTGTTGTTTCCTTGTAAGGAAGCTAAAATTGATGAGAAGCTAACACTGTTGTTAGCCTGTTGGAAAAGCTAATACTGATGTTAGCCTGTTGGAGAAGCTAATAGTGAGGGTTGTCTGTTGGAGAAGCTAATGGTGATGTTAGCTTGTTGGAGAAGGTGACACAGATGTTAGCCCATCACAGAAGCTACACTGACATTAGCCTGTTGGAAAAGCTAATACTGATGTTAGCCTGTTGGAGAAGCTAATAGTGAGGGTTGTCTGTTGGAGAAGCTAATGTTGATGTTAGCTTGTTGGATGTTAGCCCATCACAGAAGCTACACTGACATTAGCCTGTTAGCTTTACACTTCCCTGCAAACTGAATGTTTGTCTTTTCTTCAGGCTAGCTAGCTCGCTGTTATGTGGATCAGTCAGAGAAGACAAAAACTTGGGCAGCACAAATAAACTGACGAGTAAAGCGGTGACGTGAGGCAGAATGAGGGATTGCTCGCTGAGTCCTGCCAGCCTGGCATGGTACAAAACTGGAGAAACTGACTCTGTGAACTCTGGTTTGCGACAGGAATGTCCGAACTAAGAGCCGCTACCCTGATCCCTGCACGTCATGGGTACGCCGAGTTGAATCTGCTCTAAATGAGCAGCTTTACTTTGAGTTGTACAGCTCACCTCAAGTGAAAACAGTTAAATTCTTTCACTTTTGGAGTTACAATAATGAGAACATCCAGTATATCAAGCACAGTGAGCTACTGGGTGGAGCTCCATCTGTTGTTTCCTTGTAAGGAAGCTAAAATTGATGAGAAGCTAACACTGTTGTTAGCCTGTTGGAAAAGCTAATACTGTTGTTAGCCTGTTGGAGAAGCTAATAGTGAGGGTTGTCTGTTGGAGAAGCTAATGGTGATGTTAGCTTGTTGGAGAAGGTGACACAGATGTTAGCCCATCACAGAAGCTACACTGACATTAGCCTGTTGGAAAAGCTAATACTGATGTTAGCCTGTTGGAGAAGCTAATAGTGAGGGTTGTCTGTTGGAGAAGCTAATGTTGATGTTAGCTTGTTGGATGTTAGCCCATCACAGAAGCTACACTGACATTAGCCTGTTAGCTTTACACTTCCCTGCAAACTGAATGTTTGTCTTTTCTTCAGGCTAGCTAGCCGGTGACAAGCAAAGCTAGACAGCTGGCCGTGAGTAGGTACACGCTTCTGTCTGAGCACTGAAACTGTTGAGTTTAGTTCAGTCGATAGAAAATAGTTCCCACATGAAACTGCTCACGATAAGATCTGTGGATTTTCTTGAGTAACCGGGTGAGCACCACATGCCGAGTGCCATCTAAGTCGATTATCATGGAGAGAAGGCAGACATCTCTAACAGCTGATGTCTTCAACACTGTGCAACTCACACCAAAACAATGCAGACAGATAAGAAGCGCTGCAGGTGGGTGTATTTGTGATTTTGGGGTGAACTGTCCCTTTAAGCTTAGAGGGGGATTGCAAACATCTCAATTTGAGACAGTTTTCCTTAATCCACCATCCCCGTGGAGGCTTTTTCTCTCTACAGTTCAGCTCCATCGCCCGTCATTAAGACCTGAGTGCTGCTTAAATCCGAATATACACCCTCGTGTTAGAGTATCGGTTGCAAGTGTGCGGTGTGTTTCTCTGTGTGTGTGTCTGTTTGTGTATTCATGTTTAGTTCGCGAGGCCCTCCAAGAAAGCCGATAATAGCGGCCGTGGTTGTCAGATGATGTTTCCGGCTGAAAGCTGTTAGAAGAGGGTTGGTGAACAGCACTTGTGACAGAGATGACAGTATTATATGCCAACTTCCAACTGGGGCACAAAGAGCTGCTTCTCTGCTGCCTCCGTCGGGTTCCTGTCCATTTCTGGCTCGAGTGTCTAAGAGTGACCAAAAGCCCACAAAGAAGAGAAGACAAAGTTTGTCTGCTCGTTTTCTACGCAGAATCAAATATTGCTCAGACTATATTTGCGTCAGTCTGTTGCATGAGTTTTCTCTTTTCATTTTGGGTTTTATTGCCTTCAGCTTTTATGTTTTCTTACAAAAGGGTTCAGTCTGTAAACTCCAATTATCCTCCCTTTCTCTCCCTCAATCAGAGTTTTGGAGATCACACATGCTTCCCCAAGCCAAGTAAACAACTTTGGCTGTGGTGTTGGCCTAGATTCACCATCGTGCTAAAGCAATATGTGGTGCTTTGTTTGGGTTTTTTTTTTTTTTTCTAGGAATGGTTTATGAATGCACTCACAGTTCAGTCATAGTTTATTCTCCCAAGTCTGCATGTTATAATGTTTTATGGCAGCCAGTTTGGGTTTGTTAAACTCTGAGGCAGCTATTAAATGTGATGTTAGACTTGTGTGACTTACGATAATCGCGCTGCTGTCTCAACACTGTTTGGATCCAATCAGCATGGTTGATATCTACATGAATTTCTGGTGTCAGAGTTCAGGGGTCGCCGATGTTCTCGCTTATTAGAGGATATTTCCGCTCAGCATAATGAATTTGGCTGAATCCACCGGACAGGAAGCCTTTGCGAACATGTCAAATAATAGCCTCTATGTTTAAATTTGACTATTTTGTCTCTCTCCAAACCAATAAATAGTGAGGCTTGCCCTCAGTGCACAGAGAGTCCGGGGGCCTCAGAGACTAGTTTGTCTCTCGCTCTCCATGATGAGAGGTTCCTCCGAGGAGCAAGAGCCAAGAAGCAGGATTATTCCATTCAGTAACTGAGAACAGGGGATGAAGAGGGGAAGAAAGACAAGAGAAAGAGGGAAGAGAGGGGGGGAAGAGGAAGAAAAGAACAGAACATTTAAATTCCCCTTAAAAAAACTTTTTTTTTAAATTTGCTACCCTGAGACGAAAACAAACAGCATGTATTTCATGTCTTGTTTTGTTAAATTGTGTTGTTGTGTCTGGACTGTGCAGCTCTCCATCATGTAACAATTATAACTTATGTTGTTGTTACATTTTTCTGGAAAAACAAGTTTTTCAACATCAAAAAATTAACTCTAAATTAATGGGTGAATGTGGAACCAGCTGATCAATAAATCAGACAACAAACAGACAAGACAATTGTGTCTCATGATTAAAGCAACATTCTGTAGAAATTGGCATTCTGTGCTAATTGTTGCCCCCCACAGTTTCTGCTTGCAGTTTGCCAGATGTAATGTAGGTGCTAACTAAAAACATAAACTCATTGCGCCAGCACAATATAATGTGTTTAAAACTTGTATGTTTAAGTAAACATGTATGTAACGCTGTGATCCTCCACTCTCAATGACGTTACATAGTGCAGAAACATGTGACAGAGACACCATTCACCCTGTTACAAGACACTGTACCATCAAAATGATTTTGAAGCTGCTATTTAAAAAAAACAAAGAATGTTGTTTTTAAAAGGTGAGGTACAGCAGCTTCACTCCTTTGATTATTTATATCACCTGACACGCCTTCAGGATCGGTCAGAATCTAATGTTGATAAATGTTCTGTGTTCATCTAAATGTCATAAAAGTCACACAAAGTTAAGATTCGCACAGTAAAATTGTTGGGAGTAAAGCAGCTGTCCTCCTGATAAATCCTGAGCTCCATCAGAGCTGTCCAAAAATATGTATTTCAGAAGATAAACGTTAAATTCTCTTTCCTCCGGAGAGTTTCCTCTGTCCTGTTAAGTTTATAACTACAGATTTTGTCAGTTCTGCTGCTTAAGTGTGCCGCCTTTAATGTGTGCATGGAGGTGTTTAACATGACTGAAAGCAGCCTCTCTAAGCATAGAATCAGAGTGTACGTGTTGAGAACCTGCCTGTGTAGGCACATCTTACTTTCTGAACAATGCAGCCTTAAAGATACTACGCCTTTGACTTTAGACCAGCTTTTTGTTGGTGTCTGCCGCTGTTTTAGGGTTTTCTCCAAAAGTAACAGTTCAGGATCGGTCAGAATCTAATGTTGATAAATGTTCTGTGTTCATCTAAACTTCATAAAAGTCACACAAAGTTAAGATTTGCACAGTAAAATTGTTGGGAGTAAAGCAGCTGTCCTCCTGCCTGTGTAGGCACATCTTACTTTCTGAACAATGCAGCCTTTAAATAGCAAGTAAGATACTACGCCTTTGACTTTAGACCACCTTTTTGTTGGTGTCTGCCGCTGTTTTAGGGTTTTCTCCAAAAGTAACAGTTCAGGATCGGTCAGAATCTAATGTTGATAAATGTTCTGTGTTCATCTAAATGTCGCAAAGGTCACACAAAGTTAAGATTCGCACAGTAAAATTGTTGGGAGTAAAGCAGCTGTCCTCCTGATAAATCCTGAGCTCCATCAGAGCTGTCCAAAAATATGTATTTCAGAAGATAAACGTTAAATTCTCTTTCCTTTCGGAGAGTTTCCTCTGTCCTGTTAAGTTTATAACTACAAATTTTGTCAATTCTGCTGCTTAAGTGTGCTGCCTTTAATGTGTGCATGGAGGTGTTTAACATCTACACAATATGGGTGCTGTTTAAGGGTTTTCTCCAAAAGTAACAGTATTCCGGCGAGCTTTTAGATTTCAACAGCACTAGCAAAGGCACGTAAATAGAATAACCTCGACAGGAACATCAGACAGGTTGGACCATCGTGTTTAACGGTATATCTTCAAACGATCACAGTTACGTTTGAAAATGACAACAGAAATAAACAAATTTCCTGATTTCACATATCTCTGCAGTGCAAATCAACCGGCATTTGTCTGACAGGAAGTGTTGTTGTTAGTGTGACGTCACAATGATTCTCTAGCTGGGCGTTCAGATAATGCAGATAATCTCAGAGACAAATATCCTAAAACCTGGACACCAAAATATGAGTATTAATGTTCTCTTAGATTCAGTCTTTAGTCTTGTTCTCTCCTGTCTCCTGGACAGTCTACCTCTACAGTATTGTTGTCACCAGGCCCACTTTTCTGTTTCGAGGCATGGAAGGCATGTTGCAGCTGCAGCAGCTGGAAAGAAATCAGTTTTATAGTAAATAGTTTGTAGTAATATTTTGCCTTGAGAGAAACCTCTGAGTCAGGGAGAAACAGGGGAGGTAGAGATCAAGATGAAATACATCTCTTTTTGTTTACTGGTTGTCTTGGGTATGATTATATTGTCTCGCTCGTTGGCAAAAGGTCAGAAGAATAATACTAAATTCTATTCCGTGAGCACCAACAAAGGAAACTCTGAGCTCCTCGGCTGAAGTATTTTTATTTTTTAGCTTCTAGAATACAACAAAGCTGCGTGTGTGTGTGTTTTTTTTTTCCTGTGAGTTCATTGTGAGCGCACATATTTCTATCTGACAAAACAGACTAAACATAATCCTAGCCCTGGACATATGACCCATAGCTCACTCCAGACTTCTCTCTTCCTTCCCTGCTCTGTTATTTTATTGGCTCCTCTGTGGATTCAGTGTGAGCGGTGACATACAGAACAGCCATATAATCAGAGAGGGCTGCTCTCTTAAGACGGGCAGATCGGCCCTCGTCGCCTCTGGTAAAATGTCTCCTCTTGTGCTTCAACCCTCCCTTTGATGAGGAGGTGTTGATGTGTGATATCAACATTAACTACATGTCATTTGAGATCTTTGACAAGCTTCCTACAACAGTCGTTCGGTGGTTAAATTAAACGTGTGAAACAACACAAGCTCGTAAAGAGAAGAGAAGGAGGAGGAGGAGGAGGGGGTGCTTTAATCATCCAATCTTGGCATTCTCTGACTCTGCCATCAGCCGAGTGTAGAAAGGTTTCTTTGTGTAAGAAACAATCCTATTGTAGGTTTGCTTTTTTGACAGCTCAGGTCGGGGGACGTGTCTGGACAATGAACCTCTGAAACGAGACTTCCTGTACCCAACAGTGGCCCCGGGGCAGGTGTACGATGCAGACGAGCAGTGTCGCTTCCAGTACGGAGCCTCCTCACGCCAGTGCAAGTATGGGGTAAGAAACCAGCATCTCGTCCTCTCACCTGTCCTCAAACTGATGCCTGTCGTATGTTTTAATTTTAATCACATTTTCAGATGGAAACATGGGACAGTGTGGTCAGAGACCTCTTGGGGTAGCTTCACTGAAACAGAGTAGATACTTAGGACATCCGTAGTATCACATAAATTCATAAAGTATTCGGATATGAACAGATAGCGCTCACACACGTCTCACGTCTGCTGAGATGAAACGTCCATGAATCTGTTCAGAAACCATACTTTGGCTCTAATTTTAATTTATTTCACATATCCAGTTCATGTCTTCGGGACAGTACATACTCATCAACATGACTGTAAACCTGCCAGGATTAGCCAAGAACACAGTTTTTGATCTTTAGTCCCTGGCCCGGTGTAAAGTTGGCAACCTAAAAACAAAACTAAACTTATTAGATAAATGTAGTGGAGTAAAAAATCCAAATCTTTGTGCAGTGAAGGTATAAATTAGCAGGAAATGGAAATACTCAAGTGAAGTACAAGTACCTCATAACTGTTCTCAAGTACAGCACTTGAGTAAATGTACTTAGTTACATTGGATCCCTGCGTACATGACTGTTTTTTTGGGGGGCCATCTTATAAACGAAACAATTATTAAAGGAGCAGTCTGTAGTTTTGGTGAAGAAATGTTAATGAGAAGAGAAAGATCTTCACTGACTGATTTTTTTCCGCCTAAACTGTTTTCATGACTGAATAAACTGAAGGACAACGCAACTTATACTGTTCTGCTTTGTTTATACGTGGCGGACCCTGCCACCTTTCTAGCTTCAAACAGTGTTCTGGGACCTTATTGTCCTCTGAGAACAGCTTGTTTATTCACTCATGGACAAAAATACATATTGTTCTAAATTTGAATTTCTTCTAAAACTACATAGTGCTCCTTTAAATGAGAAAAAAAAGTTAGCTGCAGGCACTCCTGACTTCTGAAAGTAATCCATATGATTGGGAGGAAGTTAGGTAAACATTATACCTGTATTTCTTTATTATCTGAAAGTGTATCAACGCAGTGCAAATGCAAAAAAACACAAACCCAAAGCAGCATTTTCTTTCTATTTCCTACATGTTTAATAACGGGTGTTGACGTACAGCGACAGCAGCTTCACTCCTCGTTGGGATAATAACAGTTTTCTCGGAGTTTATATTTCCTTGTTGAGATTAAAGCGCAGTAAACATGTGAGGGGAAGATAATTGTTTTATTATCGTCTGACAGCTAGAGCTCCTTCAGAGGTGTCTGTCCTCACGTCGCCTTATTCTTCTTTTTAATCTCCAAACTTCCCGGACAAAGAGATGAAGGATCGAAGTCAACACTCCCCTCATCTGTTTTTTTTATTATTCTTTTTTAAGTCTGTAATGATAATGATCCCCCCACCCCCCCTCGCCTGAGTAATGAGAAAACCTCAGCACATAAAGTGACACAGGCAGTGAAAGACGAGGGAACAACCGTGCGGTAAAACGAGCAGTTGAAAGAATCCTCAAAGATTTAACGAACAATAACGTGATATTGTTTAGCGTTACATCAATATTTGGTAAGAAGAGAGGACAGAGATTAGCTGAGATCATAGAGTTATTTCGTTTCATTGAAAGAAATATCTGACAGCAGATTATAACAGGCCCCAAATCAAGCCCTGTTATTTTGGCTCCTAAGCTCATAATTGTGGTTTTAGATCAGCATGAAAGACGCACATTTATGAGCGGAGCGGATTCCAGCGCCGATCCAGCAGAGCTAGATTGGAGTTTCTCATCTGACAATCAGATCTATTTCATGCAGCCATCTGTGAAAGAGATGCCCTGTGCGACTGCTTTACAGGACAGACGTGACCACAGAAATGGATAAAAGGTCGAATGAATGAAGAGTCTGGTTTTCTGAAGCCATAACTTATTGAACTTTTCCACATTTGGACGAGTTTTTTTTCTGCTGCTGAAGAATACAGAAGAAGCGTGACTGGAGAGGAAGTTCAGCCCGGACGTTTTCAGTTTTATCTCTCGTATCACAAACAATGTCAAACGCTCATATTGTAGTTTTAATATGTCACCCTGTAAGATAAGGAAGTTATATGTTATTTTTTCAACCTAAAATTCAATGTTCAACTGGGTTTTAACTGTAAACACAGTTGATTTTTAAATGATTGCATTCAGCGTCCCAACGTTTTTGGAGTTGGGGTCGTACACAGATGATTATTCCTAATGATCCCGCTCAGTGACCTTTCCTACAGCGCCGCCAACAGGCCAAAGTTTTTACTTCCTGTAAAACATCTACTCGATAGATTCACACGAGATTTTTCTACAGACATTCGTTGGGCCTTTGCTGATGTCCTGACCGTCCCACTAGCACCGACATAAAAGTTTTATGACCAAACACGTGTAAAACTGACATTCCCAACAGCCTCAACTGTGGTGCTAATTAGCATTTGTTAGCATGCTAACACGCTAAACGAAAATGGTGAACATGGTAAACATACTTGTTAAGGGCCCCACACACCGGGTCCGACGTCTTCCTTATCCGACTTCCTTCTCCGACCACTCCGTCGGATCCGTTAGGATGCGTTCGGTAGAAAAGTCACATTGAAACACACCGCCCCGGCTACACAGCAGCGTATACGTTCTGCAATAAGTCTCCTAAACATCGGGTGGCGCTAGTCTCGTGCCAGTCACCCAAAACATAAAAACAGGAAATGACAGAACGGAGTGCGGACCGTAGCTTATCAGAACAAAGCACACACAGTGTTAGCTCAGCATTACTTGCGTGATGTCGTATTACGGTGGTCTCTCTTCCACCAGGGCAGCCAGCTGCTCCTCAAAGTCCTCGGTCCACACAGCCATGGCTTCCAAACATACGTTGGTTTATCCCCAAAATAACGAACGGTGAAGTGTTGTTTGTAACTCTGTGCCGTCTCTGTTTATGTGGTTTGTTTACCGTCGTCACTTCCGCCGCCCCTCCCACACGCCGCGCTGATTCGCTGGCACACCGCCAATCAGAATGGTCACTGAACAGCTAGCTAACAACCAATCAGAGTATCCGACGGCGTCCAACCTCAGACGTCTGACTGAACATGTTCAGTCGGATCAGACGCAGCTGAACACACCGAACAGAATAGCTCCCTAACTCGTCCGACTCCTTCCTAGCAGCCGTTAGAAAAAAATCTGTTGTCATGTTCATAAGACGTAATATAATTATATAACTGTTAATTTGGCTACTTTTATGATGATTTTGGGGCTTTAAAGGCGACGATTAGGCGAGAGATTTTCTGTAGTCTCTGCAAATATGCTGGGTTGGGTTGCCAGGTCTGACTACACATGTCCCACACAGAAAAACAGAGAAACACCCATTTGAGTTTTATCAATATAAAATCAGGAGATTAACAGGAAAGATTAGCACTTAGCAGGAGAAAGGGTTAAAAATAGACGGGCGGGTTTGGATTAGGCCACTTGAAGTCAAGTCAAATCTGGAAATGATGCATCACCCTTCAATTAAACTGCTCACAAATCACACCAAAGTATGTGCTGCTTTGTATTTAGGGTCCATTACATAAAGAGGTTGTGAGCCTCGCGATATTTCACCGAATACGGCCGACGACACTTTTAAATCCACCGGGTATCGCAGACTTTAAAACGCAGCGTGAGACCGTGTCAGAGGTGGGAAAAGTTACTCGGACGCTGAGAGAGAAAGTCGGGGGTAATTTATGGCAATAATTTGGTTTCGGTGACGACTTCCCACTTCTGAAGGCGAGCCGTGTGAGCGTTTATGAGTCGGTGGAAGCTGGAGGTATGGAAAACAAACAACCTTTGATGGCTATATTAGCGAGGCCCTCTCTGCGTGCCTCTGCCCTTTTTTATCGCCGGCTTGTTCTCTCTTAGCGTAAATCCATCAGGCCCACATCCAAGTTCGTTAAGGCCCCGGCCGCTGACCTTTTAGCGGGGCCGAGATAGTGAATGGAGCAGCGGGGCGGCTTATTGAAACCAGCTGGCTGAGGGGAGTCGCTGCAACCAGAGAGTGGCAGTTTGCCGCTTTATTTAATCTGGATAGGCTCAGGGAGCTGCAGCGCCGTGGCATATTTACTGACCTCGGGGGTCAGAATCTGCGCGCGGGATCGTAACTCTTTTTCATTGGCCTGCTCCTCTGCCGTACACAATTGTCCTGTAAAAAGCCTTTGAAGTCGAGACGACCCGGTTCAGCTTAATGGGAAATCTAATGCGAGGTTGTGCAGAGCTGCTGTCCTTGTAACATGTGTTCACTTTATGGTTTTATTTATTCGGGGGGCATCTTAGTGAACGTCTACCCCGCTATCTCCGTCTCACACACACACACACACACACACACACACACCTAAATGGATTCTCCTTATGTTCTGGACTGAGGAGTAAAGTGGAGAAACTCGACTTTGTGGCTCAGTTATGAAGTGCAGTTGAGGAGATTTCAAAATATCGAGATCAATTTATATCTCGCGCTAAAAATATCACAATAATTTAAGGCTATATCGCCCGACCCGCCTCTGACTTTGAGACGAGCCTTCAAAAATATAGTAACAGTCGGAAGTTGGAGCTGGGAATAACTTCATACCAGAGTAAAGACAGAAAACCAGTTCTAATCAGGTTAGCCATTGGTAGCAAAACCAGTTGATAACAACATACAAACACTGAAGCAACACACAGATGGAAGTCGGACAGAACTGTCCGCAAGACTGATGTAATTAGACAAACAGTTTACTCTACAGCTTTACCAGCTGTTGATCCAGTAGGCAGCCATCTTGGATTCATAAAAATGCGTTTCAATCGACTTATGATGGAAAAAACGTCTTCAATTTTGTCCCCAAAAAGTTTTAAACGCTCGTTCAAGATGTTTGTTATTCTGCCTTTAATATCCCACAATGCTTTTCCTCGTAACATGTGTTCGCTTTATGGTTTTATTTATTTGGGGGGCATCTTAGTGAACGTCTACCCACACATATCTCACGTCTCACACACACACACACACACACACACACACACCCCTAAATGGATTCTCCTTATGTTCTGGACTGAGGAGTAAAGTGGAGAAACTCGACTTTGTGGCTCAGTTATGGAGATTGCAAGTATCGAGAGAGATGTATCATAAATATTGAGCTACCCTAATAATATCATAATATCTTAAGCGCTACATCACCAATACTCACAATAATTCGTAAGTTGCCTATATCACGTTCGGCTGATACATTTCTGTGTACGCCTCTGACTTTGAGACGAGCCTTCAAAAATATAGTGTGTTCCACTTCCATCTTAAAAGTCGGAGGTTGGAGCTGGGAATAACTTCATACCAGAGTAAAGACAGAAAACCAGTTCTAATCAGGTTAGCCATTGGTAGCAAAACCAGTTGATAACAACATACAAACACTGAAGCAACACACAGATGGAAGTCGGACAGAACTGTCCGTAAGACTGATGTAATTAGACAAACAGTTTACTCTACAGCTTTACCAGCTGTTGATCCAGTAGGCAGCCATCTTGGATTCATAAAAATGCGTTTCAATCGACTTATGATGGAAAAAAACTTCTTCAATTTTGCCCCCAAAAAGTTTTAAACGCTCGTTCAAGATGTTTGTTATTCTGCCCACAATGCTTTTCCTCGTAACATGTGTTCACTACTAAATCTAACTGGATTCTCCTCACGTTCTAGACTGCGGAGAAGAAGATACGATGTTTATCCAGACCGCGCTCGGTAATACTCGAGATATTTGTTGGGCCTACAAGTCGTCTTTATCTGAGACTTGGGAGGCCGTTTGCTCACTCTTGATTTCCCCTAAGAAGCAGAAATTGGATTTCTTGAACTGATGTCACGGTCCCATGTGGTCCCGAGGTGAACGTGAGCAAACGTTAGTCACGGTGTTGATCCAGCTGACTCTTCATTTCTCATAAGAGAACATTAACAGCACCCGGTGACCCTCGGCGTATTGCTCAAGATGCTCGATGATCCAAAGCATATGGGCTCTCGAAGCGAGATGCCTGTTGCGGTCTCATCAGCTCCTCTCATCCGCTGATTCGATCTGGAATCCTGTTGATTTATACATGAATTTCCGTGCTGTTTGTGTCTCTCTCACAGCTGTCAGAGAGCAGAAGAAAAACACTTAGAGGAAAACCACCAAAGGCTTCTGATAAATCATTCTCACCCTTATTTAGCGCTCCACCCCCCCCCTGCAGTCTGCTGCATTGATTTATTCTGACCAACTTGCTTTTGCCTTCTTTCCTAGGAAGTGTGTAGAGAGCTCTGGTGCCTTAGCAAAAGCAACCGCTGTGTAACCAACAGTATCCCTGCTGCAGAGGGGACGCTGTGCCAGACCGGCAGCATCGAGAAAGGGGTAAGACATCGAATGATTCTCACACATGTGAAGGTTTTCACCAAATCACACACCAACAAAAACATTAAAAATCATCCTATAAATGCAATAAAATCCAATATTACCACAATATGTGACAGTATTGTAGGAATGACTAGCCGTTTTTATTCTGGGCAGTAAGCCACCAATCTGCCGTCCTTTTGGCGGCTCGCTCTGCGGATTTAGACAGAAGGCGGCAAATTGGTGGTCTGTTTTGTTCCACCAGTTTTGCCCCTCGGAGGGTAACGTTACACTTATTTGCGCCTCCATTGCTGTAAATCCGAGGCGGCAATGTGGTGGCAAATGCTGAGATGGGCGGAGGTGTGGATGACGTGCACTGCTGCGCACCCACAGCCGGGAGTTTTAAAACCAGGAAACGGCTGATCACAGCAGTCAGTTCGTCACTTCATCCACGAAGATGAGCAGCTGGAAAGCCGCTGAGATCCGGGAGATGCTAGCGTCTCCTCGCTCTCTGTAGCTGTCTTGGTTGTCCGCTTGTTGTTGTAGCGGCGAGCTAATAGCGGTCGCTACTTTCAAATTAAAAGCCCCCCGCTAAGAACCCAGTTCTAAACTCCGATGCGGTGCAATGTAAAGCTCTTATTTTGAAGAAAAACTGTGAAAAACTTCCCATAAGGAATGAATGGGACGGGGTCAAAAAAGTCGCAAAATCATCAACGTTTTTCAAACATCTCCTGCTCTGGCATACTTTGACCTAGAGACACCATTCAAACTTTAAAATGTAGGCACAAGTCTCATCTATTTGAGTTGTATTTGAACTTTCTTTCTACGATGTTTAGTTTTTGAACAGTGACCCTTAATTGATCGTGAGTGATTTCGAAAAAATTCAGAAAAATTCAGGATTTTCAATGAGTGTGTATTGCGGAATGTTCGCGCAGCACCAACTGGCAGAGTGGGGGAGCCTGAAAAAAACTCTCCGAAAATGTTTCTTTAGATGACGATCCTAGCCACAGATTTCACACTACAATAGTGATATTTTCCAAGAACGTAGCCACACTTGTCTTCTGTCTGGCAACGTGTCCACTTTATCGGGAGGATGTACGGTTTTTGAATTATCTGCGTCTAACCGACACAAACTCCAGCAACTGCCCCATAAGCCCCAATGTTAAACGGGAAGAGGATTTTGGGAGAAAAGCAGAAACTGCCCTGCTTCTCTTCACGCCCAACTTCCTGCTTCACGTCACGTCACATGTTGACGCCTACCAGAGGAGGAAAAGTGGAGGCTGTTTGGAAAAGGAGGAATATTACACCTCCCTTTTAGACAGACAAGGAGGCACATTGCAGCCTTTACCTTGCTGCACATGTGCCACCTTTTCTATCTGAAAGGGACTAGTGTTGGTACTTTGACACAATATTAACAAAATCTAAGTCTATATGATGTCTCATATCATGATAATGGTGTAATATATATATATTGATCAGTCCTGACATTACTAGAGTTAAGTGAGAAAGATCAGTGCGTAGTTAGCTCAGCACCTGATGATGTGAGTCGAGCGCCTCGATGCCCTCCCAGCCTCAGCTGGTGGTACCTCACTGCCTCCACTTGCATCTATCCCACTCTGGGAAGGGTAACCGTTCTCCGAGTGTTCACTCATGCAGTGGGTGCTGCCACACACACACTCACACACACACACTCACACACACACACTCACACATGTAAGCAGGCCAGGCTTTAGGTCATCAGCCCGCTGTTGATGCCAGCCAGGTTAGGGGAGACAGTTTTAACACGGATTACGGCAGCCATTGTCACCGGATGGTCCGAGGTCTAAAAGGGAAGAATAGGAGAGTGTCACGAGCTGTCACCCGTGATTACCATTAGCTCAGTGGAGCCTTTGAGGACCGGGGCCCACGGACAGGGTCCTGGACAACACAGGGGGCCCCAGGTTGAGCCTGGGGGGCTTTGGAACAGCTTTCGGAGCAGCTTTAGGAGAGCCAGTGGCATACCCCGTCTGCCCCTGCCGGGGACAGCTTCAAAGGAATATGAATGTCAGCCATTTCTCACCCAGCGTGTAATGGAGAGAGGCCCTTCCAACAGGAGCAGGGAGAGAGGGAGAGAGAGTCTGGGGGAGAGGGCAGAGGGAGGTGGGGGAGAGGCAGAAACTGACCAGCAGAGAGAGAGAGAAGAGGTTTGGCTTTTTTCTGAACTCAGAGAAATACTCTAAGGAAAAGCAGACTTCCCTCCTCTGTGTCTCTGCCCGTCACTTTCCCTTCTGAGTCCCTCCTCTCCACCCCGTTAATCTTGTTTAGACAGCGTCTCAGGACGTGAATGAGTAAGTCAGGGAACGAGGACAGTGGCCCCACGTAGCCCTCACCTTACCCTGACCGCCACAGCCTCTCTGGGTTCTTAACCTACTGACACAGTTGGAGAGACAAAGGGCCGTCTCTGATCCCTTCTTCCCTCTGGAGGAGCTTAGCACAAGGCTTAAAACACTCCTGAAACTCTCACGCACGCACGCCGCTCTTTATCTCTCACCTGTCTCTGAAACACACCTCACAGTACGCTGGAAACATCAAGCACAAACACAAACATCAGGCTGAATCAGTTTAAGACGTTGTCCCGTAAACAAAGCGTTGATAAAATGATGGTTTAAGTTAATTTTCTTGAACTGGCAAACTGAGAAAATGCACATATTTAAGGAATAGTGCATCGTTTCAAGAAATGGGGAAACAGTTACATTTCAATCATTTCACGCTCGGAAAGCAAACGAACAAGCTCGTATCCCCCAAAATGTTGAACTATTCCTTTAAACTTGAGTCACTTGAGCTCAGCGTGGAGGAAAAACCAGTAACGAAATGGAAAACGGCAGGTAAGAGAGGAGAAATAACAGGACTAATGCAGAAATGAAATGATAGGGTGAGTGATAGTGTAATCATAAGTGTGTGTGTGTGTGTGTGTGTGTGGAGAGAGAATGTGTTATTGAAGGAAAACCTCATCACTCAGGCTGTGTGTAGTCTACACACAGATTCACACACATTCATACTGAGTTAATGACTGTTGGAAAGCCGTTAAACTGACACTCAGGTCTTCTGTGTTTGAAGCTGTTGTTATTAAAACAATCGTTAATGACTCAGTTTGTTAACGTAACGTATTCTGGGGTTTAGCTTGGCTGCTAATAGACTGATATAGTTTAACGTTTTGACCTTGTGCTACGCTTACGGAGGCGGACGGACGTCATACACCTGCAAATCCACACGTATCTCAATCACACGCCTCTCCAGATGTCGATGTATTTCAAGTGCAAATCCACACTTCACTTCAAGGAAGAAGAACTGATTTCCTGTGTTTGACGTCAAGCAAAGCTAACTGTGCTTCTAAATTACGTGGCGTCTTTGGAAACAACTCTACTTGTTTCATCGTGAAGAAATGACTCAGTTTTGCTGCATAATAACCAAAGTGTCTGTGTCTCTGCTCCTCCCTCGGCCAGTGGTGCTACCAGGGGGAGTGTGTGGCGTTCGGTACCTGGCCTCAGAGTGTGGACGGAGGCTGGGGGCCCTGGTCCATGTGGGGGGAGTGCAGCAGGACCTGTGGGGGCGGTGTTTCCTCCTCCATGAGGCACTGTGACAGCCCAGCGTAAGTAGGCAAAGTAAGCCACAGCAAGCTGAACACACACATCCGGGTCCTGCCTACAGGTGTGTGTTTGTGTGAGTGTGCAGTGTGTTGATGCCGGTGGAGTCGAACTGATTAGGTGAAGTATTTCCAAGTCGGGGGGAAATGTCTTCTTCCTCGGGGGAAATAAAGAGGCTCAGTGGATCTTTCTTTAAAGCTCGTTAAATGTGATTGCTTAAAGGAGCAGTCCGCCCAAAAATGAAAATTCAGCTGATGGAAAGTCCGGTGAGGTTTCGTCTTCCACAAAACATTTGTATGTTAATTATGTTTTTTAAATATGGCCCAGTTTCACCTGAATCCGTGTTTTTTTTTTTTTGTTTTTAAAGTATTTTTTTGGCCTTTATATGGCTTTATTGATAGGATAGCTGATGAAATGACAGGAAAGGGGATGAGAGAGAGGGGGAGTGACATGCAGCAAAGGGTCCCAGGCCGGGAGTCGAACCCGGGTCCGCTGCAGCGAGGACTTAGCCTCTGTACAAGGGACGCCCGCTCTACCAACTGAGCTAAATGGCGCCCTGCAAATCCGTGTTTTTGTCAAGAAATCCATGTGGCCTGGTCCCGAGTGCAGAATGAGTCGTTAAAAATTGCCCCAAAAATGGCTTTTTTCTGGTGTAGAGGTGAGACATGGAGCAAGACATATGTGTTTAAAAACAAACACGTAAACATCTGTTTTATTCTATATTATCTCGGTTATACACCAGTATCACAACCAATAGTAACATATCTGTAATCAGATTTTAGAGTTTGTAACTTCCTGGAAAATCATCGTTGATGACTCATCCTGCACTTGGGGGCGTATGTTCTATTTATTTCATCCAATAAATGCTTCCGTATTTATATGACGCTGCCATGGATGTATAAAGAGAGGAAAAAACCTCATGGATTACTGAACAGAAACACAACTCTACAATTTTACTGAGTGATTTGGGTGAAACTGGGTGATGTTTGATGCGAGTTAAAGCACCGAGGTGATTAAAGGATAGAGACACTGGTAGCTTTGTTGCTAAAATAAGTGCTAACTGCTGCTAAATGTAACGTTAGCTGCTCTTAGCTGGTTAGCTCGTTAGTTGGTCTTGTATTTCCTGGTGTTCGTTCTGCCGGTTTGGGGAGAGGCTATTGGTCGCTTCCTGTTTTTACGGGAAACACGTGACTCTGCCGAAGCAACTAGCGTTCTGTTAGCTGTTTCACGGGCGCTTTAAAGTCTTTCTTCTTTACGATAATATAGAAACTTTCACCATAAACTGATGCAGAAAAGGCACAAATTGTCAAGTTTTTTTAGTTCCCCACCGAGGAGAGGACGTGTTGTTTCTTCTTTCAGCAGAAGAAGGATCTTTCAGGTTGTCCTGGACAGGCGGAGGCCTCATGCTGTTCGAGATGGACTGAAGTAGCATGTGCAATCAGTTAGCACAGAGCTCCCTCTCTGCCGTACATTATGGTGCTGTGTAGTTCTGTTTTAAGGCCTCTCATGTGTCCTCACCAGACAAATCATTGTCCAGAGCATCTTCGTCTGGCGAGTAGACGTTTGGGATCTTAATCTCTCTTCCAGCGTCGCATTCCTTTGTTGTGGAAGCTAGATATGACGTCAAACACGTCATGGGAAGACATGAGAAAGAGCCAGGGTGAACCGGAGGGAAGGAAAAATAAGGGGGTGAAAGAGGGGAGGTGGGGGGAGAGGAGAAGGCACCGGCATAATGTGGAACACCTGTGTAAGGTGATCGCTGCTGCTCAGGCATCAGTGCAAAGAGGAGGGAGGCAGAGAAAACACAGGCAGACAAGCCTCGAACACATTCATTAGTCTTTTTTTTCAAATGAAGTGGAAATAGTCACGGAGGAGAGGGAGGCTAACGAAGGTGAGAAGATGGAAAAGAGATAGGAGAAGAAAAACAAACCCCGTGTAGGTGTAGCGGAGAGTAGACGAGCAGCGAGACGAGGATCGCTCTGAGGTTACGTGGATCTAAATGGCACGTCACACTTAAGAGCTCAGAGAGCAGCTTGGATTTCGTGAATGAAACGCTGGCACACACGAGCTCAGCGAGGCCGCGAACGCAGACACACAAACACACTTTGTCTTCTGGCAGAGACTTTATGAGGCCTGTTTCATGACCTGCATCCACCAAACCCTTCCTGCAATGATTTCTTTGAAGCTTTGTTTTTTTTTTTTTTATTGTGATTGTAATTTATTGGTGTGATGTTTTGAAGATCACTTTTCAATCCCCCCCCCCCGCTCATTCAACTCTCCTGTGTCTCTCAGCCCGTCTGGAGGAGGGAAGTACTGTCTGGGGGAGAGGAAACGTTACAGATCCTGTAACACCGACGTGAGTTTTCTCATTTCTTTGCCTCCTTGTTTTACTTTCTGCTTGGTATTTAGAGCAATGAATGCTCGGAACTAGAGAAACTGCAATATGGCCACACAGCACAGTATCTAGTTTTTTGATGAAATGTGTGATGCTGCAGAGATGTCCTGACCAACATATCATTGCAATATCAGTCAAAATAATCACAATAAGCCGTGAACAGACAGAGAGGGAGGCTGGAATGTGGAGAAAAGGCGTGTTAGTGTCTCGTATCTGCAGAGAGTTTCTGATTTTCTCTCTTTGTTGCTGCTCGGGACGCTTTACAACCCAACATGTGCCTATGTGACGTCCTGGGAATGAGACTCAACAATCAGCTGTCTTTGTGGTGCGTTCAGGAGCAGCTGGGACAAATCCTACTGATTCTACCTTTAACTTTAATAGTCTTTGAGTTATATTAATATGACGTGAGCTTCAGTTAGCTTTGACCACAGATGTCCTTCAGAGGGAGACTTTTTACTCTGATACTCTGAGGACATGTCAGAGCCTGTACTCGATTACTTTACTGGAGTAAAGAAGCTGTATCAGTACTTCTACTTTTACTGGAGTAAAGACGCTGTATCAGTACTTCTACTTTTACTGGAGTAAAGAAGCTGTATCAGTACTTCTACTCTGACTGGAGTAAAGAAGCTGTATCAGTACTTCTACTTTACTGGAGTAAAGAAGCTGTATCAGTACTTCTACTTTTACTGGAGTAAAGAAGCTGTATCAGTACTTCTCCTGGAGTAAAGAAGCTGTATCAGTACTTTTACTTGAGTAAAGAAGCTGTATCAGTACTTTTACTGGAGTAAAGAAGCTGTATCAGTACTTTTACTGGAGTAAAGAAGCTGTATCAGTACTTCTACTTCTACTGGAGTAAAGAAGCTGTATCAGTACTTCTACTGGAGTAAAGAAGCTGTATCAGTACTTTTACTGGAGTAAAGAAGCTGTATCAGTACTTCTACTTCTACTGGAGTAAAGAAGCTGTATCAGTACTTCTACTTTTACTGGAGTAAAGAAGCTGTATCAGTACTTCTACTTTTACTGGAGTAAAGAAGCTGTATCAGTACTTCTACTTTTACTGGAGTAAAGAAGCTGTATCAGTACTTCTACTTTTACTGGAGTAAAGAAGCTGTATCAGTACTTCTACTTTTACTGGAGTAAAGAAGCTGTATCAGTACTTCTACTTTTACTGGAGTAAAGAAGCTGTATCAGTACTTCTACTTTTACTGGAGTAAAGAAGCTGTATCAGTACTTCTACTTTTACTGGAGTAAAGAAGCTGTATCAGTACTTCTACTTTTACTGGAGTAAAGAAGCTGTCTCAGTACTTCTACTTTTACTGGAGTAAAGAAGCTGTATCAGTACTTCTACTTTTACTGGAGTAAAGAAGCTGTATCAGTACTTCTACTTTTACTGGAGTAAAGAAGCTGTATCAGTACTTCTACTTCTACTGGAGTAAAGAAGCTGTATCAGTACTTTTACTTCTACTGGAGTAAAGAAGCTGTATCAGCACTTCTACTTTTACTGGAGTAAAGAAGCTGTATCAGTACTTCTACTTTTACTGGAGTAAAGAAGCTGTATCAGTACTTCTACTTTTACTGGAGTAAAGAAGCTGTATCAGTACTTCTACTTTTACTGGAGTAAAGAAGCTGTCTCAGTACTTCTACTTTTACTGGAGTAAAGAAGCTGTCTCAGTACTTCTACTTTTACTGGAGTAAAGAAGCTGTATCAGTACTTCTACTTTTACTGGAGTAAAGAAGCTGTATCAGTACTTCTACTTTTACTGGAGTAAAGAAGCTGTATCAGTACTTCTACTTTTACTGGAGTAAAGAAGCTGTATCAGTACTTCTACTAGAGGAGAGACTTTTCTGGACTTGTGTCACTTCTGCAATCTTGCCGAAAAAACCATCACAATCATTTTTTTGTTTTTCTCGATTTTGTAATGTCTTGCCGACGACAGTAACCAAACTTGAAAGATCTGTTGAATTTGTCGCACCACAGAGTTATTTTTTGGCACAAGCTCCACATCCACCATGTTATCTTAGCAATAAACTCACGTTCCATTATTTACAATACGTCACCCGAGGAAGAACCACATGAAGTAATCTGTCCGACGAGCGCAGCCATCTTATCGGCTTCATCACGTTACTGGTTTGTTGATGTGGCACAGAAGTGAGAGGATGTTAAAAATCACAATCTCCACGATTTGCCTGAAAAGTAGACGGTGGACATCGCCGAGACCAATCACACCGACTCCATCGAAGCGTTCTGACATTTTGCTCCACGTTTCCTCCCGCCGAACATGTCATCTGACGAGAAGCTTTAAAAGGAGCATGTTAGCTCGCAGCCTCACGCTGCCTTTAAGCTCTCTGACAGACCGTGATAGAAACGCACAGGCAGTGATTCGATATTCCCTCAGTAGCTTCGGGTTCATTTGTCTCTTTGTCACCGTAATAGTTCATATATTGTTTGTGACAGAGTGTATTCCATGAAAAGCACTTCATTTCACTTTTTTTTCCTTCTTTCTTGAGGTCTGGAGCGAAGCTTTAAACAAATATTTAACATGGCTGCGAGTTGAAATCTCTGTTCAACTATTTCTAGGTGGGCTTTTTTTTTCACAAGGTGAAAATTGAAATAGTTCGGGCCCTGGTGGACGTTTAACCGCAAGTCTTAAAAATAACAGCTGAGTGCGAGCGCTGGGTGTTTTCTTTGGAAAACAAACAACATCCCTAACCGCTATTTCATCACACTGACCACACCTCGTCCAAGTGTGTGTGTGCGAGAGTGTGTGAGCAGCAGATGTAGATGCAACGACAAATACTCACACACTCAGGCTCATAAATTGATGTTTATATCTGGCTATTTGAATATTGATCAGTGGTCAGATTGTTAATGCTGCCTCCTTTTCCTTCCTGTTGCTACTGCGTCTGTCCTGCAGGAGATGACTTTATATTATAAGGCCGTTCATGTTAGCGTGATGCTTCATGCAGGATATGAAGATGAGATAACTTGAGGATGAGCACGAGCAAATTTTAGACACTCATGCCGTTTTTCCACCGACAGTACCAGCTCGCCTCGCCTCGACTTAGCTCGCCTTTTTTGCGTTCCCATTACTGAAATCTGGTACCTGGTACCTGCTAAAGTGGTGCTTTTTTAGTATCACCTCCGTATAAGTTCCAACCGAGCTGAGCTGATGCTTCTGTGTGACGTAAGCTGGCAGCCAGCCACTGATTGGACAGAGAGCGACGCCACTTGACGACTCATGACGAGCGCGACGTCCGAGCCCGACGCCCGCTACCTTTAAAAACTAGCATCTGCGTTCAGTCAACATAGCGATTACATGGAAGGAACAACGCGCAGGAACACGGCGTGGACCGTGGCAGAGGTGGAGACGCTCCTGAGTGTTGTCGCTGAAGACGCATCCAGAACGAGCTTGATGGTGCGACAAGAAATGAAAAGGTAGCCCACAGCTAGCCCTGTTTATGTGTCGCGTGGATAATTACGTCACTGATGACGACCCGCCCACGTTGATGACGACCCGCCCGCGTCGATGACGACCCGCCCGCGTTGATGACGACCCGCCCGCGTCTGATGACGACCCGCCCACGTTGAAGACGACCCGCCCACGTCGATGACGACCCGCCCACGTCGATGACGACCCGCCCACGTCTGATGACGACCCGCCCACGTCGATGACGACCCGCCCACGTTGAAGAGATACTAATTCTAGATGGAAACGCGTCTGAAACCAAACCAAGTAGAGCCACGCTGAGCCGAGGCGAGCTGGTACTGTCGGTGGAAAAACGGCAATAGTTACTTGTTACTCAGTAAAAGAGAACAGAAATGTGCAAAGCATCCCAAAAGTTTGATCACATGGAACTTTGGACAGAGAGCGACGCCGCTTGGTGACTCATGACGAGCGCGACGTCCGAGCCTGACACCCGCTACCTTTAAAAACTAGCATCTGCGATTACATGGAAGGAACAACGCGCAGGAACACGGCGTGGACCGTGGCAGAGGTGGAGACGCTCCTGAGTGTTGTCGCTGAAGACGCATCCAGAACGAGCTTGATGGTGCGACAGGAAATGAAAAGGTGGACGTGTTTTGCGTCGCCCACAGCTAGCCCTGTTTATGTGTCGCGTGGATAAGTACGTCACTGATGACGACCCGCCCACGTTGATGACGACCCGCCCACGTCTGATGACGACCGCCCACGTTGATGACGACCCGCCCACGTTGAAGACGACCGCCCACGTCGATGACGACCCGCCCACGTCTGATGACGACCCGCCCACGTTGAAGAGATACTAATTCTAGATGGAAACACAACGCGTCTGAAACCAAACCAAGTAGAGCCACGCTGAGCCGAGGCGAGCTGGTACTGTCGGTGGAAAAACGGCATAACGTTAGAGTGTTAGCAAGCAAATACATGTGGTTAGATGCTTCAAAATGAGCCTAAACGAACCCACTGAAGTGACGTCAGGAGAGTTTCTCAGACTTGACAAAGCTCCAGGCGTTATACAACTGTTTTGTACAGTGGTGCGCCTCATTACGAGCAAATTGACTTTGACGTGTAAAATCAGCGGAGTTCCCCTTTAATTCCGGAGACCGGAGCAGCCTGATGTTGTCACATAAGCGCTCAGAGTTGTGTAATGCCGGTCAGGCAATTAATTAATTAGTCAGTCGGCTGGAAACGACAACAAACATTCCCTGTGAACGCTCGCTGCTTTTCTTTTCGGGTTTCGGTGTTTAGACGACGTCACTCTGAACTCTGAGGTGATTCTTTTGTGATTATTACATATTTTCTGACTATTAAAATAGCAAAATGATTAACAATTACTCAAAACACAATCAACCGGTTAATTGATAAAGAAAATAATCCCTTCTAATCTGATCTTTGAAGTTCCGTCTGACTCGTGTTGGCCCTGTGTCGTCGTTTCAACACTTGTAATAATATTATTCTGTCTCTTCTGACTCAATCTGCCTGTTTGATGTGCGAGTTTAAAAGCTGCCATATTGGCAAAACACTCGAGTGGTAATGAAAGTGGCTCGGGCCGCCGCTCCGGCGTGGAACACTTTCAGCATGTGAAATACAGCTTTGACCTGAGAGCTTTTATTCGCCCCGGGGGAGAGTGTTTTGGGGTTTCTAAGGACCTTTTCACACCAATAAAGTGTTTCTTTCCACTTTTTTTTTACCTCCTTTCACTGGAGCAGCATCCACACATGAAAACAAAGCACAGCCTCTGAACACAAAACAAACTGTTCTCTATTAGGACTCCTGAGAAAAAAAGGTTATTTATTATAATAAATGATAAGTAATTCTAGCATACGTTTAAAGATCTTACGGGACCCTTCCTTCTTAAATCATGGGAGGTTTTTTTGAATGCAAGCCACAGATTTGCGTCTCTATGGAGGTTTTATTTTCCAGTAATGCATTTGTTTCCATTAATTTCCACATGGCATGAAAATCAGCTGACAGACAAAATGTTTTTGAGTTGTCGAATCCACCAAGTCTGCATTTATTTTATTATTAAAGATGTATAAGAATTTAATGGCAATGCATCTAATCTGAAAAGTGACACACAACTCAAAGTTTAGTTTGAATACTGAACTTTTGTTACAATAAAACGTTATGTCAATAACAACAAACAACAACGAGATGCTGAGCTGCATTGCCGGATTCAAAAATCGACCAGTAATGAATAAAAGTATTAGTTTTGAACAGTTATTTAAGCGGGGCAGGGTTGAAGGATTAAAAATAACGACAGGCTTGGAGCTAAACTGCATCGTTGGCTTGAATTTTGTTTGGAGACGCAGCCGTCAATAAGTCAAGACCAACAGAAGAAAACAGCCCACTTTCTGCAACCCAGTCTCTGTGTCGATTCTTCTTTGAACCTTGGCTACAACATCCTCCACAACAACATCAATCTCACAAACATTAAGCGTTATGAATATTAAGTCTTAATAAAGCTCTGCGTAATTTGTGTGAAGGAGAAAGGAGTAAAGTCAAGAGAGGCAAACCATCCAGCAAATATTCTGTCCATTATTTCAAGCACTCTGAGATGTTTGTATTTGTATGTAAATGAATGAAATGGTTCAATACGCTGGTGCTGCTGTGGCTCTTTTAAGCATCACAAATTCAAAAGCTATCTTCTCTGTGTTCACAGCCGTGCCCTGCCGGATCTCGTGACTTCCGAGAGAAGCAGTGCGCCGATTTCGACAGCATGCCTTTCCGAGGGAAATACTACAACTGGAAGCCGTACACTGGAGGTGAGTTCAGGACGGGTCGCACCGACTTATTGTAAATCCATTTGGAAAAAAAACATCCTTATATATTGTTAAGAAGAAAGTATTCCAGAGCAGCTTAAAGGGATATTCCGGTGTAAGTTTAATCCATGGTCTAACACACCTTGACACCGAGTAAGACTCCCCCTCGAGAGGTCAAGTTAGCTGACCGCTAGCTTAGCTAGTTTTAGCAACCTCAGAAAAGACCGCACGATAACAATACACTGCAGCTTATGTCTCCAACTAGAAACCGCCATCAAAAAGCCACAATTAATGGTGAGAACAGCAGCAAACTTCAGCAACAGTACATGTACAGTCCCAGCACACAGTACGAAGCATCAAACATCTGCTAGCTTTGCTGGATTTGTATTAAAAACACAGCACAACTCACCCTCTCCTCCAGCAGCCTGCCTGTGTGGGGAAGCCCTGACGAGTTCGATTACCGAGTGCAGTAGATTTCTGCAGCTCAAGGATGAAAATGTCTGATTATTACTCCATGGAACGCTCAGTTCTTATTATCGAGAGCTGACAGGGAAAATAACGGAAGTAATGGAGTAATAATCAGACATTTTCATCCTTGAGCTGCAGAAATCTACTGCACTCGGTAATCGACTCGTCAGGGCTTCCCCACACAGGCAAGTTTGCTGCTGTTCTCACCGTTAATTGTGGCTTTTTGATGGCGGTTTCTAGTTGGAGACCTAAGCTGCAGTGTATTGTTATCGTACGGTCTTTTCTGAGGTTGCTAAAACTAGCTAAGCTAGCGGTCAGCTAACTTGACCTCTCGAGGGGGAGTCTTACTCGGTGTCACGGTGTGTTAGACCATGGATTAAACTTACACCGGAATATCCCTTTAAGGTCATATTGTTAACATTTTTACGTATGTGACAGTTGGTTTCAGCTTCTAACAGGGTTTGTCAGCCAATAGAATAACACCGTCAGTGTCTGTGTTTAGTCAGCGAAGGACTCAAGAATCTCGGTTGTTGCCAGTTTGTTGAAAAGACGTCAAAATGGCTGAGTCGTACGATGTGCGCCCAGAATACTGTGCTGCTCTTCAGCGCTCAGTGACTCTCGCTGGTCTTCTGGATCTGCTGCTCGTCCGACCTGGGAGATTTGACATTTTTTGGACGGGCCTCTTGACACATTTCATGTCAGAAATCTCCCCGAGGGAAAGGGCTCATTCTTTGGTCTCTTCTGGATCAACACTTATCCGACGGAGCCAGATTTGCTGCAAGTGCTATTGTATTCAATCACAGTTATTGGCAGGAGTTTAGGAGTGCAGGCCTGCTGTCACTCTCCCCCCTAACTTCTCCCCTTGATGTCTACAGATCATGGAAAATATCCACTTAACTGAAAACACAAGAAAAAGTGATAAAAGTTCGAGGCATGTAAACACGACTTTTATTTTCTTTGAGAGATGGAAGAGCTGGAGCTGGATGTCTTTTATCACGGGGGTCTGTTCTGTCGAATCCATCACCTCCTGACTCGCAGCGTTCCTCGGGCCGGGGGCCGCGACATAAAAACAGCAGATAACCTGCGTCAGTGTAATTGTTGTTGGCAGGCTGAGCCGTCTCTGTCGGTGTCAGTGTTACAGTGACGTCAGGCTCTGGGTTTCAGATCTGAGCGCCGCTGACTTTCCTCCACATGATTATAATTGTCAACAAGTGTAGTGGAGATCCCAGAGCTGGCCGCGAGTCCGGGGACGACACCAGCGTTCGCTGGACTCCATGTGTTGTTTATCGTTCGTCTCCGAGGCAGCGTTCAGGTCACGCTGTCTGTTTTCTGTGTGCAGGGCTGAACTCCAGATAACGATGTGCTGTTTCTGTGTATTCTGTGTGAACCAGGTGGTGTTAAGCCGTGTGCGCTGAACTGCCTGGCGGAGGGCTACAACTTCTACACCGAGCGCTCGCCTGCGGTCATAGACGGCACCCGGTGTCAGGCCGACTCTCTGGACATCTGCATCAACGGAGAGTGTAAGGTGAGGGAGCGCTGCCTCGGTATTTAAAACCCCACGTGATCAAACTTTTGGGATGCTTTGCACATTTCTGTTCTCTTTTACTTGCCGTTTTTCCACCGACAGTACCAGCTCGCCTCGGCTCAGCGTGGCTCTACTTGGTTTGGTTTCAGACGCGTTGCGTTTCCATCTAGAATTAGTATCTCTTCAACGTGGACGGGTCGTCATCAACGTGGGCGGGTCGTCTTCAACGTGGGCGGGTCGTCTTCAACGTGGGCGGGTCGTCTTCAACGTGGGCGGGTCGTCATCAACGTGGGCGGGTCGTCTTCAACGTGGGCGGGTCGTCTTCAACGTGGGCGGGTCGTCATCAACGTGGGCGGGTCGTCTTCAACGTGGGCGGGTCGTCTTCAACGTGGGCGGGTCGTCATCAACGTGGGCGGGTCGTCATCAGTGACGTACTTATCCACGCGACACATAAACAGGGCTAGCTGTGGGCGACGCAAAACACGTCCACCTTTTCATTTCCTGTCGCACCATCGAGCTCGTTCTGGATGCGTCTTCAGCGACAACACTCAGGAGCGTCTCCACCTCTGCCACGGTCCACGCCGTGTTCCTGCGCGTTGTTCCTTCCATGTAATCGCCATGTTGACTGAACGCAGATGCTAGTTTTTAAAGGTAGCGGGCGTCAGGCTCGGACGTCGCGCTCGTCACGAGTCGTCAAGTGGCGTCGCTCTCTGTCCAATCAGTGGCCGGCTGCCAGCTTACGTCACACAGAAGTATCAGCTCAGCTCGGTTGGAACTTATACGGAGGTGATGCTAAAAAAGCTCCACTTTAGCAGGTACCAGGTACCAGATTTCAGTAATGGGAACGCAAAAAAGGCGAGCTGAGTCGAGGCGAGGCGAGCTGGTACTGTCGGTGGAAAAACGGCAGAATAGTTCCAGCACCAGGACCCGAGCCAGACTATTAACCTATATCCATTTAAAACGTGACGTGTCCAGGCTTCGCACACAGTCAGAGTCACTTTTCAGAGGTAAAAATATCCACAGTGGGAATAAAATGATGACAAAAGTAACAGTGAGCAGCAGCAGCAGCTTTGAATAAACATCAGCCTACCTGCTGCAGGCACATCGTCTGCTGGCACCCGCTCCAGAATCGTCCCGCGCCAAGGAGACCTATTACAGCTCGTTAAAGAAAAGGATGAGACGAAAACTAAGCTCAGATGCATAAATATATCCCATGGTCAGTGATGAAAGTCATAAGAACAGGTTAAAATCCAAAGTATGAGCCAAAAAGTTGACAAATTCGAGATACAAAAGTCAGAATTTTGACTTTCTAACTGATAATTATGACTTTTAATCTGAAAATCAAGCAGCACTAAACCTTTTCTAGTAGTAACGAACCTGAAAATGAAGGAACAACACCAGCATGGCGATATTAGATCGTGCTGTCGATGCAGTATTATGATCGATTAGCTTGTAAAATGCAGTAAAAACTCTGCATCTCCTGAACTGAGATGATATAATGACCTCGATGGGCTCTTATGACTCATTTGTGACTCACATTTTGTCAACTTAAAACTAATTCCCTCCTGTTTTACATTAACTGACCGAGCGTTAGAGTCTCAGCAGCCTCCTGCGCTCCGTCTTTATCTCCGTCTGCACAGTTTGGTCGATACTGATTGTGTAAACACGACGAGACGGCACAATTCCCCCGCGGAGAAACAATCGGGCCTTTGAGTCGCTGATTGCGATCGAGTGACTGGCATCGCTCTGTTTCTGACTCTTATCAGTCGTCCGCAGCCTCGACCGGGATTGTTTTGCGATAAATAAAACACAAAAATCATTGTTTTGATTGAATAATGATTTTATATATATTTGAAAGGGCTGACTTAATAACAAGGGAAAATAACATTTTATTGAAAGGACTTGGCAGCTGCTGCCGTCTTTGTTTTCACGAGCATAAATCATTTTTTGTCCAGTGTGTGTGTGTGTGTGTGTGTGTGTGTGTGTGTGTGTGTGTGTGTGTGTGTGTGTGTGTGTGTGTGTGTGTGTGTGTGTGTGTGTGTGTGTGTGTGTGTGTGTGTGTGTGTGTGTGTGTGTGTGTGTGTGTGTGGAGATGAGGGTTTTCTTTTTTGTGTGTGTATTTTCCGAGATGCAGCTGAAATAACTTCTTGGTTGCTCGCTTTAAGTATTTGCTTTGACTTCCACCTGACCGTACGATTTGATTCCTGTTTGGCGTGCACGGCGCCGCCTCCGTGCCAACGCCATTACTCTGATTCTAATATAAAAACACAACACGGTGTGTGTTTTAATGGGAAGAGAGTCCTGAGAGGTGGAATATTCCCTACCAGAGGAGCGTTGCAGGTTTATTTCCAGGCCGAATCCAGCGTGTCGTTTTTATTTCGGAGGCCGGCTCGCTGGGTTCGCTGCCACATTGTGATAAATCTCGAGAACGCCGTCTGCTTGGACGCCGTTCAGAAACACTCAAAGCTGCTTTGCTGTCTGCAGGTGGTGGAGAGACGGAGAGGGAGAGTAGAAAGAACGGGGAGATCCAGAGGAGTGGAAGTGTCGGTGATAACAGTAATCCTCCCCGATGTATCGTCAGACTACATTAACACGGAGCTGATAAAGCTGCGACTGTGTTCCTGCCGAGTTCACGTCCAACACACGACAGTTTCCGTCGTATAAACCTGAAGATTTTCAGTCTGCAGGGATGTAAAGCAGCGTTGCATTGTGGGTAATGTAGGCAGCAGGTTTTGAACTGACCCGTTATGGACAGTTTACTCCACACATTCTTCTTCCTTTTCAAAACCTGATGCTTACGTTACCCACAATGCAACTTTTATCAGATTACATGCAGCTTCCTCTGGAGACACAAAAGGCTTTCTGCTGTTTCTTTTCACACAGGCAGCAGAGAGACTCACTTTAATGTGGACAAATTAGTTGTGGCACCGTTTAAGGTGTTACTCAGACGAGTGTATACCTCCGCCAAACATATTTAAATCTGCTAGATCGCGTTTTTTTTGGGACGTGCATCACGTGATTTTGATCTGATCTGGATCCACAGCAAAAGTTAACAGGGTGAATTCTGGGCCAAGACCCATCCTCCTTTAAGGTTCCGTGAAAATCTGTTAAAGGGATATTCCGGTGTAAGTTTAATCCATGGTCTAACACACCTTGACACCGAGTAAGACTCCCCCTCGAGAGGTCAAGTTAGCTGACCGCTAGCTTAGCTAGTTTTAGCAACCTCAGAAAAGACCGCACGATAACAATACACTGCCTTTCAAGGATGAAAATGTCTGATTATTACTCCATGGAACGCTCAGTTCTTATTATCGAGAGCTGACAGGGAAAATAACGGAAGTAATGGAGTAATAATCAGACATTTTCATCCTTGAGCTGCAGAAATCTACTGCACTCGGTAATCGACTCGTCAGGGCTTCCCCACACAGGCAGGCTGCTGGAGGAGAGGGTGAGTTGTGCTGTGTTTTTAATACAAATCCAGCAAAGCTAGCAGATGTTTGATGCTTCGTACTGTGTGCTGGGACTGTACATGTACTGTTGCTGAAGTTTGCTGCTGTTCTCACCATTAATTGTGGCTTTTTGATGGCAGTTTCTAGTTGGAGACATAAGCTGCAGTGTATTGTTATCGTGCGGTCTTTTCTGAGGTTGCTAAAACTAGCTAAGCTAGCGGTCAGCTAACTTGACCTCTCGAGGGGGAGTCTTACTCGGTGTCACGGTGTGTTAGACCATGGATTAAACTTACACCGGAATATCCCTTTAAGTATCTTCCGTGTCATTCCATCTGACAAACAGACAAACAAACAAACAAACAAACAAACAAACACAGGTGGAAACAGAGGGAACAACACGGATCTTCAGCTTCGGTCAGAATCTGCTGAATACAGTCGTTGCGAGGTTTCACCAATTAAGCGGCGATGATGCAATCGCTGCAGATCGAGCTCAGATAAAGATTTAATGGGCTTCAGGCAGCCTGCTTAATAAAGTTAATTTGGAGCCAGCACATTATTATATGTTCCAGTGGTTAGTATAAACATCATGTTTTATGATTTCTCATGTGTTTGATATGAAAAAACCTGCCAAGTTTTTTAGCAGCTACAGCTGTAATTCGCTGGATCACAAGTGTGGCTGTTCGCAAAAGTGTTAAAGGATCAGTCTGGTGTTTTATTGAAACAGCTGAAACAACAGTGCATTTAAAAAAAAAAACATTTTCAGCGGTGGATTAAAACACATTTGGTTCTGTGATGAGTGTTTCTGACAGCAGGATGGTGAGTTTTTATATAACGGGTTAATCGTTTAGCTTGAAAAGGTGCTAGCAGGAGGATTTTACCAGAGCTGGGCTAGCTAATCAGCTAGCTAGCTGGCTAACCGGCTGCTGGCTTGAGCTTTTTTTTATTTATATGAGAGTGGAAACAATCTTCTCCTCAAACTCTCAGCAAGACAGTGAATAAACATCCACAGGGGAAGTGTTGGAGCTGTGGATTGGGGCTAACTGGTTAGCATGTTAGCTTCAGTAGATGTCTCTGCAACATTTGGTTGATCATTTAAATGTTTCCAACTAATATTCTCACATATTGCACCTTTTTAAAGATCATGGATTCTGTTCCTTAGCAGTAAAATCATGTTAAATCCTGAATCCGTTCAGTGCTAACTCTCATTCCCTGACTTTCTCTGTCAAAGCACGTGGGCTGCGACAACATCCTGAGCTCCGACGCTAAAGAGGATCGATGCCGTGTGTGCGGAGGCGACGGCAGCACCTGCGAGGCCACGGAGGGACTCTTCAACGAGTCTCTGCCCAGAGGAGGTAAAAACACTTGACAGACTTGAAGATGTTCTGTCGCCTCGTGTTTCTGTAATAAAGCAGCTTTCAGACTTCTTTTGATCCCACTCAGTGTGAAAAAGGAGGAGGAGGAGAGAAAGTGTGTTTTGGTTCGATGACCACATGTGACAAACTCGAGTCACCGGAGACGATTGTGAAGAAATCGTCCTTTCTGTCTGAGAGCCAACGCGTCCTGAAGCCAGGAAACATAATCTCTCATGGACGTGTGCCTTTGTTGCCTTTGTCACCCGCCGACAGAGCATATGTTCTTGGCTGTTTAGAGCGATGTTGTCAGAGTGTAGATCAAAACACAATATTTTTCCCATTAATTACATCACGGGGTGAAGAAACGAGGAGAGGAGATAGGGACACGGTGTCGGCTTTCGCCTGAGGTCGTCTATAGAGAGCCGGGGGAGAGAGAAAACATATTTCTCCTTCTATGGTATGGCTCCTAAACCATCTAAAAATACTGAGTGTGTATGTGTGTGTGACTGAAGGAGGGGATTGTTTTGTCCTCCTGCTTTGTCCTTTTTGGGTGAATTGGAATTTATTCTATATGTCCTCCTCCTGAACATGATATGTATCGTTCTGTCTGGACTGTCTTGTAAAAAACATCTTGTAGAAATGAGATTAGGACGGAGGGGGGGAGGGGGGAGTCTGAGTGGGAGCAGCACCGATTTAACGATCCCTGTACTTGTCTTCCAGGCTACATGGAGGTGGTTCAGATCCCGAAAGGTTCGGTCCACATCGAGATCAAAGAACTCGCCATGTCGAAAAACTACATCGGTAAGTGGCGGCCTCGAAGCGATCAGTCACATATATCATGAGACTAATGTACACTTTTCCCACCGACAGCACCAGCTCGCCTCGCCTCGACTCAGCTCGCCTTTTTTGCGTTCCCATTACTGAAATCTGGTACCTGGTACCTGCTAAAGTGGAGCTTTTTTAGTATCACCTCCGTATACGTTCCAACCGAGCTGAGCTGATACTTCTGTGTGACGTAAGCTGGCAGCCGGCCACTGATTGGACAGAGAGCGACGCCACTTGACGACTCATGACGAGCGCGACGTCCGAGCCTGACGCCCGCTACCTTTAAAAACTAGCATCTGCGTTCAGTCAACATAGCGATTACATGGAAGGAACAACGCGCAGGAACACGGCGTGGACCGTGGCAGAGGTGGAGACGCTCCTGAGTGTTGTCGCTGAAGACGCATCCAGAACGAGCTCGATGGTGCGACAGGAAATGAAAAGGTGGACGTGTTTCACGTCGCCCACAGCTAGCCCTGTTTATGTGTCGCGTGGATAAGTACGTCACTGATGACGACCCGCCCACGTTGATGACGACCCGCCCACGTCGATGACGACCCGCCCACGTTGAAGACGACCCGCCCACGTTGATGACGACCCGCCCACGTTGAAGACGACCCGCCCACGTCGATGACGACCCGCCCACGTCGATGACGACCCGCCCACGTTGATGACGACCCGCCCACGTTGAAGACGACCCGCCCACGTCTGATGACGACCCGCCCACGTCTGAAGACGACCCGCCCACGTTGATGACGACCCGCCCACGTTGATGACGACCCGCCCACGTCTGATGACGACCCGCCCTCGCTCGATGACGAGCCGCCCACGTCTGATGACGACCCGCCCGCGTTGAAGAGATACTGATTCTAGATGGAAACACAACGTGTCTGAAACCAAACCAAGTCGAGCCACGCTGAGCCCAGGCGAGGCGAGCTGGTACTGTCGGTGGAAAAACGGCAGAATAGTTCCAGCACCAGGACCCGAGCCAGACTATTAACCTATATCCATTTAAAACGTGACGTGTCCAGGCTTCGCACACAGTCAGAGTCACTTTTCAGAGGTAAAAATATCCACAGTGGGAATAAAATGATGACAAAAGTTACAGTGAGCAGCAGCAGCTTTGAATAAACATCAGCCTACCTGCTGCAGGCACATCGTCTGCTGGCAGCCGCTCCAGAATCGTCCCGCGCCAAGGAGACCTATTACAGCTCGTTAAAGAAGAGGATGAGACGAAAACTAAGCTCAGATGAATAAATATATCCCATGGTCAGTCGTAATTATGAGATGAAAGTCAGAAGAACAGGTTAAAATCCAAAGTATGAGCCAAAAAGTTGACAAATAGAGATGCAAAAGTCAGAATTTTGACTTTCTAACTGATAATTATGACTTTCAATCTGAAAATCAAGCAGCACTAAACCTTTTCTAGTAGTAACGAACCTGAAAATGAAGGAACAACACCAGCATGGCGATATTAGATCGTGCTGTCGTTGCAGTATTATGATCGATTAGCTTGTAAAATGCAGTAAAAACTCTGCATCTCCTGAACTGAGATGATATAATGACCAGCTACACTCTTGTGACTCACATTTTGTCAACTTAAAACTAATTCCCTCCTCTTTTACATTAACTGACCGAGCGAGAGAGTCTCAGCAGCCTCCTGCTCCGTCTTTATCTCCGTCTGCACAGTTTGGTAGATGCTGATTGTGTAAACACAACGACCCGCCCACGTTGATGACGACCCGCCCACGTCTGATGACGACCCGCCCACGTTGAAGAGATACTGATTCTAGATGGAAACGCAACGCGTCTGAAACCAAACCAAGTAGAGCCACGCTGAGCCGAGGCGAGCTGGTACTGTCGGTGGAAAAACGGCGTTAGCGAGCTTTGTTTTTAGAGCCGTGCTGGCGGTGTGGCTCGTTCGTGTTCATGGTCCCCAGAAGATGAAGCTCACTGACTTTTATGATCCCCTGATTTTTCCTCCAGCGCCACCATGAGGTCGACATTTTTGTTTTTTGATAAAATAGCGACGGCAGGATTGAGAGAAACAAAGCGGCTCGCTGAAAAGAAACGGAAACTGAGTCGCAACAAACATTTACTTTTCTCACCCACTCCGGCTCTACGGCAACTCTGAGGGGACATACTACTGTTTTTACACTCTCTTGTGGGACGCTCTTTAAATCATGATGCTGTGATGGTAAAGGAGCTCAGCAGTGGATGAACCGTCCGCATTTTAGCATTACGTCGATAGCATTTAGCTCAAAGCTCCACCGAGGAGGCACTTGTGTGTCTGTGGACTCTCAGTCTCGTTCACTATCGGTTCCTGTCGCTCACTGCAGCGCGATGAATTGGCGAATCTGCGACCTCAAGCTGTTTCACATTAACTGTTCAGCTCTGTGTCGACCACATTTCCTGGGAATCTCCTTGTGTCTCTGTCGAGAGCAAATTACAGAAGATGCCATCGTTTTAATCTCCTGTTGCCTAACGCAAAAGCCGTAAAACCCAGAAAGAAAGAAAACACAACCCCTGAATCTTAACACATGTGACGGCCATCTTGGCACCAGACTCATCCGCTCCGTTCCAGACTAAACAAAAACTATTTGCAACACTGGCAGCGCCTGACCCAAAACAATCAAACAACCGGATTCAATTAAGCCCGTCCTGTGTCTTTTCATTAACAGGAGAGAGACGTGTGACAGCGTGTTGAATTTATAGCGGATGGTGTTGATGGAGGGCTTAAGTTACACTTTGAACCGGAGAGCCGCGTCAGATTTATAGGGCCGTGGTGACAGCTGCCTGGTCCACCAGGATTAGGGGGATATGATGTCTATATATCAAAGTTTAAAGAGTGCAATTTTGGCGATTGTGCGCGACGAGATTTTCCCTTCCAAGCAATTTGTAACAGTTGAGTTTCATATGTGACCCCGGTGATGCAGATAAAGTTTTCTTCTGCTGCAGTTTTTGATATTTAGGTCAGCAAAGTGTTATATTAAAGTAAAAAAAACTAAGCGAGACAACATAAAAATAGAGTCGGGGATGTTAGTGAGGGATTTGTGTAAACTGCCCCGCTCCGAATAACAAGATCACAATGCTCACAATGAGTGCCAGATGTGCTGAAATTGAATTTATTGAGTGGGGGGGGATTGTGATACGTTAAAGAGGAGTAAACTATTGTTCGTCTAATCTGCGTAAACGCTGCAGAGGGGGGAATCTGCAAAAGCCACGAGCCAAACGGACAGAAAAGCAGAGCGGTTGGATTGTTTCTCCTCAATTTGGCCTCGTTTCAACGCTCGGAAAGTGGATATTTTCAGATCTGTTGTGCTTGGAGACCAGCTTCTGCTTTGACGACCAGACAGAGTGGTATTCACGAGCTGCGTCCAGGCTTTCACCTGAAGCGTGTTTTCCTTCTCTTCTCCCAAATTAGACGTATGTACATGTCGCTGCACGTGAATGTCTTCGCTCACGGTGTGTGTGAGTGTTTCTGCTCGACCCGTAGAGAGACAGGAAGTCGTCGGTGGCAGCAGAGAACGGCGACGATGACGATGAACAGCGACGGTGACATCACACCTCCACCTGCCACTGGTCCTGTCTGCTTCTGATTTCAGCTTGTTTTCTTATTTTCTCAGCCTTGAAATCTGAAGGGGACGATTATTACATCAACGGCGCGTGGACCATCGACTGGCCCAGGAAGTTTGACATCGCAGGGACGGCCTTCCACTACAAGAGACCCTCCGACGAGCCCGAGTCTTTAGAGGCGCTGGGAGCCACCACTGAAAACCTGATTGTCATGGTAATAATGTGATAATATTATAATGTTTATTGTGCCGTTAATTACACGTATGACTGTTTTAAATGCCAACACTGTCAGCGTCCGTGTTAAATAGTGAATGCCCTTTTTCTTCGCTGCATGTTTGTGTGTTCATGTGAGGCAACAGAGCGTTTTCTTGTCGTAACACTCGGTGGTTTCTGCCTGAAAACGAGGGCTGAAAATACCAGACCACACAAAGACGAGCAACCGGCCACTCGACCGCTGGCCATTTCTCTGCGGCTTGCGAAGCCTGACTGCCTCAATCTCCCTCTGCGTCGAGCAGGCTGATGTAAAAACCCACCGGATCCTGTTCAGACAGCCTTTAAAGCTGCTGTACTCAATAATTTGAATCTATCTCCTCCAAATGTTGATATAAAGTCAGGTGAAGTGTCAGTCCACAGAACATTTCTGGAGCTTCACAGCAAAACAGAGTTTCAGCATTCTGTTAAACAGCCGAAGAAGCTGGAGACTTGATTTAAAATGGAAAACTGTGAAGCTCTATAAATGTTTTGTGGTACATGAAACTGGATGTTGACTAAATTTTAATTTTTGGCTGAACGTTTCCTTTAACAGTGACTCATATGACTGTATTAATGTGAGAGGGGTGACCCGTCAACGCTTTTTAGCATCTTTCAAGATTCAAGATTCAAGATTCAAGAAGCTTTAATTATCCCGAGGGAAATTGCCGTGCAACAGTTGCAATACAAAGTGGTGAAGTAATTCAAGAGAGAGATAAAATATGCAAAATTAACTTAACTTAAGCTGCTTGTTTTGATTTTAAACCCTGCAGCCTCACTGTGTTTGTTCAGTCTCAGCTGAAGCTCTCAAAGCTGAACACTACCTGAGCATAATTAGGTAGAAAGTGGATAAAAAAGAGTCGGAGGAGACCAAAACGGAGCTATAACGAGCTCCATATAAATGCTAATTTGACTCAGATGAAGTTATTATAATTTTCCTTCATTTGTTTTCATATTGAACACAAATGACTAAACATACCTTCTTCTTCTTCTTCTTCTTCTACTCTTCTTCTTTTTCTACTCTCTTCTTCTTCTTCTTCTTCTTCTTTTTCTACTTCTTCTTCATCTCATTCTTCTTCTACTCTTCTTCTTCTTCTCTCTTCTTCTTCTTCTTCTTCTTCTACTCTCTTCTTCTTCTCTCCTTCTTCTTCTTCTCTCTTCTTCTTCTTCTTCTTCTTCTACTCTCTTCTTCTTCTTCTTCTTCTTCTTCTTCTTCTTCTTCTTCTTCTTCTTCTTCTTCTTCTTCTCCTTCCTGCTGTTTCTCTCTCTCGTCTGCAGGTTCTCCTTCAGGAACAGAACATGGGAATCCGCTACAAGTTCAACGTGCCCATCCAGCGCACCGGCAGTGGCGACAACGAGGTGGGCTTTTCCTGGCACCACCTGCCCTGGTCCGAGTGCTCGGCTACCTGCTCTGGAGGTGAGTCAGCACTGGAACCCTTCGTGTTTCCTCTGGACTCACAGAAACACAGCTGTCGCCTCGCCAGCGTGGAAGGTGTTGACACGAACCTGAGGGTGTCTACTTTCATTTTTAATGTTTATCCAGTCGTGCTTTCTCCAGCTGGGAACCAAATTTAGCCGAAAGTTGAACAGAATTCCCACAAAGTGCTTCGTGTTTGTCGTTGTTATATGCTAAACCTGTTTCCAGTCAGTCTTCTTGCATTTTGGTTGTTATAGAAACACGAGCCCCTTTCAGATAGAAAAGGTGGCACATGTGCAGCAAGGTAAAGGCTGCAATGTGCCTCCTTGTCTGTCTAAAAGGGAGGTGTAATATTCCTCCTTTTCCAAACAGCCTCCACTTTTCCTCCTCTGGTAGGCGTCAACATGTGACGTGACGTGAAGCAGGAAGTTGGGCGTGAAGAGAAGCAGGGCAGTTTCTGCTTTTCTCCCAAAATCCTCTTCCCGTTTAACATTGGGGCTTATGGGGCAGTTGCTGGAGTTTGTGTCGGTTAGACGCAGATAATTCAAAAACCGTACATCCTCCCGATAAAGTGAACACGTTGCCAGACAGAAGACAAGTGTGGCTACGTTCTTGGAAAATATCACTATTGTAGTGTGAAATCTGTGGCTAGGATCGTCATCTAAAGAAACATTTTCGGAGAGTTTTTTTCAGGCTCCCCCACTCTGCCAGTTGGTGCTGCGCGAACATTCCGCAATACACACTCATTGAAAATCCTGAATTTTTCTGATTTTTTCGAAATCACTCACGATCAATTAAGGGTCACCGTTCAAAAACTAAACATCGTAGAAAGAAAGTTCAAATACAACTCAAATAGATAAGACTTGTGCCTACATTTTAAAGTTTGAATGGTGTCTCTAGGTCAAAGTCTGCCAGAGCAGGAGATGTTTGAAAAACGTTGATGATTTTGCGACTTTTTTGACCCCGTCCCATTCATTCCTTATGGGACGATTTTTCACAGTTTTTCTTCAAAATAAGAGCTTTACATTGCACCCCATCGGAGTTTAGAACTGGGTTCTTAGCGGGGGGCTTTTAATTTGAAAGTAGCGACCGCTATTAGCTCGCCGCTACAACAACAAGCGGACAACCAAGACAGCTACAGAGAGCGAGGAGACGCTAGCATCTCCCGGATCTCAGCGGCTTTCCAGCTGCTCATCTTCGTGGATGAAGTGACGAACTGACTGCTGTGATCAGCTGTTTCCTGGTTTTAAAACTCCCGGCTGTGGGTGCGCAGCAGTGCACGTCATCCACACCTCCGCCCATCTCAGCATTTGCCACCACATTGCTGCCTTCTGTATAAATCCGCGGAGCGAGCCGCCAAAAGGACGGCAGATTGGCGGCTTACTGCACAGAATAAAAACGGCTACTTTCTCTTCCACTGCAGCAAAGCATGAAAACGAAAGTGCAGGCGGATGGAAACTAGAGATGTACTGATAAGAGTTTTTCCATCCCAATGACGAGCACCGATCTGATATCAGTGCTTTTAAATATATAGTTATTATTTCTTAACAACTGTACGCTACTTTAAATTTCTTTCTGTCAGTTGCAAACGTAATTGATTATTTCAAGCAGAGGGAGGTTCAGCCTTCATCTTTTTCTCTCTTGACTTTATAAAGCGGCTGTCCGACTTATTAGACTTTATTTTTCTATGAAAGAAGAACCGTCTTCTCCGTGTCGACCTTCTGCTGAGCTCCAGTCGCCTTTTAGAAAAGAAAAAAAAAAGCACCCCCAAGCATTTTGGTGTCGAGCACCAAAACACACTGCGGGTGTTTTAAATTCCTTTTCAAATATTTCTAACAGTCTCAAATATGTAATGCTTCATATCTTGTGTGTGTCATTCTGTAAATCTTCCCCAACCAGTAATTACACGAGCGCTGAGGAGCAGCGTGTGGAAACCCAGTATCATAATTGGCGATCCAAAATCATTACTTTATAGCTGGAGATTGAGCCCTCTAATAAATTCAATATGTATATTTTCCATATTTCAGCCGGTCGTAATGAATATGGTGTAATTTCTGTGAATGAGCTGCTCCGCATAGCTTCTGGTTTACCAGAGCGGCGCGCAGATTCGGGCTCAAACATTCAGGATCTGAAACCGCACTGAAATGTTGACCAAGGCCTCAAGAATGACTAAACCAAACCTTTTAGCCCAAAAGCAATGGGTTTCATGTAACAATAAATAGTGTTTCTTCCCAGTTGTCAAGTGTGGCCTGGACGGGTTTGTAATATTTTGTAAAAGCATGACTGAATAAGCATGTGGGTTTCTCTGAAGGAAGGATTTCCAAGTCCTGAGCAGCAGTTTGAATCTATTCCGTAGACGGAGAAGCACACACACACACACACGGCCTTCCAGTGTTGTAAACATGCCGTTGCATTGTTGACCCAAATGATCTAATTTGTGCCTCTGAGCTTTAAATCAGCGACGTGTTATTTAATCGTCGTCCCGTCAGACGCGGCGAGCTCAGCTGATCACGCCGTGTTGTCGAATATTTCACCCGCGGCAATAAAACCCATGAAAAACACCTTCTGACAGCCCTTTTTACCAAACTGTATTTCACATTTTCGAGCACAGATGGGCAGATTTTCTATATTTCACACACACACACACACACACACACACACACACACACACACACATATCTCATTACAACTGCCAGACAAGTCTGCTGTGGGATACGTCCCACGAGGGCCCAAACAGCCCCTTTCTGAGTTGGTATGGCATATATACACACTCACACACACTCTCTGACACACACACACTCTCTGCACACACACACACACACACTCACACACACACACACACACACCCAGTGGGAGGTGTGACACTGATACGGTAGCCCTCGCTCTCTCCGTCAGAAGCCAAAGTAAAGAGCTCTCTGCTCTGTAAAAGTGATTTGCCAAGATATCCTGCAAAGAATCAGGAATTTACATGTCTGGATTTACTACGGGCTGAAAGCGATACCGCCGCCGCTCAAACACGGCGAGCGCTCGACACGACGGCCGCCGGCTTCCATGTTTCTGGGGCGGGTGGAGGTGGGGGGGGTTTAATCAGCTGTGTGGCCCGTATTGATCACTCTCTCTTCTTCTTCTTCTTCCTCTCTGCAGGTTCCCAGAAGCAGGAAGTGGTGTGTAAGAGGCTGGACGACAACTCGGTGGTCCAGAACAGCTACTGCGACCCGGACAGCAAACATCCGGAGAACCAGAGAGACTGCAACACGGAGCCCTGTCCTCCAGAGTACGTCACGCTGAGATTTTGTCTTTTAAATCAACCGATGAATTAGTTTCCAGAGTCGTAATTGACCTTGTTTGTAGCTCGAGACGTCCTGACGAGGGATGGCGAAAATTAAAAATATTCTTGACCGACCACCGAGCCTCATTAACCGGTTCAAACCGGTTTTTGCCTCCGACGCACACACACACTCTGCCCCGCCTTTCCACTCACGTCACTTTTTTAAAATCCCCCACAGCGCGAAACATGGAGTGCTGTTTTTCCTCCGACAGTACCAGCTCGCCTCGCCTCGACTGAGCTCGCCTTTTTGCGTTCCCATTACTGAAATCTGGTACCTGGTACCTGCTAAAGTGGAGCTTTTTTAGTATCACCTCCGTATAAGTTCCAACCGAGCTGAGCTGATACTTCTGTGTGACGTAAGCTGGCAGCCGGCCACTGATTGGACAGAGAGCGACGCCACTTGACGACTCGTGACGAGCGCGACGTCCGAGCCTGACACCCGCTACCTTTAAAAACTAGCATCTGCGTTCAGTCAACATAGCGATTACATGGAAGGAACAACGCGCAGGAACACGGCGTGGACCGTGGCAGAGGTGGAGACGCTCCTGAGTGTTGTCGCTGAAGACGCATCCAGAACGAGCTTGATGGTGCGACAGGAAATGAAAAGGTGGACGTGTTTTGCGTCGCCCACAGCTAGCCCTGTTTATGTGTCGCGTGGATAAGTACGTCACTGATGACGACCCGCCCACGTCTGATGACGACCCGCCCACGTTGAAGACGACCCGCCCACGTCTGATCACGACCCGCCCACGTCGATGACGACCCGCCCACGTCTGATGACGACCCGCCCACGTTGATCACGACCCGCCCACGTCGATGACGACCCGCCCACGTCTGATGACGACCCGCCCACGTTGATGACGACCCGCCCACGTTGAAGACGACCCGCCCACGTTGATGACGACCCGCCCACGTCTGATGACGACCCGCCCACGTTGATGACGACCCGCCCACGTCTGAAGACGACCCGCCCACGTTGAAGAGATACTAATTCTAGATGGAAACGCAACGCGTCTGAAACCAAACCAAGTAGAGCCACACTGAGCTGTGGCGAGCTGCTACTGTCGGTGGAAAAACGGCATTAGAAAGCTTAGGTCCTTCCTCGAGCTGTGTTGCCTTCAGGGAACGTGGTTACTTCGATAATTCATGACTCGACACTTTCTCGACGCTGTAGCTCACTGATGACCGTATATGATCTGTCATATTGGGGTCGACAGCACGCGCCGGCGCGTCCAAATCACGTGACCGCTTTAAGACGACGGAGCAGCGAGATGCAGCCTCGCTGATTCTCCGTTTCAACTTGTGGCGAAAGTGCGGACTTCAAACTATATACCAGTTTTTAAATTGTGTTGATCGGCCGAGTAAAACCGGACTTGTGATAAATGATGTGCGTGACGCTTTTTCACGAATATTGCCGTCACGTTTGGTGTTTGGTGCAGGAAGAAACGGTAAAACGGACTTTTCTCAGTAACGTGTCCACAAACAGGAAGCGCTTGCAAGCAATAAAAAACAAAAACACGTGATACCCCCTTTCCTATTGGTGGAAAAAGCCACCACATCAACCAATCACAAAATGATATGGCAAATCACGTGATTTGGTTGCTGGGGAACAGGGGGAAGTTGTGGGGAGGGACAGCGGCGAAGAGTGACAGCGATACTGACAGAGACAGGCAGCTTTAATTAATTTTTTTTTTTAACCAACAAGATTGATCGGTTAACGTTGATACGGTCATCGGTTAACATCCCGAGTCCTGACAAAAGTTTTCTTTGGGGAAAACACTTTCTGGGCTGAATTTCTCGCAGGTGGCCTCTGAGAAAAAAAGTCAGAGTGTCTCCGCAGCATCCAGGTCTAAATAAAATATTCACAGTCGAGCTGAGGAACGACTGTGTCGCCTTTCACACCACACACAGACATCTGATCGTGTATAAATATTGAGTAAAGCAGCTTTAAGTTGATGCTTTCAAAAGGAAAAAAGAGCCCGACTCACAATATAAATCGGCCTCCGACGAGCTCTGGTTTGTGAGAGAAAATAATAAAATAAAAAAGGCGGTGATTTATAACTTCATATGTTAACTATTTTCAGTGTTCGCCTCGTGCCAGAAATTAGAGCCCCTTGAAAATGACCACCTGTGTTTTGATTGTTTTGGCTTCCTCGCCGAGCCTCGAGGGGTAAAACACACGTACACAGGTGCAATATGAACTTGTGTTCGGTGGCCAAATGTCTGCGAGCCACACACACACACACACACACACACACACACACACACACACACACACACACACACACCGTAGCTGGAAGCGTCGCTTCAATCGCGTCTGGAAAAAGTAGGGATTCAACGCATTAATTAGATTCAGACGATCTGACGATGAGTGTCGGCGTCTTTTCAGCCAAAAACAATGACAGTGTCATAAATGTGCTGTTTGAGGGGTCATTTGTTTTCATACAGTCAGACTTCAGTTATTTATTTTCACAACTGTATCCAGTGGACGCAGACGTGTGGTATCTCATTTGTTTTGATTAGTACTTGAAGGCTGTTGCAGTGTGTGTGTGTGTGTGTGTGTGTGTGTGTGTGTGTGTGTGTTGAGTTACCGTGCACGCATGACACTCGCGTCTGTTACGAAGGCAAACACCCTCCGCAGCCTCAGGAGAAAAAAAGGGCCGAGTAACGCCGACCGTGTAAACACGATTGTTTTAGAATCGGCCGGGTTTTATGAGCTCGGGTAATGAAAGCTAACGCAGATGTTTGAACACGTTGTTAATTCTGTATACATTCCTCCGGATGATGTAATATCTCGCGGGCTGGACGTGTTTGGAGGGCTGTTGTCTCGGCAGTTTTATGATATTCAGTCTGAAGTCTGTAGACGAAGAGTTGAGTAAGGTCGATCTAATTTTATGGAGGTCAGAAGCTCAGCGGCACGGGACGTTTAAAGGAACAGATCACCTCAAAATCAAAGATAGATATTATTTCAATCCGTCTAGATTTGATGTGAGTTGCAGAGTTTTGGAACTACAAAAAAAATGTGCTTTTAAAAAACTCAACGACAACGTCTCTGTCCATCCACAGACCTTGTTGTGAGCAGTTTTACCTGTACGAACTGTTTTCTTTCTGCATCACTGCGCAGAAGTAACCTGACTCTCGCCAGATGCATTTAGCTCCGCCCACATCCATCTGGGTTCTCTCCCGTTGGGAGGGATTTCAGCACCAGATTTTCAGGTCGAGCCAATCAGGAGCGCCGGGCGGGAGTTTCATAGATGTGACGTAGCGGAGAAGCGACTGTTTTGATTCAGACAACAATGGCGGCTCGCATCGAGGAAGCAAGCGTCAACACTGATGCTGCTGTTTCATCCGTGTCGTCCAATCTACCCAATATTTTTTCGTTAAAAGAACGTCGCTCTCATCGACGTCACAGGTTGGTTTCGATGTGAGTGGTTGAAGTAGCACGTCAGTAAAGATGACAGACAAGTGGTTTATCCAATCATATGCAAGGATTTTTGAAACACATCTCCAATGGAGCGATCCCAGATGGATGAGTGGAGCGAGGCGGAACCAAATTCATCTGGCGAGAGTCAGGTTAGCGCAGAAGGAACCGTCCCAAAAACAGAAAGACTCTTCATTTACTGTCATAAATGACAAAGAAAACAGCAAATCCTCACAAGTCTGTGAATATTCTCGTTCATCCAGGTCATAGTTATCTCAAGGAAATTGAATCGAACGCAACTGGATTTGGTTTTTGTCTTGAAGACGTTTCACCTCTCATCCAAGAGGCTGAAGTACAATTAGTCATTCTACTGACGAGACGATCAAGACCGTTATTTGCTTAATTTGTCATTTTTCAAGTAAAAATATCAAACATTTGCTGGTTTTGGCTTCTTAAATGTGAGGATTTGTCTCAAGGAAATTGAATCGAACGCAACTGGATTTGTTTTTTGTCTTGAAGACGTTTCACCTCTCATCCGAGAGGCTTCATCATTTGATGAGGAGGACGGTCCTGTGCATCAGGAAGATCGGCCCCGCCGAGGAGGAGACGCTGGAGGACATCCACTGTCTGACTCACCGACAAAAACCAAATCCAGTTGCGTTCGATTCAATTTCCTTGAGACAAATCCTCACATTTAAGAAGCCAAAACCAGCAAATGTTTGATATTTTTACTTGAAAAATGACAAATTAAGCAAATAACTGTCTTGATCGACTCGTCAGACTAATTGTTGAAGCTCTAGTTTGATGAAAGACTTCAATGATTCAGTGCAAACTTTGGCTACTGGACATGTTTCGTATCTCGGCTGGTATCAGAGAGGCTCTGAGGGCTTTTCCCGCTCTGCCCTTTTTGTTAATCCGACCTTGATGAGGTCACTCAGACGTACAGAGCCATAATGTGATTTTACACGCCGGCTAATTTCCAAAGGCTGTTTGTAATGAAGAAACCGCAGGGAGTCGAACACTCAGAGAGAGCAGGAGAGTTTGCATGATCGCTCACTGTCGGCTTTCTGTTTTCCCTCCTCCAGGTGGTTCATCGGCGACTGGTCCGAGTGTGGGAAGACGTGTGACGGCGGGATGAGGACGAGGACGGTCCTGTGCATCAGGAAGATCGGCCCCGCCGAGGAGGAGACGCTGGAGGACATCCACTGTCTGACTCACCGCCCAATCGAACAGGAGTCCTGCAACAACCAGTCCTGCCCGCCCAAGTGGGTCACCCTGGACTGGTCAGAGGTGAGACGGGAGCCTGAACTTGCCTCGGCTCATTGTGCCGCTGTGGAGATGTTCCCCTGAACGCCTCTTCCTGTCTCTCTTCAGTGCACACCGAAATGTGGCCCCGGCTTCAAGCACCGCATCGCCTTGTGTAAGAGCAGCGACCTGACCAAGACCTTCCCGCCCGCCCACTGCCCGAGCCACAACAAACCTCCGGTCCGAATCCGCTGCAGCTTAGGACGCTGTCCTCCTCCTCGCTGGATCCCCGGTGAATGGGGACAGGTAGGACAGCACCGCCGTCACATCACACCTGAGAATATTACAGTTCAGCCAAAAATGGTAATTTAGTCAGTATCCGTAAAGTCAGGTGACGTTTAGTCGTCCACAAAACAGTTCTGGAGCTTCACAGTAAAACAGAGATGCAGCATTCTGCTAAACAACTGAAGGAGACTTGATTTAACCCATTCAGGCCTCAGACGCCTGGAAAAAATGGCTGTAAAACCTGCGGGCGAGTTCAGAAAAACCCCTAAAACCTGAAGATTTTCCAACTAAATGATCCTCTGTAGCAGATAGAAACAAAATTCAAATAATATTTGAGAGCTTACACCGTTGGCTTCCCTCAGACATTGATCAGTGTCAAAGTAATGTGTCAGTGCAGGAACAGCACTATTTTCAAATAAAAAACAGTGAGAAAATAAATAAAAATCAACTAGAAAAAAAGAACAAGAACAGTCTGCCTTAGATGTACCGGCGATAGTGCTTCCCGAAGCACTCAATGTGAGTTGGAGTTTGTTGAACCTGGTCACGATAATTATTAAGGCCCCCACACACCGGCTCCGAGGTCTTCCTTCTCCGACTCACTCCGTCGCCTCCTGTCTGACCCGTTCAGCAGAAAAGTCACACTGAAACACACCGCCCCGGCTACACAGCAGCGTATACGTTCTGCGCCTGCGTGAGATGCAATAAGTCTCCTAAACATCGGGTGGCGCTAGTCTCGTGCCAGTCACCCAAAACATAAAAACAGGAAATGACAGAACGGAGTGCGGACCGTAGCTTATCAGAACAAAGCACACACAGTGTTAGCTCAGCATTACTTGCGTGATGTCGTATTACGGTGGTCTCTCTTCCACCAGGGCAGCCAGCTGCTCCTCAAAGTCCTCGGTCCACACAGCCATGGCTTCCAAACATACGTTGGTTTATCCCCAAAATAACGAACGGTGAAGTGTTGTTTGTAACTCTGTGCCGTCTCTGTTTATGTGGTTTGTTTACCGTCGTCACTTCCGCCGCCCCTCCCACACGCCGCGCTGATTCGCTGGCACACCGCCAATCAGAATGGTCACTGAACAGCGAGCTAACAACCAATCAGAGTATCCGACGGCGTCCAACCTCAGACGTCCGACTTTGCTTGTTCAGTCGGATCAGACGCAGCTGAACACACCGAACAGAGCAGCTCCCGAACTCGTCCGACTCTCTCCGAACGCTTCAGACGTCCGACGTCGGAGCCGGTGTGTGGGGGCCCTTAGTCTCGGTAACAAGATGCGCCCAAAGTTCCTCCGTAAAAATCTGATCAAAATTGCTGCAGCGGTGTGGCGTCTGCAGGCAAATCGACTTTCCCCCTGCTGTGCGATTGAAAACACTACGCCGATTACTGTGGTAGTTGTCAGTCTTCCACTTTCAACCCTTCAAACTCGTCATCGTTATCATCGTCGTTGTCCTCTAACATTTGCCTCAACCATAACTCCCGGTTGATTGGGTCGGCGTGGTCAAAGCCCTCCTCAGTAATTATGTCAGCGAGGCTGTCTTCTTCGAAGAAACTCCTCGAAATCGCTGCCTTCCGAAAAAAGATGTACCCGCTTTCCCGGATTTAATGGTAGAAATGCAGCAATGCTTTCCCAGCTTAAATGGGTTAAAACGGAAAGCCATTTTATGTATTTTCTAAGGACAAGTTCTCCCAAAAAGTAAGAATCCAGTCATCATCTCCTCCCCACACGCTGATGGAAAGTCAGGTGACAAAGTCACACAAGCCACAAAATCCCAAATAGGTTTTGAAACCGAAATCTTCACTGTAGCTGCTAAGCTAAAAGCGTTAACGTGCACGTTAACGCTTTTAGCTTAGCAGCTACAGTGAAGATTTCGGTTTCAAAAGGGCTGTAAATAACATATTTGCAAATCTATTTGTGATCCCAGAGAATTGGACGATGCTGTTTTTAATTTACATTTTAAATCAAGTCTCCAGCTGCTTCGGTTGTTTAGCAGAACGCTGCGACTCTGTTTTACTGTGAAGCTCCAGAAATGTTCTGTGGATGACGACACTTCACCTGACTTTACATCAGCAGAGATGAGATGATGATGACGCCATAAATCTGCTTAAAAAGACGCTCCTCACACGTGCAGAACCTGCCTGAGAAAAATCATGTTTTTAACTTTTCTTCAGTATCAAAGTAATCCAGTGAAACTTGTCTGTACATGCACAGGTTCACTGCAAACAGGAAGTGATGACAGTTAATTCGGCAAAGTTTCAATTGAGTTTTGGCATATTTTATTTATTTTTGGTTGTTTTTACATTTTAAATCAAGTCGTCCAGCTGCAACTCTGTTTTACTGTGAAGCTCCAGAACTGTTCTGTGGACGACGACACTTCACCTGACTTTAAATCAGCAGAGAGGAGATGATGATGACGCCATAAATCTGCTTAAAAAGACGCTCCTCACATGTGCAGAACCTGCCTGAGAAAAATCATGTTTTTAACTTTTCTTCAGTATCAAAGTAATCCAGTGATACTTGTCTGTACATGCACAGGTTCACTGCAAACAGGAAGTGATGACAGTTAATTCGGCAAAGTTTCAATTGAGTTTTGGCATATTTTATTTATTTTTGGTTGTTTTTACATTTTAAATCAAGTCGTCCAGCTGCAACTCTGTTTTACTGTGAAGCTCCAGAACTGTTCTGTGGACGACGACACTTCACCTGACTTTATATCATCATGGAGGGAGGAGATGATGAGAGAAGCTTCAATATATTTGGCGAACTCTTCCTTTAAAGCTTCCTGCTGGTTAATCCTTTAAAAGGAAATCCTGAATGTTTAACAGACAAAAGATGCACAGATAGATTCCACGTGTTGGTGAATGGTTAATATAATTTACACCTGGATGACACACGCAGGAGTGTGACGTGTGTGTGTGTGTGTGTGTGTGTGTGTGTGTGTGTGTGTGATCAGTGGCAGTGATATCCCCCCCTGAATGTTTGAAGTTTATCTCCGCCTCGGTGTCCAGGCCTCTCGATCACTTCCAGGAACACGATTTAGACGAAGAGCGAGGAGTAGCATTCTTGGGCTCACCCCGACATGACTTAGTGCGCTCAGCAGAGCTGTTGAACACTTTACAACACAGCTGACTCATGTTGCTGAGCGCACGCCAGAAAACGTGCGTCAGAGCGGAGCGGAGCTGCAGCTACAGAAAGTATGGCTTGTTATTTCGTCGGATTTGTTAATAATTCAGCGTAAAGTGGAATTTTAAACAGAGCGCTCTGGTGTTTAGAGGACGGTCGTCTCGGGTCGCTCTGGTGGAGGTGATGTCATGGCTTCAGCTCTGGGTCAGAGGTCAAAGGTCAAGAGTCAGGCAGTCCAGGTCACGGCTTCTCACACACGCACGCAAACATCAGTAACACACCTTTACAATTCAATCGGAGCCGTAAACAAAGCCGACCCGGCTGATAACCTCAGCGCCGCCATCAAAGAGCGACTGCTCGTCACGCCGAGCCGAGGCTAATACCTCGTGGAGCAACAGCTGGAGTCGGCTCTTACACAGCACTTTCTCATGCGCTGCAGATGTCTGAGTGTGTGTGTGTGTGTGTGTGTGTGTGTGTGCGTGTGTGTTTTTTTTTTGGCTGTAATTACAAGCTTCGCCCTCGCTGCTCCGCTCCCTCGCCGGCCGGCCGGCCCTTCGATGCGTCAGAAAGGCGAGATTGTTGCCAGCCACCGAGCTCCTGCTCTCCCGGGCCAAAAGGTCACCGGTTCAAATCCCATTTAAGTCGCACCATTGACGTACGCCATCTGTCATGGCCGGCAGCGGGTCCTAATAAAGACTCTCTAATTGGGAGGGGATGACATGCGGGCGCTCTGATCTGAGAGGATCAGTGAAGGTGACAGAAAGCCTGGTAGCTCCGTCGTCAGCGGGGCGGCGGCGGCGGCGTTTGTTGAAGGCTCGGTTCACATCACACACTCGGTGGCGGCCGACAGGTGTGTGTTGTTTCACCTCGGAGTGTGTTTTGCCAAAAGTGTGTTGGCAGCTTCTCCGATTGTTTTTATACTCTTTCTTTTTTGTGTTTGTTTTAAATTCTGCGAAGAGGTTTTTATGGTCGCCCACAGAACCAGTCTGAGTTTTTATAACAGCTGGCACGTCGATAGAAGAAGAAACGCAGGTGCACGTTAACAAACGTTTCCTTCTTTTGTTCTGTGGTCGACGACGAGTAAGTTAAGTTGGTGCTTCTTTCGTCGCCACACAACAAGAAGCCACACGCTAAAAGCATCTTGTTGCTTTTTTATAAGAGCCAACACTATTTAATACTCAAATGTTTGAATAAGACTGCAGTGCTGGGAATAATGATAAACAGATTTAAGAAATCAACTGTCCGACGTATCAGCTTATAAAGTAATGATGTGTAAATGCTGTGTTTTCCCAAGTGTCCAATCAAATCACTGTATTTTAAGTAACTTTTGACGGACAGGTGAAATATAAAAGAAGCCGACTTTTCCATATTTTGAAAAAGTCTTTCAAACCTTCAGAAATCATAAATGATGTCGATCCAATCGTCAGTTAAAAGTGTTTCTGGTCACGACCTCGCTGTGTGATTCACCTGCGTCTCAGCTCGTAGCTCAGCTCAGGAGCCCCTTTTAGATAGAAAAGGCTGCAATGTGCCTCCTTGTCTGTCTAAAAGGGAGGTGTAATATTCCTCCTTTTCCAAACAGCCTCCACTTTTCCTCCTCTGGTAGGCGTCAACATGTGACGTGACGTGAAGCAGGAAGTTGGGCGTGAAGAGAAGCAGGGCAGTTTCTGCTTTTCTCCCAAAATCCTCTTCCCGTTTAACATTGGGGCTTATGGGGCAGTTGCTGGAGTTTGTGTCGGTTAGACGCAGATAATTCAAAAACCGTACATCCTCCCGATAAAGTGGACACGTTGCCAGACAGAAGACAAGTGTGGCTACGTTCTTGGAAAATATCACTATTGTAGTGTGAAATCTGTGGCTAGGATCGTCATCTAAAGAAACATTTTCGGAGAGTTTTTTTCAGGCTCCCCCACTCTGCCAGTTGGTGCTGCGCGAACATTCCGCAATACACACTCATTGAAAATCCTGAGTTTTTTCGAAATCACTCACGATCAATTAAGGGTCATCGTTCAAAAACTAAACATCGTAGAAAGAAAGTTCAAATACAACTCAAATAGATAAGACTTGTGCCTACATTTTAAAGTTTGAATGGTGTCTCTAGGTCAAAGTCTGCCAGAGCAGGAGATGTTTGAAAAACCTCGATGATTTTGCGACTTTTTTGACCCCGTCCCATTCATTCCTTATGGGAAGTTTTTCGCAGTTTTTCTTCAAAATAAGAGCTTTACATTGCACCCCATCGGAGTTTAGAACTGGGTTCTTAGCGGGGGGCTTTTAATTTGAAAGTAGCGACCGCTATTAGCTCGCCGCTACAACAACAAGCGGACAACCAAGACAGCTACAGAGAGCGAGGAGACGCTAGCATCTCCCGGATCTCAGCGGCTTTCCAGCTGCTCATCTTGGTGGATGAAGTGACGAACTGACTGCTGTGATCAGCTGTTTCCTGGTTTTAAAACTCCCGGCTGTGGGTGCGCAGCAGTGCACGTCATCCACACCTCCGCCCATCTCAGCATTTGCCACCACATTGCCGCCTCGGATTTACAGCAATGGAGGCGCAAATAAGTGTAACGTTACCCTCCGAGGGGCAAAACTGGTGGAACAAAACAGACCACCAATTTGCCGCCTTCTGTCTAAATCCGCGGAGCGAGACACCAAAAGGACGGCAGATTGGTGGCTTACTGCCCAGAATAAAAACAGCTAGAGTCTGACGAGAATCAGAGAGGAGAAAACGAGAGAGACACTTTTCTAGTTTCCGTCTCTCGGCTGCACGAGAAAAACCTCGTGAGCAGCAGTTGACCCGGTTCCAGAGTCACTGAGAGGCAGCCGGTCGAATCAGACAGAGGAGAAGGTGACTCTGTCTGCCCGCTGCCTCCGTGCCCTGATGATTGGTTGATTGGATCAAGTCGTGCGGTGTGTGTGTGTGTGTGTGTGTGTGTGTGTGCAGGGATTACTCTGAACGGCTGAGTGTGTGTCTGTCGGGGTCACGCAGGGAAACACGCTCCTCTTGTTCACCTTGTTGAAGTCCGGTCTGACTCTGGTGTTGTGTTCTGTGTTGCAGTGTTCGGCCCAGTGCGGTCTGGGCCAGCAGATGAGGACGGTGCAGTGTCTGTCCTACACCGGGCAGCCGTCTAACGAGTGCGCCGAGTCCCTCCGACCCACCACCATGCAGCAGTGCGAGAGCAAGTGCGACGCCACCCCCATCTCCAACGGCGACGGTAAGACGACAAAACGTACAAGCGCACACACACATCTGAGTCTGCCATCACGGTTTAATAGCGCTGGCTCGGCGAGTCGTCTGCTCGCGGTTCTCTTCCTCCAGAATCGGAGAGGCAGATGGTTTTACGTGAGCCGCTTTCACACCGAGCTCCAGTTGAAAAGGTTACAAACCGTCTCCATCTTCATCCTCGCTGCTCCGCTTTGACCTAAACACACTTGGATGACACACTCCTCCGACACTCTGCCAGCCGCATTAATCTTTCCAGCGAGGTTGGCTCGAAACAGCTCAGCCCTCCATATACACTTACACATGATGGATGGCTATTCAGATGCATCGAGAAAGGGCCCCTTTCGATTAGCCTGAATGGAAAACGTGAGCAGCGTTTACAGGCCGGCTAATGGGATTAGCTGTAGGCTAATTGTTCCTTTACGGACAGCAGTGAGGCAACGTCTCGTTTCATTTGGCTCTGCGGAGGCCGGGGCCAAAGCCTAATAAGGGAAGACACTCTGATCGTGATAAGGCATTTAGAGCGCTGCCTGTCCGGCATCCAGCAAGCTGTGTGTGTGTGTGTGTGTGTGTGTGTGTGTGTGTGTGTGTGGGGATGGCAGATAGCCCAGTTAGTGAACGAGGCCAGGATCTGTCTCAGCCTCTGCGTCCAAGTATAGTTGCAGAGTTTGACTCTGTTGAGGGAGATGCAGCACCGTCACACTGAAGAACATGAAGAACACCTCGTATCGCACAAGTTCTCATCTTCTCGTGTGCACACAAGGCAAAGTCATCGGGTGATACGTCAGGAAATTTAAACTCGGGATGCACGATTGTTTTCAAGCAACACCATTAAAGCTCCACTGTGTCGTGTTTTAAGTAATTTATTACCTCAAATCAGCGTCTTCATTCATAAATAAGTCCTCATTGGTGTAAAATGATCTCTGCCAACAATCTCACTTCTCCTCCTGAGGGAAGAATCACTTCTCTGTATTTCCATAGGACGGGCGAGCTCTACGGAGGCTTCCATGTCCTTCCGCTCTATAAAAAACGATGAACTGGTGAGAGGGACAAAAAGCTCTACGTGGTACAGATAAGGCTAAAGGCGTTTTCACTCAGAGCCAGCGTGACTGTGGAACGGAGAAGGAGCTTAGCCAGACGCGCTCGTCAGCTGCAGTTTGAAGTCTGTTTGAAATAACGTACCTCATCACCCGAAACTAAACTTGATGAAGTGCTGTTTGAAGACATGTTGTTGTCACAGCTTCTTGAATCTTGACACATCCCGCCTGCCGTAGTTCCAACAGGCTGCAACGCACGTTTGAAAACGCGAGGCGCTAGAGAGCAGCATTCGTTTGGATGCAGAATAACATTTAACCACCAGATGGGAGAAATAATTGCACAGTCAGTACGTTTACATGCAGCAAGAAATTATCGTATCAGATAATGACGTGCATGAGACCGGATCGCTGGTCTGAGTATACATGCCGTTCAGAGAATCGGAAAAGTGGCCGGAGCATGTCTGACTCCGTACGCTACGTGGCGCTGCAGCCCTCTCAACAAAGAGCCGCTTCCGGTTGACCTCTGCTTATCAGCAACAACAAACAATCTGACGGCATTCAAACAAAGATGGCGTGCGAGCAGCTGGACGACGCCACAGTAGCGTACATTACCGGCATTATTCTCCTCGTCCGTCCAGAAGTGTGTCGTTGAAGTCATGTTTTCGAACGACCTTTTCCGGCAAGCAACGTCACTATTTACGTCTCCTTTCACTTCCGGGTGAAAGCCCCAGCGGAAAATCTCGAGCATGTGCAGAATGTAAAAATACGATACGATAGCCGAGCCTCCATGGCGTGAATATGCCGACAATGAACGAATTATCTAGGTGTTCTTATCCGATTTTGAGATGTCCGTTGTGGTCCGAAGTAGGTCGGACTGAGGTGTTTACTTGCATTTTAAAAGTCCAAACTAGGTCTGATACGATAAGTAAACGTACTGAGTGTGTCTTTAACTGATAAATACCTGCCGATACGTAGACGATCTTTGCGTCAGAAGTGAAAGTTCCTTGCAGCTGCTTCAAATAACTTCTTCTTCTCTCTCACCAGAATGCAAAGATGTAAACAAAGTGGCGTACTGCCCGCTGGTGCTGAAGTTCAAGTTCTGCAGCCGTGCGTACTTCAGACAGATGTGCTGCAAGACCTGCCAGGGCCACTGACCTCCGGAGACGAAGGGCGAGACGCGGCGACAGAAAGGAACAAAGGCCCGACAGAAAAAGATGGAGGGAGGCTGACGCGGCACTGAAAGGGAGAGAAGAAGAAGAAAAAACAGGGCGGACTGACGAACAAACCTCTGGATCTTCCCCCCCGTTGATCCTCCGACCCTCCATCGTGGTGGAACCCGAACCACTGCTCAGCCCGAAACGCTGACACAAACTTTTCTTTTCGTTTTGTTTTTCACTTCTGTGAAGTGGAACTTTGGAAGATTATTTGTTGGTGATGTTATTTTTATTATAATAATAATTATTAATATCATTGTTAGTCTTCCTTCGTGTTTGTTGTTGTATGAATCCAAAGTGCTGGACACACATCGCTCGCAGCGGATGGATCCCGGAGACGGACGGACGGACGGACGTTGGGACGGAGGGGAGGACTCCTCGCTCGCTCGGGGACGGCGTCGGGACTCCTCCCGTCTTTGGGACGACTGTGATGGTGCTATTGGCAGGCAGACTTTCTTTTGGCTTCGGTGCACTTTTCCGTGTAAATACTCTTTGCCAATTTACCGCTCAAATACGACCGAGAAACCCGATCAGTGTACTGTATATTTATTGTACGATTCCAAAACAGAGCTGAGATTTTGTCCTCTGATCACGTTCGTGTCAGATAGTAGCCTACTGTCATGGAAGGGAATGTAATGTGATTGAATTCATATTCAACGTCTCTGTGCTGGAATGAGAATATTACATACTGTAACATACGTTAAACCCTTATATACTGTAAGGATTTGTATATTATATATGATGTTAATCCAGGACCAGAGAGTACCGCGTGGTTAGAGGAGGATCTTTGAATCGCTTTTTCCTTTTTCCCCCCCAGACGGGTGCCTTAAACAAATCAGAGACGACCCGGCGTCAGTTATCAGTCCAAACGTAGTATGAAGATATCGTCAGACGGTGCCTGGGCCACTTTTAAAAAAAACACACTGTCACCAAACTGGCCTTTTAGGAAACATCCAGCGAGGAGCTTTCAGTTCGCTTTTGAAGGATTCGTTTTGAAGGAGCATTTTCTACGAAGCAGCTTGTTCATCGGAATCACACCGCAGTCACACTTTCTTTAGGCTGGATGATCATCCAATCAAATGTTGGTCGTGTATCTGTGTTTCAGCGCCGATCAAGAGTTAAAGGATTAGTTGGACAGTTTTTTTGGGAGATGTGTTTATCTGCCTTGATGAGAAGATCGATACCACTTTCATGTTTGTGCTGTAGAAGTTTTAGCCGGGAGACGTCAGAGGAAACGACACAACTCAAACTCACTGATAAACACGAAACACGTCTTATTTCTTTCATCCATTTGAAAACAAGACAGGAAATTTTCAAGAAATTTGTAGTCGCTTCTTCGCATCACATTTTCCTTTCATGTATTTTTATGTGCATTTCAAAGTGGCGCGATGAAAAAAAAGGTTAACAGAAACGACAGAATGAAAAGAATGACTCAATTTTGCAAAAACGTTTTTCAACGCTCCCTCAACGTCACTTCTTCTTCTTCTTGAGGTTTATCAGCGGTACGAAAATAAAAGGTTTTGTTTCCCGTTCGAAGCGCCACAACTTCTAACGTAAATACTCTCCTCATTTCTTACATTGTCTTGTTTTTTATCATTTTGAATTCGCTCGACATTTTCTTCAACATTTCATTTTTAAATCACACACAACCAACGTAAACTGTACGAAAAGTACGATTCAGAGTTGCTGCCATGTGAGGAGTCCCCCTCTAATGCCGTTTTTCCACCGACAGTACCAGCTCGCCTCAGCTCAGCGTGGCTCTACTTGGTTTGGTTTCAGACGCGTTGCGTTTCCATCTAGAATCAGTATCTCTTCAACGTGGGCGGGTCGTCATCAGACGTGGGCGGGTCGTCATCAGACGTGGGCGGGTCGTCTTCAACGTGGGCGGGTCGTCATCGAACGTGGGCGGGTCGTCTTCAATGTGGGCGGGTCGTCATCAGTGACGTACTTATCCACGCGACACATAAACAGGGCTAGCTGTGGGCGACGCAAAACACGTACACCTTTTCATTTCCTGTCGCACCATCAAGCTCGTTCTGGATGCGTCTTCAGCGACAACACTCAGGAGCGTCTCCACCTCTGCCACGGTCCACGCCGTGTTCCTGCGCGTTGTTCCTTCCATGTAATCGCCATGTTGACTGAACGCAGATGCTAGTTTTTAAAGGTAGCGGGTGTCGGGCTCGGACGCGCTCGTCATGAGTCGTCAAGTGGCGTCGCTCTCTGTCCAATCAGTGGCCGGCTGCCAGCTTACGTCACACAGAAGTATCAGCTCAGCTCGGTTGGAACTTATACGGAGGTGATGCTAAAAAAGCACCACTTTAGCAGGTACCAGGTACCAGATTTCAGTAATGGGAACGCAAAAAGGCGAGCTGAGTCGAGGCGAGGCGAGCTGGTACTGTCGGTGGAGAAACAGCATATGTTTCCAGTCTTTATGCTAAGCTAAGCTAACGTCACGAGGCGTGAGAGTGGTATCAATCTTCAGTAAAAAAAAAAAAAAGACATATTTCCCAAAATGTCCAACTGTTCCTTTAAGCTCACACACCAACGTATCCAGGCTTCACACTCTCCTCCAGATAACGTTACCCTCCCTTCTTCCCTCTCAGCCGACTCGATGGTGCTTCTCCCCCCTCTTGTATTATTTTTTTTTACTTCCCTGGAGTTCAGTGTTTACCTCCTCTCTTCCTCCCGCTCTGCTCCCGAGGGGTCGCAGCCTTCCCAGGCTTCTGGTGCTAACAAGTGGGTGCTTCCATTCAGCGCTCTCGCTCTCCAGTGTGCTTAAACGTGAGGCTGGATCCAAACAATATGAAATAATATCCTCGTCAGAGATCTCTGCTGGTAAATGCTGGTCATGTTATTGTTTTTTTTTTGTTTTGTATGTATCTGTTTATACCTCACACTGGGAAAATTTTCATTGTTATCCGTTGTGTTGTTGTGTTTGTGCTACCAACAAAAAAATGGACGCTCGCCCCAGTTTGTAACCGATCCCATCTGCCGGCGTCGGGGTCGTGAAAGGGAACGCCGAGGAGAAACCCGAGAGAGAGTCGACGTAGGAGTGTGCAAGAATCTCATCGAAGCTGTTAACAACTAATTTTTAATTTTGCTGCTGCTACTTTTTCCGTAGCCACCTTCAGTATGACATGTCGAGCAGATTTTTTTTTTTATCGGTTACCAAACCTTGAATGAGGCAGTTGGGGGAAGGACAGTGGATTGAAAAAAGCGGCTCGGACGAACTCATCTGCCGGGAGAAAGAAGACGGGAGCCTCCGGAAATAAAAACGAGAAGTGAAATCAATCAAACTGGTACTCATTGCTGTGAACTCGGATGTTTGAATGTCACATTGCTTATACCTGTACCTAAAGTGCAAGAGAAATGAAAAGAAGCATCGTGATTTATTTGCTTATATTTTATATTCAGTATTAATGTTGGTACACTGTTACTAATTTTTTTTTTTTTTTTTTCAAATGTAAATTATATGCTAATTTATTGCGTTGTCTCACTTGTACATTTTTATTTTCACTGCATGCAAACTGAAATTTAGCATAGTGAAAAAAATGCAGTGATACAGCCCTTCACCAGCCCTTTTTTTGTTTTTTTTTAAAAAGTAGATAAAATAAAAAGAGCAGCTTTTAAAGAGACTCCGTGTCCGTCGACTCATTTTCTCCTCTGAGGATTCTGTGTTCAGGATTAATTCATTAGAACCTCGCTTAAAGGTCCACCGTGTAGTGTTTTAAGTACTTTGTTACCTCAAATCAACGTCTTCTTTCATAAATTTAAGTTAAAGTCTGTTTGAAATAACGTACCTCATCACCCGAAACTAAACTTGATGAAGTGCTGTTTGAAGACATGTTGTTGTCACAGCTTCTTGAATCTTGACACATCCCGCCTGCCGTAGTTCCAACAGGCTGCAACGCACGTTGAAAGACGCGAGGCGCTAGAGAGCAGTATTCGTTTGGATGGAGAATAACATTTAACCACCAGATGGGAGAAATAATTCCACAGTGTGTCTTTAAGAAAAGCGACGAGTTGAGGTTTGACAGGATCTTTGTTGGTTGTCTTACGGCAATCTTACGGAGAAGACGTCCAGGAAGTGACGACGGAGAACAGAGTCCTAACACCTTGAGATCAGTTAGCATGTTAGCACGTTTGCTTCCCTCGTCTCAAAGTCTGTCAGTTTTTCAAATTGGTTTTCAGTCCAATATGTGAAGGAAGGCGTGTTGTTCCCTGAAGACGTTTTGTTCTACGACATAAAATCCATCATTAAATGTCCCAAAGTTTAATTATAAAACTCTTCCGTGTGTTTAAAAACAGTTAGCGGTTGCTAACAAGTGTCTGAATGAGACTACAGAGGTTGTCGGCGACATTAAACGTCCTCACAGCGAACACGGAGACTCGTCTCCTCACTAGTCCGTCTTTAGTTCCACACTGTTCTAACTCTGACTTTACAACTTGTACACTGATCAGTTTATAGAAAACCTGTGTAGTAATTGTGCAGTAAGACTCTTCGTGGTGGAGACGTTTGAGTCATGTGACTGTGATGTCGTCTGTTTGTAGTTTAACATTAGCTTTAGCGTGTTGTTAATCTGTGGAGATTATCTGGATTAACAGAACCTGAAAGTGTCATTAACTCCATCAACCTACAGAAGCACATCATCTATTGACTGTAAAGATGGTGGACAGAGCCACCGTGACGTCACCTTCAGGTTCCTGAAGCTTGGAGCTGTTGGTAGCAGACGTCTCTCGGCAGAACCTGACTCCACCCAGAGTCCTAAAATAAAGAGTCACGTCATCTCCGTTTATTCCTGTGGACTCTGCAGAGAAGTTGAGAAGCGAGAGTGAAGAAACATCCAGGTTTTAATCTCAACAGTTTAGAAAGACAGATTATGTGTCTGATATTTTGAGTTTAATGGCGAAGGTGAAGATCAGTGACTGGAATTAGCTTGCTGCTAGCTGTCGAAGCACAACTTTAAGCACTCTAAACTGAGGAAAAAGTGCTTTTTATGAAAATTAATTCCTGTACATGTCATGAAGGGATGAATTAGCTACAGACACCAAACCCATTTTTTGTACCGGGCTGTTAACATGTTTATTTCTGCTGTACAGTTGGGCTCTTTAACATTTTAAACATGGGCTCTTACGGGGACTGACTCACTTTTCGGAGTCTCAAGTGGCCGTTAGAGGAAACTGCAGGTTTGGGTACTTCCTGGCGCCACATTCATTCCCATGGAAGTTGCTTGACAGGCGCCAAAAAGGTTTTGGACTCAGAGAGCATCCACATGAGAGTCCGTCTCCCAGCCGGCTGACTTCCTGTTGGCTCAACACACTCACGAATGAGATTCAATAAATCGATCGTGATATTATCGATGTGGTGTCACGAACACAGCAGTTGCAAAAAATCCAGGGTGGTTCACCAGCTCGCCTCGACTCAGCTCGCCTTTTTTGCGTTCCCATTACTGAAATCTGGTACCTGGTACCTGCTAAAGTGGAGCTTTTTTAGTATCACCTCCGTATAAGTTCCAACCGAGCTGAGCTGATACTTCTGTGTGACGTAAGCTGGCAGCCGGCCACTGATTGGACAGAGAGCGACGCCACTTGACGACTCGTGACGAGCGCGACGTCCGAGCCTGACGCCCGCTACCTTTAAAAACTAGCATCTGCGTTCAGTCAACATAGCGATTACATGGAAGGAACAACGCGCAGGAACACGGCGTGGACCGTGGCAGAGGTGGAGACGCTCCTGAGTGTTGTCGCTGAAGACGCATCCAGAACGAGCTCGATGGTGCGACAGGAAATGAAAAGGTGGACGTGTTTTGCGTCGCCCACAGCTAGCCCTGTTTATGTGTCGCGTGGATAAGTACGTCACTGATGACGACCCGCCCACGTCTGATGACGACCCGCCCACGTTGAAGACGACCCGCCCACGTCGATGACGACCCGCCCACGTTGAAGACGACCCGCCCACGCTGATGACGACCCGCCCACGTTGAAGACGACCCGCCCACGTTGAAGAGATACTAATTCTAGATGGAAACGCAACGCGTCTGAAACCAAACCAAGTAGAGCCACGCTAAGCCGAGGCGAGCTGGTACTGTCGGTGGAAAAACGGCAAAATGCCGAACCAAGATCTGCCGAACCCTTTGCTACAGTCCACTCACGTTCGGTTTGTTCCCGGAGAAAACGGTCCACTTTGTCTGGATCAAACGAGTCAGGAAGATAGAAGACACAATAAAAAAGAGCAGCTTTTACAAACTTCTATAAACGGCTGAGCAACATTTCTCGTCGTCGACACGGCGATCTCTGTGAGAGGAACAAAGCCTGACGAACACCGAGGATCGAATGTGTCGCTGCCAGCGTGGATGCCCGGTTCTCACAGGCTCTCAGAGATATATACTCTTGTCCTTTCACTCAACTCTTGGAAAGCACCCGCGGCGTGAGAAAAGCTAATGGCAGCACACCAGGATCCCCGTTACCACCGCTGAGGACACCCATTCATCCGCCGCCTCAGTTTAGGGTGACCGAATCGGAGAAGGAGGGTTTGTAAAAAAAAAGCTTTTGTCCTCATCGAACCCAACTCTGACACGCCGGCTGCATCACCATCATCATCATCATCATCATCATCATCATCTCAGGCTCTGACATTACAAACGTCAGCTGTTCCAAGTGAGCAGCGCCACTCGGAGCTGACCCATCTCTGTTGCCATAGCGCTGGAATGGCACTCTCCTTCCTTCCTTCCTCTCGTCCCGGCCTCGAGTGTCTGGATTCACTCTGTGGGAGCTGTGAGGTTTCCACTCTCCTTGGTAATTAATTCCAAATAAACAGTAACTAGCCCACTTGGCTGGGAAACGCCGCCGTCTCCGTCTAATCCGCGGTGTCCAATTACAGAGGGAGACAGATGGCCTGTTTGGTCTAATGTAACCAGTTTAGAATACCTGTACGTCTGGCCGGGCTTCTGTCTGCGGCGCTGGCCCGTCTGCAGGGGTCTGTGATTACATTAGGCCGAACCTGCAGAGCCGAGGGCGACGAGGAGGGAAAGAAAAGGAGGGTGATGGAGTTCAGGCCCGGAGAGTCGGTCCCTGCAGATGACCCGACAGAACCGAGGTGGCGACTTCACACGAACCATCCGGACGTGATTGTGTTAAATGTGCACATACAGAAAATGTGTTTGTTCAGGAGATAATCTGATCTGAACTTCTTTCTCTCCTGTGTTTATGACTTCAGAACTTCTGAGGATCACATTTTTAACTTCCTTTTGTTTTGGTCCAAAACTTTTTTTTTTTGCTCAGATTTAAACATGAAAAAGATTCTCCTGAAAAATCTATTTATTCAGTTGGTTACATAAAATTATAATTTTTTTCCTCCTGGGAAAACTTGGTTCCTCACATATAAAAAAAAAATAATAAAAATCCTCCAACCAAGTAAAATATTTTTTTCCAGGAGAATTTTTTTGGGGGTGTAACAAATAAAAAAAAGTTTTGGCAGGAGATAAAAAAGATTTTTTGTTTCTCCCCAAAAAAACATTTTCACTCATGAAAAAAAAATTCATCTGAAAAAACTTTTTTACGCTTGTTTCAAGCAGAAATTCTTCATTTAAGTTTAAATTCTTAAACTTAAAAAAAAAAAAGCTCGATTCCACAAATAGAAAATAGATCATAAAATCAATAGAAAAAAATGAAAGAAATTGGATTTATTTTTGTCGTTAATTAGTTTTTTTGTCCCTCTAATTTCACATATGAAAAAAATTTACCTGGTTCAGAAATAAAACTTTTTTTTTTTGTCCTGAAAAAACCTTTTTTTCACGTGTTTTCACAGATGGAAAAGAAATGAAGGAACTTAAGAAAGACGATCTTCGGAAGTTCTAAAGTCAATAAACACAGCAGAGAGAAAAAAAAATGTAGATCATAATTCAAGAGGATTTTTTTTTCTAAGTCTGATCTGAACTTCTTTCTCTCCTGTGTTTATGACTTCAGAACTTCTGAGGATCATCATTTTTAAACTTCCTTTTGTTTTGGTCCAAAACCTTTTTTTTTTTTTTGCTCAGATTTAAACATGAAAAAGATTCTCCTGAAAAATCTATTTATTCAGTTGGTTACATAAAATTATAATTTTTTTCCTCCTGGGAAAACTTGGTTCCTCACATTTTAAAAGAAATAAATAAAAATCCTCCAACCAAGTAAAATATTTTTTTCCAGGAGAATTTTTTTGGGGGTGTAACAAATAAAAAAAAGTTTTGGCAGGAGATAAAAAAGATTTTTTGTTTCTCCCCACAAAAAACATTTTCACTCATGAAAAAAAAATTCATCTGAAAAAACTTTTTTACACTTGTTTCAAGCAGAAATTCTTCATTTAAGTTTAAATTCTTAAATTTAAAAAAAAAAAAAGCTTGATTCCACAAATAGAAAATAGATCATAAAATCAATAGAAAAAAATTAAAGAAATTGGATTTATTTTTGTCGTTAATTAGTTTTTTTGTCCCTCTAATTTCACATATGAAAAAAATTTACCTGGTTCAGAAATAAAACTTTTTTTTTTGTCCTGAAAAAACATTTTTTTCACGTGTTTTCACAGATGGAAAAGAAATGAAGGAACTTAAGAAAGACGATCTTCGGAAGTTCTAAAGTCAATAAACACAGCAGAGAGAAAAAAAAATGTAGATCATAATTCAAGAGGATTTTTTTTTCTAAGTCTGATCTGAATTTCTTTCTCTCCTGTGTTTATGACTTCAGAACTTCTGAGGATCACATTTTTAACTTCCTTTTGTTTTTGTCCATCTGTGAAAACACATAAAACTGATTTAAAAATCATGTGTGAAACCAAGTAAAACACTTTTTGTTTAGGAGGATTTATTTTTTCATGCATAAAAAAATAAAAAAAAAGTTCTGCTCTTTGTTCAGTTGGTTGCACAAAATCATTCACTCAATAATTCACTCAGTTCTGGACATGAAAAAAATATTTTGAATTATAAAGAAAAAACATTTTCACGTAAAACTGAGTGAAAAATAATTGTTATACAGTCGGGAAACAAAAATGTGCGAACAAAAAACTGTCATGAAACTGTTGGTATTCAGGACATCAGAACTTCTGAGGATCATCTTTGTTAAGTTCCTACATTTTTTTCCATCTTTGAAAATGTGTGAAAAAACTTTTTTAAAAAGTTTTTAGGAGTAAAAAAGATCATGTGTGAAACCAAGTAAAGGAGAATTATTTTTTTTTTAAAGCTGTATAAACATTTTTGTCACTTTCTTTATTTTTTTCCTCCCGGGAATTTCACAGATGGATAAAAAAAGACCTTTTTTCCACCAGTTCTGAAGTCATAAACTCAGCAGAGGAACTATGTAGATGATCAGACTTAATACGTGGATCATTCTTCCTCTCAGGACTTCTGGAAGACACGGATCATTTTTTGATTCCAGGTGTAAATGTGGCCTCCGCTGCACATTATCGCACTGTCAGCACGTCAGAGGAGTGTTTAACTCTCGTACTCCGGTGTGTTGACTTTACTTGTCGAGGGGACGATGTTAGTCTCCCTGATGTGTCCCACATGTGTCTGAACAAGTGACAAGATGATTCCTCGTACATCGGGCTGCTTATAATAAGAGGTGTGGAGAGGACGGGGAGCAGATTTCTCGCTCTTCTCTGGGATTCTGCACTTCAGATGGAAACTACTGACGGTGAGAGAAGCATTTAAATGACTCTCACGAGCTGCACGACCAAACTAATGTGTGCACGACGCAGCAGCGAGTGTAGAGGATGCACAAAAACACGCACAACATGCCGCCACGCTCAGATATAATTCTTCAGCGTCCTCAGGTTTTGCTTCAGCCACACTGGAGTTGGAGTCTCTTGGTTGGTGACCATCTGCCAGCAGACCTGAGGCTTTAAGGCCGACACACACCGGCTCAGACGTCGGACGTCTGAAGCGTTCGGAGAGAGTCGGACGAGTTCGGGAGCTGCTCTGTTCGGTGTGTTCAGCTGCGTCTGATCCGACTGAACATGCGAAGTCGGCCGTCTGAGGTTGGACGCCGTCGGATACTCTGATTGGTTGTTAGCTAGCTGTTCAGTGACCATTCTGATTGGCGGTGTGCCAGCGAATCAGCGCGGCGTGTGGGAGGGGCGGCGGAAGTGACGACGGTAAACAAACCACATAAACAGAGACGGCACAGAGTTACAAACAACACTTCACCGTTCGTTATTTTGGGGATAAACCAGCGTATGTTTGGAAGCCATGGCTGTGTGGACCGAGGACTTTGAGGAGCAGCTGGCTGCCCTGGTGGAAGAGAGACCACCGTAATACGACATCACGCAAGTAATGCTGAGCTAACACTGTGTGTGCTTTGTTCTGATAAGCTACGGTCCGCACTCCGCTCTGTCATTTCCTGTTTTTATGTTTTGGGTGACTGGCACGAGACTAGCGCCACCTGATGTTTAGGAGACTTATTGCATTTCACAGCCGGGGCGGTGTTTTCAATGCAACTTTTCTACCAAACGGATCCAACGGAGTGGTCAGATAAGGAAGTCGGATAAGGAAGTCCTTGGGCGCTGTGTGGAGGCCTTTACTCTTTCCCGGGTCTGGAGGATGTAGCACAGCTCCGGACCTGAAGGTGGGGGCTGTTGGTGTATTTACCCTCCGGTCGAGAGGTGTGAGGATTAGCGTAGCGTACAAACAACATAGCTCTCTGAGGGTTTCTCGTTCCTAATCAAAGCTGCTGTGGTAGCGCGGTGTCGTCGACGAGTGCTTGAAGCGTTTCCGACACTCTCCCATTTGAACACAGTGCAGCGGGACAAACAGCTCCAGATGGTGTGGCTGGAGACGGTGCATGCACGGACCTGGGGGGGGGCTGACAGGCAGGAATGCTGGCCTGGGATGGGAAGGTCACGGCTCCAGCACCTGCTATCTACTGGGCTCTGCACTGTTAAGCCCTGCTACTCTTTCCCACAGCTGAGGCCCAGATTGAACCGCCGTGGACGAGATCAAAGCCCCGAAGGGCACCGGCTGCAGAGGAGAGGGCAGCAGGCAGGCAGCTCCTCACATGCACCGGGAGGATGTGTTTTTTCCTTCACACCTTCAAAAGATGTGAAGAGAAATGCTTCAGCTGGTTTCTTTCAGCGTCCGGAGCCGCGCTGTCGTTATCAGCTACCGTGCACACAGATGCCGTCGCCACACATGCAAATTATCCGGAGCATTTTAACAGGATAATGTCTCTCAGGCCTCGTTCAGACAGACTGCCAGCCCAGGTTAGCTTCTTGGCACAAATCCAGATTGATTTATAAAGTCTGGACAGCAAAAAGAACAATCAGATTATAACGTACTGTCGAGGCTCTGTTTAGTCTGTCTCCAGCGTCTTGTTGTTGCTAGTTCGATTCCTCTGGTCTGCATGACAAAGTGTCCTTGGGAAAGATACTGAACCCCAAACTGCTCCTTGCATGACAGCCTCCGCCATCAGTGTATTTGGACAAAAGCTCTGCTGAATGTAAGATATTTAGTTTCTATATTATAAGCACATAATATAGACGATAAGAGACTGATTTACAAGTCAAGTCGGCATTGTAGGTTTGCTCTTGATAACAAAAAACTTTCAGTCCGCATTCTTGTGACACAAGTGATATTAGCCGTTTTTATTCTGGGCAGTAAGCCACCAATCTGCCGTCCTTTTGGCGGCTCGCTCCGCAGATTTAGACAGAAGGCGGCAAATTGGTGGTTTGTTTTGTTCCGCCAGTTTTCCCCCTCGGAGGGTAACGTTACACTTATTTGCGCCTCCATTGCTGTAAATCCGAGGCGGCAATGTGGTGGAAATCCACGAAGATGAGCAGCTGGAAAGCCGCTGAGATCCGGGAGATGCTAGCGTCTCCTCGCTCTCTGTAGCTGTCTTGGTTGTCCGCTTGTTGTTGTAGCGGCGAGCTAATAGCGGTCGCTACTTTCAAATTAAAAGCCCCCCGCTAAGAACCCAGTTCTAAACTCCGATGGGGTGCAATGTAAAGCTCTTATTTTGAAGATAAACTGTGAAAAATTTCCCATAAGGAATGAATGGGACGGGGTCAAAAAAGTCGCAAATCATCGACGTTTTTCAAACATCTCCTGCTCTGGCAGACTTTGACCTAGAGACACCATTCAAACTTTAAAATGTAGGCACAAGTCTTATCTATTTGAGTTGTATTTGAACTTTCTTTCTACGATGTTTAGTTTTTGAACGGTGACCCTTAATTGATCATGAGTGATTTCGAAAATTCAGAAAATTCAGGATTTTCAATGAGTGTGTATTGCGGAATGTTCGCGCAGCACCAACTGGCAGAGTGGGGGAGCCTGAAAAAAACTCTCCGAAAATGTTTCTTTAGATGACGATCCTAGCCACAGATTTCACACTACAATAGTGATATTTTCCAAGAACGTAGCCACACTTGTCTTCTGTCTGGCAACGTGTCCACTTTATCGGGAGGATGTACGGTTTTTGAATTATCTGCGTCTAACCGACACAAACTCCAGCAACTGCCCCATAAGCCCCAATGTTAAACGGGAAGAGGATTTTGGGAGAAAAGCAGAAACTGCCCTGCTTCTCTTCACGCCCAACTTCCTGCTTCACGTCACGTCACATGTTGACGCCGACCAGAGGAGGAAAAGTGGAGGCTGTTTGGAAAAGGAGGAATATTACACCTCCCTTTTAGACAGACAAGGAGGCACATTGCAGCCTTTACCTTGACTAGTGACTACGTCCAGATTGTGTCCCACAACAGACGAAAGACAGAAAGATTAATCTTCAGTTTAAGTTCAGTAGGTCTGCGTGTTCCTGAACAAGTGCCCACAGATTCTGCTTTCTAGAAATGGACAACACTCAAGGTCGTGACTGAAGCTCTGAACTGATCCTCGGGCGAAGTCAGAAGCGTTTTAACCAGTTCAGACAGGATCCAAAGTCCCGACATTGGCCTTCAAAGACACCACCTAAAGACACACGGCGACCTTCAGCTGTGTTGGGCTTCAGTAAGTGATGGATGCAGGTTGTGTCCTCCAACACATCAACATCAAACTGCTGTCAGAAACAGAAACAATATCGTTCTTCCAATAAAATGTAAAACTATCCATCTTCAAGTCGCCCCTGTGGATATAAAACAACCACATGTTATGAAGCACTCTCTGAACCTCCACAGTGTTGGTGGATCAACGCCTTACTCAAAAATGTAAATGTGGCTCTTTGAGTGCAGAGGTCATGAATCTGGAGTCATTATTCCTGCTGCTGTCCGGTCCACAGTCGAGTCTGAGGTATGTAACCTCAGCCGCAGGTGAAGAAGATGAAAGGGGCTCGCAGCCGGGAAACGAGTGGCCAGCGCTCCGCCATTGGGTCCCGAAAACAAACAGACTGAGGTGACGTTTGTTTGGTTGCAGGCTTTGTTTCTAGATCATGTTCCCCGAAGTGAGATTTCATCTTCACCTACTCTTGACATTTCCCCCCAAATACTTTCTAAAATGACATATTTCTTTATCCTGCATGTATTTCTGATCAAGTGACAGTACAAAGTGACGTGGTTGGTTGGATGGATGGATGGAGGATGGAGACTTGTTTTAAAAGGTAAGAAAACAACGAGGACAGCTCTTTCAGTTGGTTGGTTGGTTGATTGGTTGGATGGATAATTGGATGGTTGGTTGTTTGGATGGTTGGTTAGTTGGTTGGATAATTGGATGGTTGGTTGTTTGGTTGGTTGGTTAGTTGGTTGGATAATTGGATGGTTGGTTGGTTGGTTGGTTAGTTGGTTGGATAATTGGATGGTTGGTTGTTTGGATGAATGATTGGTTGGTTGGTTGGTTGGTTGGTTGGTTGGTTGGTTGGTTGGTTGGTTGTATGGATGGATAATTGGATGGTTGGTTGGTTGGTTGGTTGGTTGGTTGTATGGATGGATAATTGATGTTGGTTGGTTGGTTGGTTGGTTGGCTGTGATCTTCACCTACTCTGACATTTCCCCCAAGTACTTTTAAAATGACATATTTCTTTATCCTGCATGTATTTCTGATCAAGTGACAGTAAAAGTGACGTGGTTGGTTGGATGGATGGATGGAGGATTGGTTGGTTGGTTGGTTGGTTGGTTTGTTGGGTGTCATTCTCCTGAACAGCTGAAGAAGCTGGAGACTTGTTTTAAAAGGTAAGAAAACAACGAGGACAGCTCTTTCAGTTGGTTGGTTGGTTGATTGGTTGGATGGATAATTGGATGGTTGGTTGTTTGGTTAGTTGGTTGGATAATTGGATGGTTGGTTGTTTGGTTGGTTGGTTGTTTGGATGAATGATTGGTTGGTTGGTTGGTTGTTTGTATGGATGGATAATTGTCTGGTTGGTTGTTTGGATGAATGATTGGTTGGTTGGTTGGTTGGTTGGTTGTATGGATGGATGGTTGGTTGGTTGGTTGGTTGGCTGTGAGATTTCATCTTCACCTACTCTTGACATTTCCCCCCAAATACTTTTTAAAATGACATATTTCTTTATCCTGCATGTATTTCTGATCAAGTGACAGTACAAAGTGACGTGGTTGGTTGGATGAATGGATGGAGGATTGGTTGGTTGGTTGGTTGGTTTGTTGGGTGTCATTCTCCCGAACAGCTGAAGAAGCTGGAGACTTGTTTTAAAAGGTAAGAAAACAACGAGGACAACTCTTTCAGCTGACCTACACTTGAAGAAGGACTCTGGTCAATTAATAAAATTACTTGCAAGCAGATCATTTTGTCTGTACAGCCACTTCTTTATTGTAATGAGAGCGCAGAGAGATCACATTGAGGACGACGAACACACACTATGAAACAGGATGACTTCTTCCTCCATTAAACATATTGTTACCACGGTTACAAGCTACTAAAAGAACAGATCTCAAAGAGGGGTCACATGACAGCGGACCGTCGTGGCTGCTGTCAAACCCGCCGGACGTCCTCGGCGCGTCCCCGTATTAAACAAAGATTCACCTTCTCCCCGTCCGGAGTGAAGGACGCGTGGGCTATGAAACGGAGACGGACGCAGCATCACAATGAAACCGAACAGAGTAATGACCGTGAGCCGCGTAGCTTTCTGTTCTGTGCCGGCAGCCCCATTATCATTTGTCCTCGTTAGCCTCCTGTCGTTTATCAGTCGGAGCAGAAGGAGGCCGAATCACAACATAATTCATTCTTGATGGATTTCATAATGTTCCTGAGAGAGAGGATGTCCTTAAGTAAGCTGTACACGGAGAACGCTATTCAAGAGCACCACCCGCCCAAATGATGACACCCACATACACTCACAGTATTATTCAGTCTCAGCCACAACCAGGCAGAAGCCCTTGGCTTTACTCCACTGGCCTAAGTGATTGGCTATTGATTCTTTATATGCTTAATCCATTTACCTGCCGTCGTTCCTGCTGACAGAGGACAGTATAGGAACAAAGCCACGTCCCTTAAAGGTGACCCAGCTACCTGCGGACCCGCAACACATACAGAACCTGAAGGGTTAAAGTCTCAGTCGACTCCCATTGGAGCCCGAACTTTATGACATTCCAACAATCTGATGCAGAGACAGAATCACAACTGTGAACACGATGAGATTAGAAATGGAGGGTTAATAATTAGCATACTGAGGGGTGGATGGTTGGATGGATGATTGGATGGTTGGTTGTTTGGATGGATGATTGGTTGGTTGGTTGGTTGATTAGTTGGTTGGATGGTTGGTTGGTTGGTTGGTTGGTTGGTTGGTTGGTTGGTTGTTTGGATGGATGATTGGATGGTTGGTTGGTTGGTTTGTTGGTTGGTTGATTAGTTGGTTGGATGGTTGGTTGGTTGGTTGTTTGGATGGATGCTTGGATGGTTGGTTGTTTGGTTGGTTGGATGGATGAATGACTGGTTGTTTGGATGGATGATTGGTTGTTTGGATGGATGGTTGGTTGGTTTGTTGGAAATATTGGATGGTTGGTTGTTTGGTTGGTTGGATGAATGATTGGATGGATGGTTGGTTGGATGGATGATTGGATGGATGGTTGTTTGGATGGATGATTGGATGGTTGGTTGTTTGGATGGATGATTGGATGGATGGTTGTTTGGATGGATGGTTGGTTGGTTGGTTGTTTGGATGGATGATTGGATGGTTGGTTGTTTGGATGGATGGTTGGTTGGTTGGTTGTTTGGACGGATGATTGGATGGTTGGTTGGTTGATTTGTTGTTTGAATCGTTGGTTGGATGGATCCATCCAGTTCACAAATACTAATCAAAGCATTATGTTTTATTAATTCGGCTGCACGTTTACAACTGGTTTGCATTAACGTATCACATTGTGGCTCTCTCTCTCTCTCCTCTTACCTCTTTCTCTTAAGATCCGTCACAATATGGAATAAATTCACTCGGACGTTTCATGGAAACATTTCATAAAGTCCAACTAGGAGGTCAGATAACGACTGCCTTCCATGTAACTCGATGCTAAATATCCTTTCAGCTTGAGGTGAGGTATTTCTGAGGTTTGCCTTCCTGAGCCTAACCTTGGTCTTAGTTTTTTGTTTAGTTTATTGTTTACACTAGTTTCCTTCGGTGTGTTCAGTTTCTGAGACATAGCGCTCATTCCTGATCGGTCCTGTCCAATAGCTGTGGTATTGGAAATGTCATGGACGGGCCTTGCCTCGGACCTCATGTCTGGCAGGATGTAGAGGAATGAATGTGTTATTGTTAACGTCCCGGCGTCACACAGCACCGGCCCGTTCTCTTCCTCCGACCGCCGACACACACCTCTGCGCCGACATTCATCACTCAGGGTGTGTTTGAGTCGTCTCGACAAAGACTCACAAACAAAAGAACACAATGACACAATAAGCATATTTGAGAACATTGTTCAGAGAAGGAACAAAGTCAGATTTGATCTCTGATATTAAGACTTTTATCCAATTAGTGGTTCTCAGTTTTAAAAGAACGTCTCAGAACGTTTGTAGTTTTTAACCTGAATCTACGTTTTTCTCCTGCGTCCCATCTAGCGCTCCGCCCCCTCGTCTAAATATGGTCCCTTCTGGTGAATTAAATGTGTAGCAGTAAAAAGCTAATGTTAGGCTACAAACAGACGATGTCACGGTCACATGACTCCACTCACCACTAAGAGTCTTACTGCACAATTACTACACAGGTTTTCTATAAACTGATCAATGTACAAGTTGTAAAGTCAGAGTTAGAACAGTGTGTAACTAAAGACGGACTAGTGAGGAGACGAGTCTCCGTGTTCGCTGTGAGGACGTTTAGGCCCCGTCCACACGAAAACGCTGTTTTGTGTAAACGCACATGTTTTGAAAATGGTCTCAGGGTGGAGAAATTTTGACTTTTCGATACGATGACGTCATCGCCCCACCCCTCGACCTCTCGCCTTCGACCTCTGAACCCTGCGGCGTCTCATCACAACAACAACAACAATGGCGGACTACATGCTTGTGTTCGTGCTGCAGAAGATATTGAGCCTATCAGGGTTACTGGGGCAAAATATTCTGCTCCTCTGCAACGACGCTGAGCAGAAAAAGGATTATGGACCTCCGACTAGCCATTTTCATCTTGTTGTGTTCGGTTTCTCCTTCAGCTGTCTGTTTGTATAAAGCGCTAAAGCTTTATGCGCATGCTCCGTCTCTTCTTCTTCGTTTTTGGTGAATTTCCAGCGCCACCTATAGGCCTGGCATATGAACTACAGCGTATTGAGTCGTTTACAGTGGATCCATGTGGACGCAAATACTCTTGAAACGATGCCGAGGAAGACGGATAAAAAAAAGATCGTTTTGGTACGTGTGGACGGGGCCTTAATGTCCCCGACAACCTCTGTAGTCTCATTTAGACACTTGTTAGCAACCGCTAACCGTTTCAGTTCATGTGTACTTGGAAGATGTGCAGAAGAACAGCTGGATGTAAATCTATCAATAGAACCAACATCAGTTCAAGCTGAACTTTCACACGTTTGGGTTTTGACCTTTACTAATCCATCACTTTTCAAAGTAAGTGACTGATTAGTTGATTAATCGATTGAAAGAAATAAGTTGTTTGAGTCACTTTTCAAGCAAAAATGTCCAAGTTTTTCTGGCGTCGACACCTTAAATGTACAGATTTGCTGCTTTTCTATGAAATTCGTGGCTGTTGGGTCTTTGAGCTGTTTGCAACCAGTAACTCCTTCAGCGTACATGTGGACACGTGACGTCCTTTCAGACTGGAAACCTGCAGCAGAGACAAACGATCTCTCTGCTCCGTCCTTGGACGTCTGCTAGTCACCAAACCATTAACCATGAAAACCCGCTGAGCCCGTCCAAACCACCTCCTCTTTGATCCCACCGAATCATCAATATCCCTCGAATGGTCCATCACGCCCCGGGGAGGGAGGGAGGGAGGACTCGGAGCTGCAGACCCACTTAAACCTGCAGAGGTCAAAGTTAAATGTTAATATTTTCTGCTCTTGTTTAACGAGACGATGAGGGGAGAAAACAAAAGGAAGTGTTGGCTGAATTTCTAAGAGATGAGGAGGATTATCCGGCTATATTTAGCTCTCACCCACAAGGGCACAGGGAGATAGTGGTTGTAGAATAGCTTGATAATGCTATTACCATTCCATCTCATCCCTGGCAGTCACATGACCGGCGGCAAAGAGTGGTATTTCCTGCTCCGAGCCGGGCCACAGTGACACCGGGGAGGATTCTCCTGGTGGTGCTGGAGAGGAACTACACCGTCCTGCCCTTTTCTCTCTGCTCCACCCCTTTAAACATAAACTACTGATTTATGTGACAAGCAGTGTCCTTATATAAAAAAAAAAAAGCTTATTCATCTGAGTGTTTCTGTGCATCTTCATGAAAAGATGAGCGGCTCGTCGTCTCAACCTGACCTGCACCCGGCAGCACACACGGCCACTCAGATCACCGGATCACCTGTTTTAGATTTGCGGCAGCTTCGGGCCGAGCCGGGCTCATAATGTAACATTAACTCTCCTTCCTGTTCCATATGAAAATTTAAGCATAATCCCAGAAGTGCAGTTAAAAAACGGCGTGCCGGCCAAACGCAGCTCCTGGTCACACACATGGCAGCGGCAGATCGTTTACCACGAAACCACCACGGTGAGGTAAAGGCTTTGGTTTAAACGGTTCCTTTTTACAAGCTCCGACTGCTCCAGCGGTGACCTGAGCAGGACGACAGCGCCAGATATTACTGAGGGAAATGCAGCAGGGTGGTGAGGCCATCGCTTAAAGGAACAGTTCACCAACAAATTAAAACTCAGTCACCATCTCCTCACCTCCATGCTGATGGAAGTCAGGTTGAAGTCTCGTAGTCCACGAAACATTTCTGTTATTTTCAAAATTGATCTGGGAGCTTGATGTTTTTGGGATACTTGGAGGAGGACTTTATATCATCAGGAGGAGAGGAGGACTTTATATCATCAGGAGGAGGAGAGGAGGACTTTATATCATCAGGAGGAGGAGAGGAGGACTTTATATCATCAGGAGGAGAGGAGGACTTTATATCATCAGGAGGAGGAGAGGAGGACTTTATATCATCAGGAGGAGGAGAGGAGGACTTTATATCATCGGGAGGAGGAGAGGAGGACTTTATATCATCGGGAGGAGGAGAGGAGGACTTTATATCATCGGGAGGAGGAGAGGAGGACTTTATATCATCGGGAGGAGGAGAGGAGGACTTTATATCATCAGGAGGAGGAGAGGAGGACTTTATATCATCGGGAGGAGAGGAGGACTTTATATCATCGGGAGGAGGAGAGGAGGACTTTATATCATCGGGAGGAGGAGAGGAGGACTTTATATCATCGGGAGGAGGAGAGGAGGACTTTATATCATCAGGAGGAGGAGAGGAGGACTTTATATCATCGGGAGGAGGAGAGGAGGACTTTATATCATCAGGGAGGAGAGGAGGACTTTATATCATCAGGAGGAGGAGAGGAGGACTTTATATCATCGGGAGGAGGAGAGGAGGACTTTATATCATCAGGAGGAGGAGAGGAGGACTTTATATCATCGGGAGGAGGAGAGGAGGACTTTATATCATCGGGAGGAGGAGAGGAGGACTTTATATCATCGGGAGGAGGAGAGGAGGACTTTATATCATCGGGAGGAGGAGAGGAGGACTTTATATCATCAGGAGGAGGAGAGGAGGACTTTATATCATCGGGAGGAGGAGAGGAGGACTTTATATCATCAGGAGGAGGAGAGGAGGACTTTATATCATCAGGAGGAGGAGAGGAGGACTTTATATCATCAGGAGGAGGAGAGGAGGACTTTATATCATCAGGAGGAGGAGAGGAGGACTTTATATCATCAGGAGGAGGAGAGGAGGACTTTATATCATCAGGAGGAGGAGAGGAGGACTTTATATCATCAGGAGGAGGAGAGGAGGACTTTATATCATCAGGAGGAGGAGAGGAGGACTGAGTTTACATTTGTGGGTGAACTTTTCTTTTATAAGAACAATTCAACAGTTTGGGGAAACATTGCTTAATAGCTTTCTTGCTGAGAAACTGGCAAAAAGTTCTATCGTCTCTACGGTACGTATAAAGGCCCCCACACACCGCCCAAGGCCGACTTCCTTCTCCGACCACTCCGTCGGATCCGTTCGGCAGAAAAGTCATATTGAAACACACCGCCCCGGCTACACAGCAGCGTATACGTTCTGCGCTGCGAGATGCAATAAGTCTCCTAAACATCGGGTGGCGCTGAGTCTCGTGCCAGTCACCCAAAACATAAAAACAGGAAATGACAGAACGGAGTGCGGACCGTAGCTTATCAGAACAAAGCACACACAGTGTTAGCTCAGCATTACTTGCGTGATGTCGTATTACGGTGGTCTCTCTTCCACCAGGGCAGCCAGCTGCTCCTCAAAGTCCTCGGTCCACACAGCCATGGCTTCCAAACATACGTTGGTTTATCCCCAAAATAACGAACGGTGAAGTGTTGTTTGTAACTCTGTGCCGTCTCTGTTTATGTGGTTTGTTTACCGTCGTCACTTCCGCCGCCCCTCCCACACGCCGCGCTGATTCGCTGGCACACCGCCAATCAGGATGGTCACTGAACAGCTAGCTAACAACCAATCAGAGCATCCGACGGCGTCCAACCTCAGACGGCCGACTTCGCATGTTCAGTCGGATCAGACGCAGCTGAACACACCGAACAGAGCAGCTCCCGAACTCGTCCGGAGCCGGTGTGTGCCGGCCTTTAAAGTACGAATAGCACTTCATCTCCAGACTGTATCTTCACATTCAGACTCGAGATATTAATCTTCTCATCTACCAGAGAATAAGAGAATACATGTCAGAGGCGAGAGGATGAATCAGGTTATTTGTGAACCTGCTGTTGTCTGTAATTAGTTTAATACCACTTCTATCTGAGCCGATGATTGTGCCCAGTATTAAGGAGTAATTAGGGTTTTATAAAGGACGCACAGATGTCTCGGCCATGAAAGCACAGCTGCGTCTGAGCTCACCACCTGTCATCTTCACTTTCACTTTCCTTCACTTGTAGTCACAATCACAAGTGTATAATAATTGAATCCACTCAGAACATTTTGAGTTTCTTAAAGATGTTTCTGCAGAGCTGTTGCATCAGATTAAACAGGTGAACCCAGTGAAGTCGAATCAGATCAGCACAGACGGTTAACGAATGTTCTTTATTCTTCTAAACGCTCACAGTTAAGCTGAAACAGAAACAGACAGGGAGGCGTAGAAAATTAGCGACATTACACATAATTAAATCATGACCTCACTCGTTACCACGACCACAGTGAACCTGCTGAGCGTCCAGGTGCAGCTGGTTCAGACCCGTCCATCACAGATTACAGGGATCTGAGCGCTCGGGTCAGCATCCTCAGTCCAGATGTTCTCCAGCCAGGAGCCGGTTCAAAGTACGAGCTGGGTTTTGAAGTGGACAGGCAGGATGCTGTTCGACCAGTTCTTCAGGACCCGACCTCCGACCCCGCGACCTCACCACTTGGCCTTCTTCTCCTTCATGAGCTTCTTGCTCTCCTCTCTCCGGCGCTTGTTGACGGGGTTGCGCGGGTCGTAGATCTCGAAGGTGTCCTCGTCGTGCACGTTGGCATCCTTGACTTTTCTGCTTTGCTCATCAAACTGCAGGACGTGGGCCATCCTAAATCAGAAGGAGAGAGGCACCAGAGAGTTCAAAGACCGGGAGCAGAGGATCCACTAAATCACAGCCCTGCAGGACTTTTACCCGAAGAGACTCGTCTGTTTCTGCTGAGAGAAGTTTGATTTCAACTATCAGCTGAACAAACTTCATTTGGAGTTTCAGAGACAGATGAAAACAAAACCGGCAGATGAAGAGACGAGTTCACAAACACAAAGAGATGAAAACAAAACACTGAAGCATGAAAAAAAGAATGAGACTCAACAATCAACCATCTTTGTGGTGCGTTCAGGAACAGCTGGGACAAATCCTACTGATTCTAGCCTGTACTCCATTACTTTCACTTCTACTTCTACTGTTTTTACACAGAGTATCTGAACTTCTGCTGGAGGACAGACTGTGAGGACGGTTCACTCCTCTGTATTTTACTGAAAGCGGCTGAAATGATGCTGATGATCGTGTGTGAGTGGACCAAAAGTTGTGGGTAGTAAAACCAAAACAATGAGCTGAAAGATCGATTCCGAGGCTGCAACAGAAATATCAAAATACGTCCTTCACATACTGGTATTCGAAATATAACTAACACCGTCTCTGCCAGAGGAGCATGAAGCAGGTATTTAACTGTTTCAGTAAACATAAGTGGCTCATATTCTTCAACGGTCCTGAGAGAAAAGTCCTGGTTCCCCCGAGAACAGACGCTCATGTGTCTTTCATTTCCCCCGTCAGTTTCTCTTCCCCCCAAAGACAGATTAAAGAATGAGGACATTCCTCGCAGGAGATATCAGTGTCGGGCACTTCACGGACAGGATTTCTCCCGCCGCTATCGGTAGAATCTAAACAACGCAGCAGGAGTGACTGATGGATCGCGAGTGTCCATTTTTAGCGTCACGTCCGAGAGGAGAATCGAATAACTGAAAACGTTTGGTTGTGATGAGAGCGTTCACCTGACTCTCCCATCAGCACGGAGTCGAGGAGATGCGATTAAAATAAGCTCAATTTTGTCTAAATGTTTTCTCACTTTTCCAGTCGACTTGGTCTAAATTTAAACTTTTGGTCGACGGGATCGTCCCTCGTTCACTCAAGCCCCGTTTACACGAAGGGAAAACGCAGATATTTCCAGGCGGTTTGGCCTCTCATTTACACGAAAACCCCGTTTTTATCACAGAAAACGATTATTTCTAAAAACTCCGGGCAAAGTGGAGAATTTGGAAAACTCCGGTTACGTGTTGTCGTGTCAGCTGGGAGAAACGGGGTTTTAGGTTCTCACGCTCATTAGGCTATGCGCCAGAAAATGCTTAACGTCATGTGAGCGTTGTTTTGAAAGGAACAGGAAGTCGCTCGTGTTATTCGTTGTTGTTGATTCTGAGGATTCTGATTGGCTTGCATGGCTTTATCCTTCTCCCTACACTGCCGCCCAGAGGTTTGGCAGAGTTATAATGGCGCTCGACGGCGTATTTATGCGGGTTGATGTAAATGACAACTTTTTTGAAAACGATGTTGTGTGCACGATGTTATTTTTGAAAACGGAGGAGGGGAAATATTCGTTTCTCTAAATACCCTGCTATGTATAAACGTGGGCTCAGCTCGCCTCACGTCAGGCTCTCTGAAGCCTCCCTGATGATCAGCAGGTCTTTATTATCTGCTGGCGGAGAAATATTTACGTGACCTCGTGCTGTTTATGTCTGTGCTCACGTGCAGCCAGCGTGTGTTTCAAGCGACCGGGTAAAGAAACTGTACATTCTCTGCTGTGTATTTTAAAATATTTAGCGTTTGATGCCGCGTGTAGCGTGCGGTATGTGTGTCTGGCGTGGTGCGTTCGTGCGTCTGCACTCTCTCCAGTGTTCATTTGAAATCGGCAGGAGTTGTGACAGCTCATCTAGAATGTCATGGCTAGACTCTGGCAGACCCGGAGGACTCCTGCAGCGCGAGCCGGCCGCCTCTGATAATTTGTCTAGCAGTCTCGGTGATGACAGCCCGCGGCCGGCCGACCGACCGGCCGCAGAGTCCTGCAGCTCCGAGACGCGATGTGGAAACCCGCCGTCTTATCAAAACCACTGTGTGCTGCCGTGATGCGAGGCTACAGAAGCCTTTCCTCAATTTATTTTTCTTGCACAAGTAGGAGGAGAGCAGCTTTGCATTGAGAGTGTGTGTTAGAGGACGAGGAGGAGGAGGAGGAGGAGGGAGAGTCAGAATTTGTAGACACAGACACAGATGGAATAGTTTACCTCCTCTGGCCCAGACTTGACTTCCAATGTCTGACCTGTTGTAACCCACATTCTGTTCGCGGCGCTCCCAGAGTGGCACAGACTTCCCACTGCTGTTTTTCTAGGACTGCTATGCTACCGCCGCTGTCCCTCCCCTCCTCGCCATACCTGGCGGGGGCGGCACAGTGAGGTGTCTACAGGCCGGGAGAGGCTCCAGCAGCACCGACACACACACACACACACACACACACACACACACACGATCTGCACTTCAAGGGGGCTTCTCGAGACTAATAGCAACTACAGATTTTGTTATTCTAAATCTCTCACACACACACAGACACTTCTGCTCACATTCACACACATGGTATTCATTTCAGAAACCCCTCTCTCTCTCTCTCTCTGCGTCGTCGGGCTGCGAGATCTTTGGTGAAAAACAGAATATGAGAGGAAAACACGGCGTCAGGGCTGATTTCCTGATGGCCAATCGTGGCGGCTGCGGGTTGAAAAATCGAAAAACTTGACACACAAACACACACAGACACACACACATACGAGTTGAACTTTGACACACATTTATCAGAACCGGCAGCGAGCTTTGGATCCCGACAAAAGGTCAGTTTAATCATTCGGGGGAACAAAGAATGATTTTCTGCCTCTTACTTTCACAGTAAACGGTTTCTTTCACCGTCCACGAGGGTATCAATAGGAACAAACACAGCGGAGGCTAATGAAAAAGGCCTTTCCGTGCCAACCTGTCATGCTTCAGCTTCACCGTCCACAAAACACAGCGTTTGCCAAACTGCTTCTTGAACTCTCCAGGAACACTCTGGACTCCGGCGCGCTCACATGCCGCCGCTAATGTTCGCTACTGTGGACGGTGTCGGGGATTTAGAGCGGAGCTTCAACGGCACCTGATTTAATTCTGCCTCAGTGTTACGTCTGAAAAAACGTGCATGAAAAAACAGCTTTTCTTAATTTTTCTTCATCAGCTCAGATTTATGGCCGCGTGTATCTGCTCATGGTTTTTGTTTCACTTCAGTATTTGTTCCTTTTTCTGCAATCGAGAGAACATTTTTGTCAGGATCTTATTATTAGACACAGATTCAGCCGCTGCGTGGCTTATTTCTCACCTCAGTTGTTCTCAGAAACACATTTCTGTCACATTTAATTATGCAAATGAGGCATTATCTAATTAAAAACACACTGTTTCACATTTTTAACATATTAGAGTCAAAGGTTTCAGGGAAAAACTGTCAACAACCTTAAAAAAAATCACTTTCCTCCTAAAATATTCTATAAATCAGCTGTGAATGAAACAAACCCTTCTATTAAGAGGAATAAAACTGGAATGGGTTTGAGTTACACTGACAAACACCAAAATGTATGTAAGTGCTGCTGAAGTGGAGATTTTTGCTGATGTGTCTGTTGGAAAAAAGGATTTTGAGGAAACAACCTTTAAAGATGGATAGTAAAATTCTGTCTTTAACTTATAGACATCACCATGAAACAAAAGTCATTTGTATAAAGCACCAGAACAGAAATCTGAACTGTCGACACCTTCATGGGTTTTTTGGTTGGTTCTTTCCACGAGTCTGAGAGAAGACACAACAAACAAAAACCATGAGCAGATACATGCGGCCATAAATCTGAGCTGATGAAGAAAAATTAAGAAAAGCTGTTTTTTCATGCACCGGTCCGTTATGTCTTCTCTCAGACTTGTGGAAAGAAAACGTCCAAAAAACCAATGAAGGTGTCAACAGTTCAGATTTCTGAATTACTTTTGTTTCATGGTGATGTCTATAAGTTAAAGACAGAAAACACAGGACAGAATTTTAAAGGTTGTTTCCTCAAAATCCTTTTTTCCAACAGACACATCAGCAAAAATCTCCACTTCAGCAGCACTTACATACATTTTGGTGTTTGTCAGTGTAACTCAAACACATTCCAGTTTTATTCCTCTTAATAAAAGGGTTTGTTTCATTCACAGCTGATTTATGGAATATTTTATCACTAAAAACATGGAGGAAAGTGACTTTTTTTAAGGCTGTTGGCAGTTTTTTTCTGAATCCTTTGACTTAAAAATGTGAAACAGTGCAGTTTTTAATTAGATAATGCAATAGAAATGTGTTTCTGAGAACAACTGAGGTGAGAAATAAGCCACGCAGCGGCCGAATCTGTGTCATTTAAGATTGACGGTTACTGTAGATGTTTTTAGCCTCGTGCTTATTGTGACTGTTATTCTATCGGGAACTGATGCCAACATTTACTCCTTTTACACTTTATATTCTTACTTGATTGTGTGTTTCTTTTTCTATTCTTGTCGAGCTCTGGCACAAGAATTTGCTTCGGGATTGACAAAGTTTTATCTCATCTTCGGTAAAGCCCTGAACGTCGCCTGTGTCCTTCCCTCAGACATGAATTTAAGTGAATGATCGATGACCACACAACTAAGGAAATACAAAAAAAATCCACGTATACATCTTTGCCGGTTTGAGGCTCACTGACCATCCTTTGTCGTCGTCCTCCTCCAGCTCCTCCACGTCCTCCTCCGGAGCCTCGGTGATGGCTGAAGACAGTTTGGACTTGAACTGACTGAGGAGGGCCAGAGTCTACAGAGAGAACAATTCACACAGTATTCAGTACAAACTTGACCAGGATTTATCGTGTCTGTCTCCGGATTGATTCAGCCGTCTCACCTGAGCTTCTCTGGTCGAGCCCTTCTTCAGTTTTTGCTTCCTGAGCTCTTCGTACTTCTTCCGTCCCTCCAGATATTCAGCCACGGCCTCGTTGGACGGCTTTTTCTCCTCTGGAGAGACAAGAAAGACGTCACTACTGATTATTATTACAAATATCTCCTGAAGTCAGGAAAGAATTAAAGATTTCTTTAGTTCCTCAGACATCATTTTAACCGAAACTGAAAGATCCTGCCATCGCAAAACAGATATTAAAATGACTAAAGATGTATTAATCTGTTAATTGTTTTGACATTTCACAATCTTATCGTTCGGGTTTCTAGATTTACAATTTTCAAACATTTTATTTCAACAACATGTTCATCATCAAAACCCTCCCGTCCCAAATAACACGACATTCTTCATTAAAATAAATAAAAGATTAAATACAGAAAACCTAAACAATGATAACATCAAATAATAGCTAATAAATTAAGGACAAGGAAGAAACTTAAATAACTAAAGTGGATTAAAATTACATCAGTGAAATATGTTTTCAGATTTCTTGTTATTAACCAACATCAAACTTTAGACATCTTGAGCACAAAGATATTAAATCTTCCTCCAGCAGCTGAATATTTGAAATAAACTTCTGAATTGGGACATTAAGAAGTTTCCCCGACGCTCCGAGTTGACAACATTCGGGGGAGAAAGAAATACGACCGCTTCACATGCTTCCCGGCACTTTTGACGGATGAGGAGCTAAAAAAAAAACGGGCGAAACACGATCAGAGAGAAAAGATAAAAGAGGGTGAAGCTCGTCAAGCTGTGACAGTCGCTGCCGTACACGATCTGAGAACATGATAATCAGAGAGGTGAAGCGATGAGGCAACGCAGGGCAGCGCCTCTCGTCTCACGGCGACAAGCTCTGCATGGATCCGTACAGAGATATAGTGGACCGGAGGCCCGGCCTGTTAACCCCTCGCTTCATCTTTCTCACAGGTGACCTACTTTCTGGCAGCGACCTTCGACCCAAACCGTACGTAACGGATCGCTCGCGGGCAAGAAGAGAACCTCAGAATCCTCGACAGGGACACGCGTGCATTCGGACTTACACGAAAGTCTTCACGACAGGTGAAAGTACAGATTTTTAATTGGTCTGGTCGTTTTGGGCAATTCTTAGATGAGAGAAGACAGAACTTCATTAACCCTGAAGACGGTTCTGGTGTCGGAGATCGATCCGAACACTTGACAGCAGAACCAGTAACAGCAGGTCACACAGCGGGCCCCTTACGTAACACGTCTTCTGTCAGCCCGGAGCGGGAAAAACACCCGAAGCTCGGTGTTTACTGTAGTTCAGATTTCTGTTCTGCAAATTAGAAAATATTTAAAGGAGCAGTCTGTAGTTTTGGTGAAGAAATGTTAATGAGAAGAGAGAATAAATACACAAACTGACCTTAAAGGACGACAGACGCAAGATTCAATCATTTAATCCTGAGATCTTTGAATTAGCTGGGAACCTTATTTTCCTCTGAAAGCAGCTTGTTTGTGTAAAAAATACATATTTCGTATTATTACCTCATATCATATTTTAAATATCAGAATTCTGAGTTTGAATTTCTTCTCTAAAACTACACAGTGCCCCTTTAATCAGACAGCTTCATTTACATTAATAAACATAAACATATTTTTTGCAGCGTGAGTAATTAACTGGGAAAGTTTCATGATGACATCTGTGAGTTTTAGTTTTTAAAGCTTCACGCCAACGACAGATGTTCGTCTGAAACAACTCGCATGGAAGTTTATGAAACTGGATTTCTGGGTTCTTATAAACGTAGCACTCTATTATCGAGTATTATCGCGATATGGCCCAAAAATATCAGGATATTATTTCAAGGCCGAACTTTATTTCATTCTATTTGCCTCTTTATCACTTCATTCATTTCCCCCTCTGCTAAAATATCTAAAGGATCAGTCTGTAGTGTTGTTGAAGAAATGTTAATGAGAAGAGAAACTAAATAAACAAACTCTCTTTGTTGTCGTGACTGAATGAACAAACTGAGCTTAAAGGACGACACAAGACGACAGACGCAAGATTCAATCATTTAATCCTGAGATCTTTGAATTAGCTGGGAGCTGAGTTTGAATTTCTTCTCTAAAACTGCACAGCTTCATTTGCATAAATAAACATAACATATTTTATGCAGCGTGAGTAATTAACTGGGAAAGTTTCATGATGACATCTGTGAGTTTTAGTTTTTAAAGCTTCACACCAACGACAGATGTTCTGGGTTCTGAAACGTAGCACTCTGCATGCAGAAGCTTATGAACATCTAGGCAAATATCTGGGTTCTTATGATAAGGCTCAGCAATATCAGGATATTATTTCAAGGCCGAACTGTATTTCGTTCTATTTGCCTCTTACTTTTTTTTTCTTGTTCTCATCTTTATCACTTCATTAATTTCCCCCCTCTTCTTCTGACTCCTGAACTGCTCAAACAAGTGAATCTTTCCAGCGTGGGATCAATAAATTCTCATCTTATCTCCTGAACAACTAATTGAAAGTGAAGTTAATGATCAGGCGCAGCTCTGACAGGTCTAAACTTTAAACTAGACTCTCCGTGTGATCTGTGTGAGTCATGACACTCAGAGAGTGAAGTCACAGCGCTGACGGCGACGCGGTGAATAATTTTCCACCTCTGCAGTGTGTGTGTGTGTGTGTGTGTGTGTGTGTGTGTGTGTGACGTCATCACGAACGAGAGGAGAGACAATCGGCGTGCTGACATCGTCGTCTCACACGGTTAACGTGCTTCTGTAAATCTCCGAGCTCAGACTGTGCTCGGCCTGTGAAGTCACAGAGTGGCAGACAGTGAGCACAGTCTGCTGGCTGCCCGGGCGCTCTCTTTCCACAACAAAATGTGATGTCACACACACACACACACACACACACACACACACACACACACACACACACACACACACACAGACACACACACATGGCGAGACAGCGTCACCTCGCCGGACAAACCGTGACAAATTCAGCTGCAGCAAATAAATGATGCAACAGAGAAAACACGGCTCGTCTCGTCTCAGAGAGAGACGAGTTTCTGTTTATGCGTTATCGTTCGTGCAGCTGTTTATCACGAGCGAGCGACGTCTCTGAGGACCCGACCGTGAAAAGATAAACTGCTTACGGAGACTCACTAATAACTACTAATTTATAGACGGGGAGAATAATAAAACTCAGGACACCGACGAGCCTTTAAGAAAGACACGGCGGACCTAAACCAGCCGGAGTTTGATGCGTCTGCAGAGATTCTGGCACAAAAAAAACTTTGAGGGAAAAATATATGAATTTAGATAATTAATACATAAAAACAGCTTTGACAAGCCAGATTTTAAACAGGCCATCTGTTATTCTGCTTGCATACATATAAAGATTCGAAGCACTAACAAACACAGATTTTATTATAAATACAAAGTCCACTTGTGTACGTCTTAATACAACAGTTTAGTGCTGCCGTGAAGAAATTACCGTCAGAGTTCAGCCTGAGTGTCTCCAAAATGAAGACAAGTCTCTTTAAACTCAGCAGCTCGCGCTGAAAAATATCCTTAAACGTACAAAAGCTCAGATATTAAAAGGAACAGCTGGACGTTTTGAGAGAGAAAAGAGGGGTTGTAGATTTCCACTCGAATAATAAAGACAAGGATTGTTCATCAAGTTGAAATATAAAATGCAAACTTCTAAAATCTTAAATGAAGTGTTATTTCTAGCCCTTCCCCATACTGGAAGACATTTCACTTACGCAACAGGCGGACGTCACTTTCTTTAACGTCGAGGAGAAAGTGTGGCGTTTATGAAATAGTTCACGTCAGGAGGAACGTAACGACACTCCCGCAAGGACGTCGATCATTTTAGGAGAACGGTGCAATTATTTCAGGCCGTGAATACTAAACAAACACAGCCCTGGAAATCCGAGTGCCACACTCTCCCCGCATGGAGCTCTGCTGCGCCGCTCGAGGGCCAAAAACCTCTTTGTCTTGATTTATGAGACCAACAAGTGATCTCCCTGCATCTCCCCCCCCGGTCACCTCTCCTGCTCGGCCTCCCTGCTGCAGCCTGTGACATGCCGGATGCTGACGGATGATGCCCCCGAGGTCCTCCCACATGAGGAACACACATCACCTTCTCCAGCTGTTGTCACTAACTACTATCTTTGAGTTTGATGGCCTTTCTAACTACATTCCTCCCCTCTCGCTGTCACCTGGGCTCAGGAGGGCTACAAATCACGCCGCCGATGTTGTAGCAACCGAGGAGAGCTGTTGTGGACGACGCACGCCTTCTTCTATAGGATAAAAGGTTCCTCTCCTCTGTTAAACAATCAGCCGTTTCAAAGGAGAAGAAGTCGAAGCAGCGCGGCGCCGAGCTGTGAGGCAACGTTGCTGCTGATCATCAATCAACCACAATCGCCGCCTCGTGGTCGTCTTCCTCCACCAACCGGTCAAGACGCAGTTTACATCCACGTCCGTCCAGACTCATGTACAGTAACACGTGTGGAAGGATTCAAAGCACTCGCTGTATAAATCCGACATGACAAACACGCCGTCTTCACTTTAGAGACTATTTCTTATCACCTGAAGCTCAAAACCGATCAGCGTGTGGTCGACTACGAGGCTTCAAAGATGGAAGCTGCTGCGAAGACGCTACAAATTCTAGAACCTGGATGTTTCACACAGAACGACTCTATAATCAGCACAACTTCAAGCTGGACACCAAAGACGAGAGTCACCGATTTAATATCCGACCAAATGTATGAAATATGATCACAACCGTTGAATAATGGCCAGAAAAGTGTTTTTGCAGAGCGTGATGATGTCACAGTGAAGTTGACCTTTGACCTTTTGGATAAAACACGTCATCATTCTATCTTATTAGACATTTTACGGTACATTTTGTCGTGAACACCGTATTCTTATCGGTTCATCCTGGTGTCTGAGTGGATATTTGTGGCAAATCAAACTAAAAATAACTCCTAGATATCGTTTAAAAAGATTATGATACCCTTAAAGCATTCAGTTGCGTAAAACGCCACCACCTCCCCTCCTCATCCGAACGATTTTTACATGAATACATTTTTAAAAAAGTTATCAACTTCATCAAACACGTCGCGCTCGCCTTCGTTACCATAAAGGAACTGTTCACCCAAACATGTAAATCCAGTCATCATCTCCTCCGTCCTGATGATACAAACAAAACATTTCTGGAGCTTCACAGTAAAACAGAGTTGCAGCATTCTGCTAAACAGCTGAAGTAGCTGGAGACTTGATTTAAAGCGTGTAAAAAAGGGTGTAAAAAACTTCTTTAAGAATTCAAATTGGGATCTTTTCAGTCCCCAGCTACTTCGGGGTGAGCAGGTAATGACTGATTTTTCTTTTCTGGGTGTTCCTTTACAGCACAGATGCCCAAACTTCATCAGTAGTCGGGTCAAAACTTGAACTTAAAGGTAGTCCACGGGCCAAAAGCAAAGCACCGACTGTATGTTAGTTTCGTGCCCTCTGTGATCAGATTCTTCTTTTTTTCTAGAAAACAAGTGGCCTAGTTTGAACCTCATGACGGGCCAACTATCCATCTTCAACACGGAGAACAAAGATGAAATTAATCAACTCGAGTCAAAAATCTATCGACCAGACGAAACGGCACGCTAATCTTGATCGCAGGTAATTGGTGTTTCAAATATCGCTCCGCTGCAACGTTCCTTCAAAAGTCAACAGTTTGCATCAGGCACCAGTGTAACGAAACACCGAGAGCACACAGACTTAACCTGTATAATATCTACGTGGGATGAAGACCGCTGCCACATCGTTCTGGGCGGGTGTTGAATGGACAGTGGTTTCAGAATGGCTCTCTTATTTTTGGCTCCGGTGCTCGGCGGTCATGCCAAGAGAGAGAAAACCAGACTACAGGAATAATTCATGTGATGAAAACTGAAGTGATGATACTTCAAAAAAAAAAAAGGTAAAAACAGAAGGTTGTTCCCCCGTTTCCAGCCTCTCGATTGTGTTTAGATTTGCTGATTTGCTTTTGTCTTCTGGACAGCTGGCCACACAGTTTGGAGATGAATCAGTTGTTATCTGCATTAAGCGCAGACCTACGTTGCGTGCAGCCCCGCTGACCAGTTTGGGAAGCATGTGAGCGGAATGAGAGCAGAGGTCGACCTCCACGCAGAGGTCAGAGCAGAACCAGGGGAATGATTTAAGCTTTAAAGGACGTCAGTGTCAGTGTGGGCCTGAATGTGTGTGTGTGTGTGTGTGTGTGTGTGTGTGTGTGGTGCTGCCTCTCCAGCGGGATGAGATAAAACGAGCCCTCACCACAGTCGTCCTCTGTGGCCGAGCTCAGCTTCGAGATTTACAGCATCTGAGCAGACATCCGTCTCCCCTGCAGTGGCCGTTGGCCCATGACATCTAAGAATTCCATCTAATGGAATTAACTTTTGCTTCCAACACAGAGATGTAATGAGGAACTCTTAAAAGAAACTCCTGCCTCTGGGCTAAGCTGCCCGAGACGCACAAAACAAAAGGTCCCTGCCTGGCAGAGTTTAAATACCTTGTAAGATAATGGAGGAGCTTAGGCTAGCTGCCACTCGGCGCAACAATGCCGGGCTGTTACTGACTCAACACTTGAGTTTATAACTGGATCTATTAAGAGAAGGCCTCTTTCTGCCTTTTATGTTTATAGAAACAGCTTAGCTCTATGCAGATATCTCTAAGAGCAACACATTAAATCAGACCCCGACAGAATCTCAGTTAATCCTCGTATTAAAGTACAATGTCAGGATTGTATTTTGTGCTCTTTCACCCAAAATCTTGAACCAATCAGCAGCAAGTCAGGAGTGGGCCGAGTGTTTAAAACATAAAAACCGTCAGTGTTTGTGGAGACAAAAACAATGTTTGAGCAACAAAAGCCCATCATGGTTTTTTAGTAAATTTTGGCTGGTGATAATCCCGCGGTGAGGCCGGTCCCTGCAGAACCCCCCGCGAACTGTTTTGTTTTCTTGCACAAGAATATAAACACAACCTCGAGCTAACCTCTGCGCCGGAGCGGTTTTTGGTCATTTCCACAAAACGGTGTTTCAGCATCAGCAAAAAAAAAAAAAATCCAAAAGATCGACGGCATTATGACAGACTGCAGTGCGGTGAGGACCCGAGGAGATCCTGGGGGGGCAGACTCGCCTCGGCCAGAGCTGCAAACTAACAAACACACAAAGGGTTTTGATGTGTAACTGTGGCGGCCACTCAACAATTTGCACCCACGCAATTTTCTGTGAGCTTTAACACAAAAATGCAGACCCTTGGGGAGGAAAGAAAAAATAGACGTCTGCAACTAATTGACAAAATCAGAGGGTTGCCTGTCTTAGTGTCCATTAGCAGAGAATGTAGCACGGACCACCCTCCGAGACGCTTTGTTCACACTTAGGGCTGTGTGGTGAGAGAGTCCCGTTTCAAACATCCACCTCGTTGTGGTACATGGACAATAGATTATGTACCACCAATAAATTCACAGTATAATAACAGTAATTCACATTCATCGGGGGAATAAAATCTGCGCACGTACCCTCCTTGACTTCATCCACAGCAGGTTTTAAACTCTCTTCTTTCCTCTGCTTTATGGCCTGCAGATCCTTCTTCAGCTGCCGCGCCTCTTTCCGCAATTCATCACTGCGAAGGGGAGAGAAACGAGGTTGAAGAATTTAAACTCAACATATATATATATAACTGTTGTAAAGGATTACACCTGCGACGGACAAGAACGATGACAGAGCAACAGGTTCGCCGGCAAAAAGCCAGTCATGACAAATGTGTGGAGAAAAGTTTGAGCAGACTCTCGGCTCCGCTGGCTCCTGCTGCAGAATAAACATATACATCATCTGAAAAAATGAATGTTCTCCACCAACAAACATCAATTGTTCTGAAACGTTAAGCCTCTCAGAATGTAAAGCTCGCGGCTGCTGATGGTGTGGGTACGTGAAACGAACATTAAACACTCTGTGAAGTGATTTTCTTTTAATCGGGAGTCAAATCCTAAATCAAGTCCTAAATCAAGACTAGTAAGTCCTAAATGAAGTCCTACGTCAAGACTAGTAAGTCCTAAATGAAGTCCTACGTCAAGACCAGCAAGTCCTTTCAAGTCCTAAATCAAGACCAGCAAGTTCCAAGTCAAGTCCTAAATCAAGACCAGCAGGTTCCAAATCAAGTCCTAAGTCAAGACCAGCAAGTCCTAAATCAAGTCCTAAATCAAGACCAGCAGGTTCCAAGTCAAGTCCTAAGTCAAGACCAGGAAGTTCCGAGTCAAGTCCTAAGTCAAGACCAGTAAGTCCAAAATCAAGTCCTAAGTGAAGACCAGCAAGTCCTAAATCAAGACCAGCAGGTTCCAAGTCAAGTCCTAAGTCAAGACCAGGAAGTTCCGAGTCAAGTCCTAAGTCAAGACCAGGAAGTTCCGAGTCAAGTCCTACGTCAAGACCAGCAAGTCCTAAATCAAGTCCTAAGTCAAAAGTAGCAAGTCCTAAATCAAGTCCTAAGTGAAGACCAGCAAGTCCTAAATCAAGTCCTAAGTCAAGACCAGCAAGTCCTATATCAAGCCCTAAATGAAGACCAGCAGGATCCAAGTCAAGTCCTACGTCAAGACCAGCAAGTTCCTGTAGTCAAGTCCTAAGTCGAGACCAGCAAGTCCTATATCAAGTCTTAAGTCGAGACCAGTACATTTCAAATCAGGTCCTAAGTCAAGACCAGCAAGTTCGAAATCAAGACCAGCACCATCAACTGTTGTAAAGGATTACACCTGCGACGGACAAGAACGATGACAGAGCAACAGGTTCGCCGGCAAAAAGCCAGTCATGACAAATGTGTGGAGAAAAGTTTGAGCAGACTCTCGGCTCCGCTGGCTCCGGCTGCAGAATAAACATATACATCATCTGAAAAAATGAATGCTGATGTTCTCCACCAACAAACATCAATTGTTCTGAAGCGTTAAGCCTCTCAGAATGTAAAGCTCGCGGCTGCTAATGGTGCGGGTACGAGAAACGAACATTAAACACTCTGTGAGGGTCGGGTCGGGTCTGAGCAGAACCGGGTGAGAGTGTGGTCCTTGTGAAGTGATTTTCATTTAATCGGCAGTCAAGTCCTAAATCAAGTCCTAAATCAAAACTAGCAAGTTCCAAGTCAAGTCCTACGTCAAGACCAACAAGTCCTAAGTCAAAAGTAGCAAGTCCTAAATCAAGTCCTAAATCAAGACCAGGAAGTTCCAAGTCAAGTCCTACGTCAAGACCAGCAAGTCCTAAATCAAGTCCTAAGTGAATTCAAGATTCAAGATTCAAGATTCATTTTATTTGTCAAATATGCCATATGTGCAACATATAACACAGATGAAATTTCATTTCAGTTACAACCCGTCCAAGAAACACAAAAAACAGACAATACGTGGGGAGGACAGGAGTGGGAAGAACTGTGGGTCAGCCGCGAGCAGCGCCCCGTTTACTTAGAGGAAAAGGAGAACAAGAGGAACAGAGAGGGAAAAAAAGGCAACTCCAAACTAGGCTCCTGTAGGGGGGGCCCAGTGTGGGATTAGGAAAAAAACACCTCGGCACATAAGCAACATATGTGACATCACAACAAAACTCAAGGACTTGCACATGTGGGATGGGGGGAGGGTGTTGGGGGGGGGGGCCGCAGCATAGGCACAGGGGGGTGCGAGCGCTCTTGGCTGCTCTGCAACAACCCTCCATGCTGTACTGCAACAAGGGGAAGGAGGGGGGAGTGGGGGCCAAGAAGGCGTTGAGTTACTGGGGGGGTGTACGTGTTGAATGTGTCTTCGTGTATGCGTAAGCCTGTGTCCTTCATTCCCTCCCAGCTTCAACCATTGTCTCTGCCGTCTGGCTGGTGATAACCCACGGCCGTTGCCGTGGAGACGACCTCGGAGAGTTCTGATCCAGAACAAAGTTCACAGGAGTAGGGGGTGGTGGGGAGGGGAGACAGGGCCGGAGCATCTTGTCTGCATAACATCCAGGAGAGTGGAGAGAAAACCGGCCTTGAGAAGGCTGGTTATCTAGGGAGCCAATGAAGATTACAATTTGTTTTGGGGACAGGCAGACGCTGGAATTTTTCTGTCTGCCTTGAGTCTCTCAGGGTCTCACGGTGGCTGGATCAATAAATCCGAATTTGGTGGCCAATTTCAGCCGAGCCGAGTCGACAACTAGGACCAGCAAGTCCTAAATCAAGTCCTAAGTGAAGACCAGCAAGTCCTAAATCAAGTCCTAAGTTAAAAGTAGCAAGCCCTAAATCAAGACCAGCAGGTTCCAAGTCAAGTCCTAAGTCAAGACCAGGAAGTTCCAATTCAAGTCCTACGTCAAGACCAGCAAGTCCTAAATCAAGTCCTAAGTCAAGTCCTAAATCAAGACCAGCAAGTTCCAAGTCAAGTCCTAAGTCAAGACCAGCAAGTCCTAAATCAAGTCCTAAGTCAAGACCAGGAAGTTCCGAGTCAAGTCCTAAATCTAGACCAGCAAGTTCCAAGTCAAGTCCTAAGTCAAGACCAGCAAGTCCTAAATCAAGTCCTAAATCAAGACCAGCAATTCCTAAATCTGGTCCTAAGTCAAGACCAGCAAGTCCTAAATCAAGTCCTAAGTCAAGACCAGGAAGTTCCGAGTCAAGTCCTAAATCTAGACCAGCAAGTTCCAAGTCAAGTCCTAAGTCAAGCCTAAGTCAAGACCAGCAACTCCTAAATCAAGTCCTAAGTCAAGACCAGCAAGTTCTAAATCAAGTCCTAAGTCAAGCCTAAGTCAAGACCAGCAACTCCTAAATCAAGTCCTAAATCAAGTCCTAAGTCAAGACCAGCAAGTTCCAAGTCAAGTCCTAAATCAAGTCCTAAGCCAAGACCAGCAAGTCCCAATTCAAGACCAATAAATCTTTCATCAAGACCAACAAGTCCTTGACGAGGCCTTCACAAAATTCAGTGCCTTTGTATTGGAGTCAAAGTCGCAGGTCTTTCTGATTGCGTCAGGTCTAAATCCATCAGATTCATTATTGTAGTCCGACTGAAGTTGTGTGACTCGAGTTATCTGCTGAAGCTTACGTACGCAGGAAATATGCACGTAGATCAGAGCACAACATCCTGGACGACAGCCACGTGATGTTATTCCACGTTGTGTTCAGTAAACCGCATAAACGTGCTGCGATAGATGAAATACACAACTGTCAAACGCTGCTCGTTGCCCAAGTAATGAAAAACTTTTATACTTCCTTCCTCAAGTGGCACAATATTAAGTGTTACAGGCGCAGCTCATGTCCAACAACCCTCATAAAACCTTTAACTGGACGACAGCAGCGGGCCAAGACACATCCTTTCTCCCTCGACTCAAGGTAGCGTCCTTTTTGGCGAGTGGCCCGAAGCCGAGCTCATGCGAGGCTCAACGCTAGAAGTCCGATGCTGATTATTGTTCACATTCACATGATCGAGACTGCTGCCAGTTGCGCAGCAGATATGTTATGTTAGGAAATGATAATATTTTTGTACTGCCTGACAGCTCTGTTTTTGTCCCATTCTCTCGCGGAGCCACAAAGCACAGGTAAGCTGCACAGTCTGGGCCCCTGGCCTAGAAACATGTGAGGCATCTCCAGACCAAACAATGGCTGCCTTTGTTTCTTACATCTGCTTCTCCCGACTGACATTCATTTATATCCTTTTCTTCCCTTTTATCTGGAACTTTCATTCCCCCTGTTTTAACTTTCCAACACTCGTGCTACCTTTGTTTAATTCTCCGACATCGTCTGTGGCGAAGCATCGAGGCATCAAACTGAGTGATATTTTAACTTTAAGTGCCTTGGCAAATATTAACGACTGCGGCTGACTTGATGTCATGCCTCTTCCTCGTTAGCTTCCCCGCTGCTCCCGAGGATACACATGAGGAATCAGTCAGACATACAGTTGTTAGTCGTTTTTTTTTTTTTTTTTTCCTGAAGAAAAAATGTTGCAGCTGAATCCAGACCCGGCTGCCAAGAGCAGAGCTGGTTGGCAGAGTCAGACTTGGCCTGCGTGAGGAAGTCGCCTGCTCAGCTCTGTCTCGGAGCAATGACAACAAACCTCTTCTCCGAGACACACCATTTATAAACAGCATGGTAATGATCCTCAGATGTGTCGGACCAGAGGTGAGCAAAGTAACGTATCAATTCAAGGCCATTCACAATTTCACATAACAGGTGGAAGCCTGCTAAACTTGGTAGAATTCACAGAATTTCAGAATTCAAGGTGTTTTATTTGGGCTAAAACACCTTAATGTAAGACAGCATCACAGGTAAATATATGAGGTTTAAAGGGATATTCCGGTGTAAATTTAATCCATGGTCTAACACACCGTGACACCGAGTAAGACTCCCCTTCGAGAGGTCAAGTTAGCTGACTGCTAGCTTAGCTAGTTTTAGCAACCTCAGAAAAGACCGCATCGATAACAATACACTGCAGCTTATGTCTCCAACTAGAAACCGCCATCAAAAAGCCACAATTAATGGTGAGAACAGCAGCAAACTTCAGCAACAGTACATGTACAGTCCCAGCACACAGTACGAAGCATCAAACATCTGCTAGCTTTGCTGGATTTGTATTAAAAACACAGCTCAACTCACCCTCTCCTCCAGCAGCCTGCCTGTGTGGGGAAGCCCTGACGAGTCGATTACCGAGTGCAGGAGATTTCTGCAGCTCAAGGGTGAAAATGTCTGATTATTACTCCATGGGATGCTCAGTTCTTATTATCGAGAGCTGACAGGGAAAATAACGGAAGTAATGGAGTAATAATCAGACATTTTCATCCTTGAAAATCTAATTAATTAATTAATTCTTAGGTTGCTAAAACTAGCTCAGCTCGCGGTCAGCAAACTTGATCTCTCGAGGGGGAGTCTTACTCGGTGTCAAGGTGTGTTAGACCATGGATTAAACTTACACCGGAATATCCCTTTAACTGAGGCTTAAAATGTTTAAAAATTACATGAGAATGTCTTTTGAAGTCAGTGATTGTCTACATTTGAAGGATTACTTTAACTGTCTTTAAAATACATCATCATAATCCTGTTTAAAGCCAGTGTAGAGAATGTTTTGTGAGGTGATTTAACAGAGGTTGCATAATGTATCAAGGCTGACACAAGACCAGATTTCTAAACTTCAAAACAAGTGTCAAGAAACAAAACAAACCAAAAAAAAGTCCTGAGCCCCGAAAATAGAATGAATCATTTTCTTTTTTTAAATTAACATCCTGCACACAGTGCTGGTACAGAAAAAGTCAGTCTCAGGTCAAAAAAAATCTTTTTTATAGCTTTGGTACAATTGATAGCATCAAATATAATATGATATACTAGTTTGTTTAGAGGCGACACAAAACAACACACACATCTCGATCACATCTCGATTTCAAAGGATATGCTCCTCTTCTGTTTTGACTATGATTTAATCAGAGTCAAAACAGAAGAGGAACAAAGAGTCCTTTGAAATCGAGATGCACTGATCTGCTTTTGTTTTCAGTTTCTGATTCTGACCTGAATTTGTATGTCTGCTGATACTAAAACTATTTCTTCTTGAATATTGTTGATATTATGAGTAAGTATATGCATCAATCAGTGAATCTGGATCCGTTCGTGGATCCGTCACATCATTTTTGACAACACTAGTCCATAGTATGTGTCTAAAACGCTGGATCCTACACTTCCCACAATGCAACTTCTTTTGGTAAAGATTTGTAGTTTCCAAAGCTCATAGTCTCCAGGGTTGTTTTCTCAGACCTGAATAAACCACAGGCGATAATATACAACTGTTTTCACAGGCTTTATAGCACACCTCATGACCAGTAAACTGATCTGTATGTGTAAAACTGCCCGTCTACGTCAGCTCCCGAGGCAACAGATGTGCAGCGAGGCCAGAAACCTGCTGTCTGAATCACTGGTGTGTCCGTGGAAAATGCTGCAGAATTATGCAATGAGACGAAATTCATGCTAGCAAAGACAAAGAAGAAGGACAGAAGTAGATACCTAGCTGGATTACTGTGCACAAACTAGAACAACTGTATGACCTGATACCTGATGACCATCGACTGCAGGGCTGCAACATTTTGTCCAGTTGACTTCTGTGTGTTTTAGTAAAGTTAATCATCTGTCGTCAACAGGATTTCCCCTTACATCATAACTTAAAGGGATATTCCGGTGTAAGTTTAATCCATGTTCTAACACATCTTGACACCGAGTAAGACTCCCCCTCGAGAGGTCAAGTTAGCTGACCGCTAGCTTAGCTAGTTTTAGCAACCTCAGAATTAATTAATTAATTAGATTTTCAAGGATGAAAATGTCTGATTATTACTCCATTACTTCCGTTATTTTCCCTGTCAGCTCTCGATAATAAGAACTGAGCATTCCATGGAGTAATAATCAGACATTTTCATCGTTGAGCTGCAGAAATCTACTGCACTCGGTAATCGACTCGTCAGGGCTTCCCCACACAGGCAGGCTGCTGGAGGAGAGGGTGAGTTGAGCTGTGTTTTTAATACAAATCCAGCAAAGCTAGCAGATGTTTGATGCTTCGTACTGTGTGCTGGGACTGTACATGTACTGCTGCTGAAGTTTGCTGCTGTTCTCACCATTAATTGTGGCTTTTTGATGGCGGTTTCTAGTTGGAGACATAAGCTGCAGTGTATTGTTATCGTGCGGTCTTTTCTGAGGTTGCTAAAACTAGCTAAGCTAGCGGTCAGCTAACTTGACCTCTCGAGGGGGAGTCTTACTCGGTGTCAAGGTGTGTTAGACCATGGATTAAACTTACACCGGAATATCCCTTTAATTTGCACCAACTCAGCCGAATAAATCTAAAATCAATCAAGTGAGACTGAATAAATGACCATTTCCAGATCTAAAGGTTGTCGTCAGTCCTGAGCAGAGTTCTTTAATTAAAAAAAATTATCTGCTCGAGCTTTTGTGAAATTTCATTTTCATTTTTGGGGAAAAATTAAATAGTATCTTTGGAGTGGGACCCCTGACCCGCCCACCAGATACATGCACTGCAAAGCCTGGAGAACAAAACACTGCTCAAACATGATGCAAGGCTCCTTCCTCAGCACCGTCCGGCCTCGTCTCCAGGCCAGAGAGGTGAAGCTCTCACGCAGATCTCCTACAGTGACAAACGCTCGGCGATAATTTTTTTTCTGCCTGCCTTGACACGCCGCCATTCGGAAAACAAGAGAGACGTATCCGAGGCAACAGCCAAACAATCGGCTCCACAGCCCCGGTGCCAATAAAAGAGAAAGAGGCCAGAGAGGACAGGAAAAGCCCTGACAACACCTGTTAAGACACACCTTGGGGCTCAGCAAATTCCTCCCGAGACCCTGACATCACACACCACAAATTATTTTGTTTCTACACACTCAGGAATAATACGAGAGACAGCTTTCTCTTACCAGAATACACACATCACAATCTGTCGGATTATAGAGTATTTTTAAATTATCAATATTTGAGATTTCAAGAACGACAAATTGGCCAGTAATCGTTTTAATAATAAGGCCCCCGTACAAGAAATACACAAAGCAGGACTTTAATGAAAAGTGCTTTTAATTAAGGGGCAACGTTTATACTTTTACTGATATCTGTGATAAACTAAGTTACGGCTCTAATTCAAGTATGTCCGTCGTATTGATAATTAATCAATTGTTAAGTACTTTTAAAGCAAGAATGCAGATCATTTACTGCTGTTCTCCGTTTTACATCAACATAAATATAATATCTTTGAGTTCTGGACAACAAGAGAAGAAGAGAAGAAGACACGACCTACGAGTTTTAAGAGATTATGATGAGCATTTATCACTAAGAAGCAATTAATCTATTAATCATGAAAATAACTGCAAGAGAAAGTTTCCCTGGAATATATTTAACGTATTATTTGATTTCTTTATGTTAAAGTACTTTTTTTAAAATGTATGATTCACACAAATAACACAATATACCTCGACGTCAAATCAGGGGTTGGTGAGATTGAGGAAACCAGCGAGTGCAAGCTACATTTCTCAGCTAAGTATCCAACTGATAAATCCTTCCTCCTCCTCCTCGCTGGCCAGCTGGGAGATTTGTTAGCAGCTAGTTCGCTTTTTTTAGCCAAATAATTACTCTGTTAAATGCTACAATCACATAAACACAAGTAAAATATCCATTACGAACGTTCCTCGGACTGAAAAGGCTAACTGACGCTACGAGTTAGCTGCTGAACGGTAATAATACCTCGATGCTACCGAGGCGTGTAATAATACGATACTTGGCGGTATTGTGTTATTTCCAGGTGTCGTTAAAGACACACTGTGTCGTGTTTTAAGTAATTTATTACCTCAAATCAGCGTCTTCATTCATAAATAAGTCCTCATTGGTGTAAAATGATCTCTGCCAACAATCTCACTTCTCCTCCTGAGGGAAGAATCACACATTGTGACGTGAAGCAGGAAGTTGGGCGTGAAGAGAAGCAGGGCAGTTTCTGCTTTTCTCCCAGAATCCTCTTCCCGTTTAACATTGGGGCTTATGGGGCAGTTGCTGGAGTTTGTGTCGGTTAGACGCAGATAATTCAAAAACCGTACATCCTCCCGATAAAGTGGACACGTTGCCAGACAGAAGACAAGTGTGGCTACGTTCTTGGAAAATATCACTATTGTAGTGTGAAATCTGTGGCTAGGATCGTCATCTAAAGAAACATTTTCGGAGAGTTTTTTTCAGGCTCCCCCACTCTGCCAGTTGGTGCTGCGCGAACATTCCGCAATACACACTCACTGAAAATCCTGAATTTTTTCGAAATCACTCACGATCAATTAAGGGTCACCGTTCAAAAACTAAACATCGTAGAAAGAAAGTTCAAATACAACTCAAATAGATAAGACTTGTGCCTACATTTTAAAGTTTGAATGGTGTCTCTAGGTCAAAGTCTGCCAGAGCAGGAGATGTTTGAAAAACGTCAATGATTTTGCGACTCTTTTGACCCCGTCCCATTCATTCCTTATGGGAAGTTTTTCATACGGAGGCTTCCATGTCCTTCTGCTCTATAAAAAACGATGAACTGCTGAGAGGGACAAAAAGCTCTACGTGGTACAGATAAGGCTAAAGGCGTTTTCACTCAGAGCCAGCGTGACTGTGGAACGGAGAAGGAGCTTAGCCAGACGCGCTCGTCAGCTGCAGTTTGAAGTCTGTTTGAAATAACGTACCTCATCACCCGAAACTAAACTTGATGAAGTGCTGTTTGAAGACATGTTGTTGTCACAGCTTCTTGAATCTTGACACATCCCGCCTGCCGTAGTTCCAACAGGCTGCAACGCACGTTTGAAAACGCGAGGCGCTAGAGAGCAGTATTCGTTTGGATGCAGAATAACATTTAACCACCAGATGGGAGGAATAATTCCACAGTGTGTCTTTAAAAAGAAGAGAAAAAAGTATAGATATAGTTGTATAAACTTTTCGAATTTTGCAGGTACACAGGTAGCCCGTTTAATTATTTCAAAAAGGCTGAATGAACCACAGACACTGGATTTTTATCTTTTAGCCGTCATAGCATTTGATTTATTCATTGCTGCTGGGATGTTGAGCAATTTTCTACAAATACGACAAAAAAAATGCTTCTAAAATCACTTACCAACCAGAGCTTGAAGTTTATTATCCAGAAGGAGACTCTGGTGGTCATTTAAAAAAACATCAGCAGAGACATTAGTCATTAGTTGCCAGATAAACAGGCCTTAACGGGCAACGCTGACACATAATGAATCCTTTCTGTGAATCCCTCCTCGTCTCGGTGGCCTGCGTCTGCCAGCTACTGTCACTCTCTCCGTACAATTCAGAAACAGTGAAACCCGGAGAGCTGTGGATGATTAACTTTTCATAAAGAAAGCATATGAAGTGATTGGCAGCAGACCAAGAAACTCTCTCATGATTCAGAACCTTGCATTTAATACTCCAGTGTCTGGCAGGAGTCTGAGGCTGACACAGGAATTCGACAACCTTAAAAATAGTACGCCGATGACTGTATGGTTCATCAAAAATTCAATCGTTTTCCAAAATGTACAAGCAGGCGTGCTTTGCCTTTTTTGGATTTCTCGGGATTCTTATTTTTCCAGCCTTCGAGAAATGGAATAACTGATAAAGTCGAGCTGTTTTAAAGTTAAAAAACAGCCGCGGTGTGATCACAAGTGTGTATTTAAAAAAGGAAAATTTAACACCCAAGTCTTATTTCGAGTAAGTACACCACAGGGATGGCAGCGGCAGCCGCTTCTCCCTGCTACGGTGGACTCGAACCAGTCTAACGACTGAGCAAGTGATGTGGATGAATGTGCTAGAATAACAAGATGGCTGGGTGAACTCCCCTCAGGGGGCACTCCATGGCTTGGTCAAAAGCCAAGGAGAACTGTGAGCTGGAGTGGAGGAATCCAACCTCAACACAGGAATTTGCATGACTTTGCAGAGCGATCTGGACCAACACATTACCCACGCAGTGGACCAAGGTTCCTCTTTTAGAGCGGCTTATCTGCCTCGCAATTATCGACCAGATCCTTCGTCCGTCTGTTAGTGAGCCGTGATGGAAGAAAGTGTTTTCTGTTATCATTTATACCGCTGGCTGCTGGTGGTGAATTTTTCTATTCCTCTAGAACGGTTTGGGGAGAAAAACACACAGCAAACGTGCACATTTCCAAATGTTGACGTTGATCACAGTCCAAGTTGTGTTCTGCTGCTTTTTTATTCATTTTCAAAAAAAAAAAAAAAGTCTTAACCCCCTTCGTCCTAGACATGCATCGCTGTCTGGAACTGTTTCCAGCGAGCGAATGCCCCATATGGGGTAGACATGCTACAGTGGGCCAGAGATGTGTAAACCTGGCAGTTCCAAAACATACACAATCCGGCTGCCAAGAACTGGATTATCTCAAGCAGTTTTCTGCACAAAAGCAGCGCTGAATGCTTTCTTGATCTCTGCAACCTTTCCCTGCGAACGCGTTAGGGTTATGACCGATGACAAGAGACAGGTGCAGCCAATTAATAGAGAGTGACGCACCGTCCGGGGGTTCGGCCACTCGGGCAGGATAATTAGTGTCTGATGTCCCGTTTAGGTTACACCGTCCGCAAGGCGAGAAGGATTATTTCTTAAACAGCAACGTGGCAGAAAGCCAAAAATTCAGAAACAATAACATGAAGACGAGAACCGTAACGATCACTCACTGAAATCGATGATCGATGAATTTCTTTTCCATCAGTTTCATTAAATAGTTTGAATGATTAAAAAAGAAAATAATCAGAAAGCTTAAATACATAATGAATAAAATCGGACACGCAGCGCAATCAGAGAGTGTTACAGGTCTTTGAAACCAAACAATGTCTTGTCTAACTAGATTTTACAGTCCTGACAAAAGCTGGTCACAGACTCCTCGAGGTCGCCCTAAAGGCCCCCACACACCGCTCAAGGCCGACTTCCTTCTCCGACCACTCCGTCGGCTCTGTTCGGTAGAAAAGTCACATTGAAACACACCGCCCCGGCTACACAGCAGCGTATATGTTCTGCGCCTGCGTGAAATGCAATAAGTCTCACAGTCAAGCACACACAGTGTTAGCTCGGCATTACTTGCGTGATGTCGTATTACGGTGGTCTCTCTTCCACCAGGGCAGCCAGCTGCTCCTCAAAGTCCTCGGTCCACACAGCCATGGCTTCCAAACATACGCTGGTTTATCCCCAAAATAACGAGCGGTGAAGTGTTGTTTGTAACTCTGTGCCGTCTCTGTTTATGTGGTTTGTTTACCGTCGTCACTTCCGCCGCCCCTCCCACACGCCGCGCTGATTCGCTGGCACACCGCCAATCAGAATGGTCACTGAACAGCTGGCTAACAACCAATCAGAGTATCCGACGGCGTCCGACCTCAGACGGCCGACTTCGCATGTTCAGTCGGATCCGACGCAGCTGAACACACCGAACAGAGCAGCTCCCGAACTCGTCCGACTCTCTCCAAACGCTTCAGACGTCCGACGTTTTAGCCGATTTATCAAAATCTGGTTGATTACGTCCACACTTTCCGAGAAGGATCACAACAACCAATGAGAGAGGCATCACAGAGCAGCTGACGGTGCTGCCAAACGTTGTGGCCCTTGAGGCTAACGTTAGCTAGCATACAACCTCCAGCTCTCACTAAAAACCCCCATGCTCACTGCGTCCAGACTTGTTTAACCTTCTGCTTTTACTGCAGCAAGTTGTTTACGTCTGCTTCCCCATGAGGTCACGTGAGAGGGATCACGTGCGAGCGCTGCTTCAGTCTGCAGCGGCATGAAGCCAGAGACACGCTGTAGACACGCCCCCTGTAGCTGCACATGGCGGTGTTTGCCGTCTACTCAAATATGTATTTATTAGGGGTGTCACGATTCTCCAAATCCTCGATTCGATTACAGTTTCGATTCTAAGGTCCCGGTTCGATTCGATTCTCGATTTTTACATGCAGTTTGGCTGTGAATAAAGGCGACGGCTCCTCCAGATACAGCAAAGCTCCCTGGTCTTATTTCCCGACCAGCTCAACACGTGAAAGGGGGTTCACCCCGAAGGGAAACAGAAACTTCGGCCCTGGAGGAAATCATCTCCCCTGTGCTTCCTGACCACGGTCCGGGAGCTGAACAGGATTTAACACCATGCTATCGTTTGACTGGCTGTAGCTAACAGCTACTGGCTTAGCTAGTAGCTAAGCTAGAGGAGGCTGAACTCGCAGCGCTTCAACACCTGTGTGCTTTTTTCCGTTTGGCAAGCCGACCAGACACGACGTGGAGGCGAGGCAGCATCGACGATTCCATTTTCCGTATTTTCCGCACTATAAGGCGCACCTAAAAACCTCCAATTTTCTCAAAAGCTGACAGTGCGCCTTATAATCCGGTGCGGCTTATATATGGACCAATATTGAGCCACAACAGGTCTCGCAACTACGGTAAGCAGCCGCCGACTTCATTTTCCCCCGTAGAAGAAGAAGCGCGCGGTGCATGCTGGGATATATGACTGCGCGAGGCTGATATATCAGTCTCAACTGTGGTCCGAGCTTTCAGGAAGGCAGGAGTTGTCACTGAACTGCTAGACAACAGCAGCGACACTGACTCGATTAATGACGACTTCGGCCCGACGGAGCCGGGCATGTCGGATGCCCGGCTCCGTCGGGCATCCGACTGACAACGGAGTTGTCAGAACGCTGGTTTGTAATCTATTAATAAAGTTTGACTGAACTATCTGACTGTTTTGTTGACATTCCCTTTAGCGCAGCTCCATCTAATGGATGCATAACGTAACCCCAGCCTCTACTGTAGCGTCTATTCTATGCGGCTTATAATGCGGTGCGGCTTATATATGAACAAAGTTTTAAAATAGGCCATTCATTGAAGGTGCGCCTTATAATCCGGTGCGCCTTATAGTGCGGAAAATACGGTAATTCGAAGTTCGAGATTGTGACTTAATTTCGGTCGATTTCGAATTAAAATCGAGATCGTGACACCCTTAGTATTTATGTTTCCAAACTGCACCAAATTCAACCCTGCACGTCCTTCGACCCTCAGCGACAAACCTGCCAAGTGTGAAGCAGATCAGAAAAACGGTTCTCAAGATACACGAGTAACAGACGGACGTTTAACGTTAGTTTTTCAGATTTTTTTTACACACCGGATGATTGTCTGAGAAAATAATCCAATCATTTAATGACATACCGTGAAGGACGATGTGATAATCTTGATTTTTTAAAGCCTCGCTGTGTTCACCGTATGTAAGTACGAGATAACAAGTGGTATAAATAACAGGAAGTGCAGCGCTGTCATTATCTCGAGCCTGCACTAACTGAAAAGCGATTAGCAGAGACAGCAGAGGGAGCCAGGCGCTGCTGGCAGAAGCAGCTCTCACTGTGTCCCGCAGCCATATGGAAGCGTTTTGCTTCCCCAGTCATGCCCCGTCGGGTTTAACAAAAGTGGCGACTACCACATACACTGCTTTTGGGACTTCATTCAGTGGTGTCTTTTATAAAGCAGCCCCCCCCCCCTCGCCTCCGTAAAGAGGCCTACTTCAGACACGGCAAAAACCAGACTTGATCAATAGCAACATAAAAGAAGTGTCAAACTGTGAGCACAAAAGCTTAACCAGCGTTGACATCAAAACATCGCAGCGAGTCGAGACGAACTCGGGACAAACGGGATCTGTTCCGATCGATCGTGACTCTTCTCTCTCGGTTCAGGTACAGTGCGCCATTATTTGGCAACTTGCTCGTGAATGTGAACAAGTCCAAGCATTTTGCAATCATGGAATATTGCAGTGGAATATCATCTGGCAGCCGGAGAGCAGCGTAAGATGCTTCTGACCTGATGTAAAAACTATTTTGGTTTCAGGGAGACTCCGAATTTCAAGGTTGTCTCAGCAGCCTTGACTTTGAGGAAAGAAAAAAAAAAGATACGATCAGCTTTGTAAATTCTCCCCCAACCGAGGCCGGAGAGCTCTGCAGAGACCGGAGGACTGTCCTCCACACATATACAGGTCTTTAAAGATATAATACGTAACGTTTCTGCATTAAAATGTCTAAGAATGAGAACGAGTTGTGTACCAACATTATTTACTAAAAGGTAACAGTGTGATTCATGTGGTGGATGTTTTAAAACAAAACTGACTACAAGCAGTGAGCAGCATCGTCTATAAAATGTGATTTTATGGGAACTAAAAACAAAATAACTTTTAATATAAAACAATTATTCAAACTCCCTTTAGTGGGAGACATTACAGAATATTTGTTAATTACATCAAGACAACTATCAAGACGAGACACCTGATTTATTTCAGCTGTTTGACGTCGTGTTGATGATGTGGTCGTCTCATTTCAGAGGAGACAGATTATTCTCATTTTCAAGTTCATTATCACTTTAACTTTAACTAGTTCTTGTTTTCAAGACAATTATCTGAGTCAGCACCGCTCACAACAACAGAGCAGCTGTGCTAAATCAATTTCTATGAGCCAAACTAGCTGCCATAAATTATGCAAATGTGTGACATGGTGATGTAGTGTGATGTCACAAAGTGATGGGATTAAAGGCGGGACTACTGACGAGGCGTTCCAGGAGCAGTGTTTTCTGCGGGAGAGACGAGCTTCTGTCGGTTCGGACTTTAATCTTTTTAACTTTCGAGACCTTTTACGTGCACAAGAACATTTAAGGCCGGCACACACCGGGTCGGACGTCTGAAGCGTTAGGAGAGAGTCGGACGAGTTCGGGAGCTGCTCTGTTCGGTGTGTTCAGCTGCGTCTGATCCGACTGAACATGCGAAGTCGGCCGTCTGAGGTTAGGAAGCCGTCGGATACTCTGATTGGTCGTTAGCCAGCTGTTCAGTGACCATTCTGATTGGCGGTGTGCCAGCGAATCAGCGTGGCGTGTGGGAGGGGCGGCGGAAGTGACGACGGTAAACAAACCACATAAACAGAGACGGCACAGAGTTACAAACAACACTTCACCGTTCGTTATTTTGGGGATAAACCAACGTATGTTTGGAAGCCATGGCTGTGTGGACCGAGGACTTTGAGGAGCAGCTGGCTGCCCTGGTGGAAGAGAGACCACCGTAATACGACATCACGCAAGTAATGCTGAGCTAACGCTGTGTGTGCTTTGTTCTGATAAGCTACGGTCCGCACTCCGTTCTGTCATTTCCTGTTTTTATGTTTTGGGTGACTGGCACGAGACTAGCGCCACCCGATGTTTAGGAGACTTATTGCATTTCATGCAGGCGCAGAACGTATACGCTGCTGTGTAGCCGGGGCGGTGTGTTTCAATGTGACTTTTCTACCGAACGGGTCAGACGGAGTGGTCGGAGAAGGAAGTCGGAGAAGGAAGACATCGGAGCCGGTGTGTGGGGGCCTTAAAACACACTGACGGAAAGGAAAGAATGAAAAAGCGTAATATGTCTCCTTTAAAGCGGCTGCGTCGATGAAACACCAGCTTGTGTTGAAAATCCAGCATTTTTCAAGACGTATACTCAAACTCTCAAGACTTTGTACTGAGAGAACAAACTGAAGTCCTGCGTTAGTTAAAGTCAATGAGACAGAACTGAGAAAAGTGGCTGCTTTGACATCCTCTCCCCTTTTTTCCCAGGTGACTAGATACCAGTCGGTGTTCGTCCTCGCGCTCAGAGCAGCTCAAAGCTCAAAGCAAAGCAACAGTGGGAGAGCAGAGCTCACCCTGCAACAATGCCCCCTTTGTCCCGGACTAACACTGTACCTACCAGCCTGCTCTTTGATTCCCTGCCAAGACAAACCACTGTGTTGGGTTACAGTTCTTGTAGCAAAACAATCTGCGCTTGTGTTTAATATACTACAGTCTGCCTGCATTGGGCTGGCTGTCAGTCAGGGCGCACACACACACACACACACACACACACACTGGGGGCCCACACTCCTTATCCCATTAGCACTAATGAGAGAAGGGTATGTTGATTATGTGTGTTGAGGGCTACCTGTTAGGAGGATACGGAGGAGAGATAACCGTCTGACATGAGAGAGAGATGAAAGATAACTCGCTCTCACCGTCACGCTGGCTCAGACAGACGCACCGTTTGCTTCGACTGCGGCGCGGTAAGTAATTTGGTTCGAGAGCCAACATTCCTGTTTTCAAATCGCAGGTCCAGTGAGCTACGAAGTGAGACGTGTGCGTAGAAACAGAGCTGGAGGATACGTTGCTGACGAAGACGTGAAGAGCACAGCGTTCATGAAATCCTGCTGTCAAGATTTCTACAGTGCTGTTCATAGTTAGGTTATTTTTGAGGACTCAGTACCTGGAAGTACTTTTAAATGACCTTTAAGCCTTTATTCAGCCGGACAGACACGATATTAGGGAGTAAATATTTCAATATTGATTTATCGGCTGATACAGACACACGATATGTAACGGACACAGGATATTTTACAGGATATATGAGCACTAACGAAGTCGAAAACCAACTTTCCACCATCCCCAAAGACCATACTAACGACTGTCGTTGGCAATAATGGAGCACATACGACCCATAGACATCAGTGGCCTTGTGACCGCCTCCTGAGAGGTTAAATAGCTGGACCTCCACACCGGCTAGTTGGACTAGTCCCAGTCTAGTCAAGGGAGCAGGAACTGATGAAGCCTCTCGGATGAGAGGTGAAACGTCTTCAAGACAAAAACCAAATCCAGTTGCGTTCGATTCAATTTCCTTGAGATAACTATGACCTGGATGAATGAGAATATTCACAGGCAGGATGTTTTACAGTTTAACTTCAAACTTCATCGTCTAAAATAACTGAAACAATTAACTTCGCCATGAATTAAATAATGCTTGTACCAGACACATATGCAGGTCACGCTCTCGATATTAATACTATAATAAGATTATTATCCAGCTGACATATTAAAACACGACGGCTGTTTTCACACGTCATGTTTGTGTCCAGTTTCTGAACGTTTCTCCATCATTTGACTTTTATGGCTCTCTGCTAGTAAACAGAGAAATGTGCTGTATTTGAGTGACGCACATGTTTTGAATTACACGACGTCAATCTGTACATCTGTGCATCAAACTGCTTCTGAGGTCCGACCACGAGCACATCAGAGACAAACTGCTGCGGAGAGACTCACTTACTTAATTACTGCCGAGGGGAAGCAATTAAAACACGCTGATGATTGTTCTTAGTGTGTCTGAGTCCTGACACGGTCTGAATATGACATGAATCACACTAATTTCCTCTAAATCTGTTTTTGTGGTTGTCACATTTCCAGATTGACTCCGTGTGGAGCTGAAGCGATCAGCGGATCGACTGGTAACTATTTCGATGATTGATTAAACCTTCAAGTCATTTTTTTTTTTAAGCAAGAAAACCAAACTTTTCCAGATTCAAGCTGCGTCATATACGACGGAGGACGGAACATTTGGGGATATTTTTGGATTGTTAGTGAAACAAAACACGTTCAGAAGACGACGCTGTAGAAGTCGACTAAATGATTAACCAATTAATCATGAGAATAATCTTCAGATTGATCGACAGTAACCATGAAGTGCAGCCATAACTCAGAGATATTGTGCTTAAATTGACCGTTGTTGTCGCTTTGTTTGATCGTTTCTGTCATATTTGAATCCAACGTCCTCTTTATTAAGGTTTGTGTTTGTTCAGGCAGCTAAACTCATCATTATTAGTTCTATATAACCGTTTGTTTGCTTCAGTAAGGCTCATTAAATGAAAACTGCTCCTCTCTGGCAACATACTCTGCTCGTCAGAAACATAAAAGTTGAGGTCGAGTCTCATCGAACTTTAGTGGTTCATCACTTCTTTGTCTTCCACAGTTCAACAGCGCCCCCACCAGGTCGCTACGTCATATTACAAGAGAAACGCCGACTTCATGATCCTGCTGAAGCCGTTTGTGGCGAGAATCCAGCCGACTACTCATCAAACAAAGCCGCCATCTGTTGGAGATGTTTTAAATCTGAGAGCGACTCAGATCGACGGTTGTGTCGTACCTGCGGCTGGACTTCTTTCCTCGCTCGTCCTCGTCGAGATCCGTCGTCTTCTCCGCTCCTTTGTCTTTCTGCAGCTTCTTACTGATGAGCTCTCTCATCTTCTCCCTCTTCTCTGGGTCGTACTCTTCGTCCGTATCCGCGTCGCCGTCGACGTCACCCTCCACCTCATCGTCCGACTGGAAGAGCCGAATAAAACATACAAATCAGAGAACAGCGACTTTGTTTCAGACTTTTGTTCTTCAGTTTTACAGCACGTCTCACCTCAGCCGTCTCTCCTGATGCTCCCTTCTTCCTTTTCCTTTTAAAGTAGAATACGGGTTAATGTTGGACAGGGAGAAGGATTGTGTTCATAGAGACGATGTTATTGTGCCGTCATTAATAAACTGTACGTACTTATCAACTGCTGGAACGGAGCTCAGTCTGGGATCATCTTTCAGAAGGTCGTGGCTGCTTTTGCTTTTCCCCTTAAACGTCTAAAGAACAGAAATATGAAACTGTTTTTGTTTTACACATTTTGGAGCATTTTTCATTTCAGTTTAATAGAAAATCATTTAAAGTCAGCATTATAACAAATATCTTTAATTAACTCTAATCATTGTACTCTGCTCAGATTTAGGATTGTTTTGTGGTCATACGATTTGGTAACTGGAAACTGAGGTCAAATAATGACTTTTCAGGAACAATAAACAAGATACTCCCTAATTGTGAACAGACGGAGGCATCCGTACCTGGCTGACTTGATTCACCATCTCCTCTTCCTCCTCAGCTTCCTCTCCGAACGACAACAGACTGAAGTTCCTACAAATAATCAACACAGTGTCGTTATTTAAGCATCAAACAACGACGCTCACACTGAAAACACATTCAGCTGTGGAGCAAGAAATAATTAGTTTAGCTCAGTAACCAAATGAGGCTGAAGATGAAGGTCACGAGCTGAAACTCGTCTAATAAAGTTGTTTTATATCCTGCGAGTGTCGAGTTTTTCTCTTCTCCATCCACTTTGGAAGGAGGTGAAGTTGTGACAGAAAGCCCTGCTTTAAAGTATCATATGACTTATATTGATGGATATTTGCAACAAAGTTTTGCAACAAAGATGATAAAGAAGGAAAATAGACAAAAGAGGCAAAAAAACAACAAATCGACAGGCTTCAGTGCAAAAACCCTCCGGAGTTACAGTCAGAAAGATGAAGGTGGCGTGTGAGGACTCACTTCGTGGCCTTTGACTGGGACTTCTTTCCCTCCTCTTTATCTTTCTCTTTTTTCGCTTTCTTTAATTCACGAGGTATGATGTCATCGAAAGGAGAATGAAGCACCTGGAGGAGACAAAAAATGTTCGTTTCACATCGCAGACCCCAAAATTCCACAAGAGTTGTCGAGCAAGTAATAAAAGTAGAAGAAGAAGAAGAAGAAGAGAATACCTCAGCCGTTTTGATCTTGTGGGCGTTCAAAGGTCTTTCGTCGTCGTCACATTCAACTTCTGCTAATCTGAGCATGTTGTAAACTGTGTCACCTGTCACCTGCGATGAGATTGTTGAAAAAAACAAACAGTCAGGCACACTTCGGGTTCATCGGTGCAGGCTGACATCACCACACTGCTCTCAGGTGCAGCACCTGTTCAGTATCCGGGACGGAGGAAACACCACAGCAAGTCGTCTGACCTCAAACAGACCGTTTTCATGCACACAGGACAAACGTATACATGGTATATGTGTTGATTTATATATAGAGAGAAATATATTTATATATATATGTGCATCAGATGTGAGTGTTTCTGTTTCTGTCTGTGAAAGTGAGTTCATCCCAGCGTACTGACGCCCTCCCCATGAATTAAAAGAAACTTCCAGATAGTAAAGTCCTGTGTCAGACAGCAGCTCCTGAACACACAGAGGAAATATTCACCTTCCCGAATATGGTGTGTTTATTGTTGAGTTCATCTGCACGTCCCAAAGTGAAGAAGAACTGACTGCCGTTGTCATGCGGCCCGGCGTTCGCCATGGCAACCAAACCTCTCCGATTGAAGCGCAGTCTGGAGTGAAACTCATCCTGCGAGACACAGAAAGATGACGATCTCTTTATTCTTCCTGCTTAAAAATGTTGTTAGTTTGAACATTTATTATACAGAATGATTAAATAAAAAGCCGAGAAGCAGACTGACCTTGAACGGCCGGCCGTAGACGGACTCTCCCCCTGTTCCCGTCCCGGTGGGATCTCCCCCCTGAACGATGAACTCGCGCACCACTCGGTGAAATATGGTGCCGTCATAGTAACCTAGCAGGGAGAGAAATGTTGGATAATAAGGTCAGTGACTGCTGAACAATTTCCAAGGAGTTTCCTGGAAATAACTTCAAATTGGGAGTAATTACAAAGAAAACAGAGACGGTATTAAGTTGGTAGAATTCCAACTATTTAACTGCAATTCGTTGTTGGTGTTTCAGTCGGTGCACAGCTGCTCATTTGTCTGCAGGCGAGCATTAAAGTCAACATCAGAGGATAATAAAGCGTCTTATAATTCACTGATTAATTAATACTGAATTTCAAATGTAGCTTTTCTTTTAACAACATTATTTTCCCCATAATTAATACCAAATTACACGTTATTATACTATTAAAATTATTAGTTGATTCCAGGAAATTTATGGATCCGTAAAATAAAGAATTACAGACAATAAATGCCAAAAGTGAAGCAGCCAATGCTGGTTTGAGAAATAAAAATAAACCTATTAATTTCTTCCATATTACATATTTATGTAATGAGAATAATTGATGGATAATCAAACCAGGGATGTGATCAGATACAACCTCGGGCTTGCTTAGAGAATTATCAGGAAATGAAATACAAATTTGTTAGATTGCCAAATTTAGAAATTAATGATGCCCCAACTGTTGCACAGTCACATCTGTGTGATAAAGTGCATATTTTAATGTAATTCTAGAGTATAATAAAGAAATATTGTAGTATTAAAATAGTATTTAAATTGCTAGCACTATCATATCACATAATTAAAATTAAAAGGGCCCCCCAGAAAACGTATGGTTAATTAAAATCAACATTTATTATGATTGTTTTAAACCTGTCCTGTTTCAAAGTGGTCATTAGAGGCAGACGTCCACATAAATCTCAACATGGATGTAGAAGTGTATTTTATAAGTACAAAATAGTTCTGCAAATAGGATCTATTTTCACTGTTGATTATTTTCTCAATTAATCGATTATTTGTTTGGTCTATAAAATGTCAGAATATGGTGAATAATGTGCATAAAGGAGGAAAGAAAACAGAAAATATTCACATTTAACAAGCTGGAATCAGTTTTTTTTAATTATTTAACTATTTTTTTATTTTGACAGTTTTTCTTAAAAATGACTCAAACTGATTTATCGATTATCAGTAATAGTTAGTGAATAATTTAACAGCTGACAGTTAAGTGATTTTGTGAAAGGACAGATTTGGGTTCATCAGGTCTTTTACCTTCCATGCACAGCTGCACAAAGTTCCTGCATGCTTTTGGAGCCTCCTTGGACCACAACTCAATGTCAATGTCACCTGCTGAGGTCTTCAACAGCACCTGAGAGGAAAAGATCAGGAAGTAAAACATTAAAATATAAATCATAACCACATTTACTTACATCCAGAAAGGTGAGCACAATGTTCTGCAACCCAAACATTTGGTCTGACACAGTCAACGTCAGTGATTTTATCATAATTTCATCTTTTTAACTCGTGAACGTTATAAACTCTGAAAGCAGAGGAGAGTTATTTTAAAAAAGGATGAAGTGGAAATTTAAAATGCAAAAAGTCTCGCTCACCTTTCCATTTGTTGGCGGCTCTTGAATGTAAATGTTACTCATTCTGCCGTTTTGTTCGTCGTTGCAGCAAGAAAACTGTGTTACACCGTCTGGAAATTAAAAACGTAAAACAGCAGATAATGTGTGTTTAATTGTTTTGCTTTGCAACTGACAAAAATCGCACTTTTGTATCTACAGCCATCTTGGCAATACATGTGAGCGTGTTTACTTCAGAGTACGTCGGGGGTAGGTCCTCAATAAAAACGTTGTTTATTTATGTATCTATTTCATTAATAACATTTGAATGAGCTCATTTGTTTGCGTAGTAGATTTTCGCAAATAATCTATTTTCGTGATTATCAACTTGTAAGCGTGTTGGTGACAGAACAATACCAAGTGTTATTGTACACCCCCCTACTGTTGAGTTTTGGTTTGACCCAAGTGTTCCATGACAACACACCGTCGGAAACAACACAGTACTTTTGTTCCACTGCAGCTAACCCGGTTTAAATACCTCAATTTGAATGGTAAAAATCTAATATAGACATCTCGATTAAACACTAATTTTACTGTTGTATCGACGTTGATTCATGTTAAGGCCAGTAGAAAAATATTTAAAGCGTTTGACATTGTTGCTCCTTTATTTGTGTTTATAACGGCTAAACAGCCCGTTTTTATTGCTTCACGTAAAACCAGCCGGAAACAAACTCCTCGCAGAAATTGACGATGCAAATAATATATTGGTTTCACGAACATTTGGCTGGATATTAAGGAGTTAGAGTTAAAACCAGGAGGAGAGAATTCAGCGGCGCAGGCACTGAACGGAAGTGCCGTTATCCAGAAAGGACCACACGGAAGATCGGCAGCAATGGCGGAATCTGAAAACAATGTGGAACTCAAGCGAAAAGCAGACGATGATCAGGGTGAAGGTGGGAATGGAGAGGAGGATGAATGGGTCGGACCTATGCCAAGCGAAGCCTCAACGGCCAAGAAGAGGAAAGGTTAGTACCCAGCAGTGAGATACTTAACCACACGATCGTTCCTCTGCAACTCCTGCTAAACGATGCTAACCATGCTAACCAAACTCCCGCTGTCTCCTGGATGTTTTGTTTTTCTGCAGTACTCGAATTTGAGCGAGTCTACCTGGACAACCTCCCCTCAGCTGCAATGTATGAGCGGAGCTACATGCACAGAGACGTTATCACACACATAGTTTGTTCCAAGTAAGTGACTTTTCAGTATCCAGTCCGTGAAACTGCCTTTCTGCTCGCATATACCGCCTGTGTTTTGAAAGATCGTTTAGTCACAGCACCCACAGAAAGTGTCACCCTGCATTCCCTCTGTGCTGATCCAGTGTCAGCATCCTACTTTTGTCAAATCGAGGTATCAAAAGGCCTCTTTAAACTGGTTAATGTTAAAACTATAGGTAGGCTGTGTTGTTGACAAGACCTTTAATCAGGATGTTGTAAGAAGGTGTGATTGATTTTATGTACCTGTGATGAGTAGGGATCTCTTTTTCATGTTTTACCTTCAGGCATGCTTTTATGATTTTCGTTTTGAAGTATAGAAATGTGAAATCATCAGTAATATTATCTGTAGTGTCCAGGAGAAGCAGGTGATGACGGCTGATGACTACATCACATTGTCCTTAAGCGACTTGATGTGACTTTATTATTATTCTTCTGAAAGTCTCTTTTTTTTATTATTATTTCAGGACCGACTTCATTATCACAGCCAGCCAAGACGGCCATGTGAAGTTTTGGAAGAAGAAGGAAGACCAGGGAATAGAGTTTGTCAAACACTTCCGAAGTCATCTAGGTATGCATTGAATTTATTACCTTGCATATCTATCTATCTATCTATCTATCTATCTGTCATGTTGTTGATATATTAGATGGTTTTTACAGAGGGAATTTTGGATGTTTCTTTTTATCGCTCCATCTCCATGTTTTATAGGTTATGAATAAAAAGTTCTATAAATCAGGCTGTTAGTGAGATATGAACAAACTCCTCTGTAAAAACCTTCAGAATATAGAGAGGAATAAACCCTGAGAGTCTGGTGTATGTTGGTGTTTTCCTGTAGTGTCTCCGCTTTAATAATGTAAAGCAAGAAGCAGGAATCATATGCTGACGTCTCTGTTTGCACAGTGCATCATATAGTCATTTATAACATGTACTGCTGCGATGGGTCCTGATATTGTTTTCTGCAGGTGTGATTGAGAGCATTGCAGTGAGCTGTGAAGGGGCTCTGTTCTGTTCCGTTGGTGACGATCAGGCCATGAAAGTATTCGATGTTGTCAACTTTGACATGATCAATATGCTCAAGTTGGGGTGAGTCAGAATCACAAAGTAATTTATTATTCTTGTGGGATTTGTGCACATGGGGAGCAGAAAATGTAACACGATGTTTTTTTCCTCTCCTCTGTGTAGCTTCCATCCCGGCCAGAGTGAGTGGATCTACAACCCCAGGGACGCCATTTCCACGGTGGCCTGCTCGGAAAAATCCACAGGGAAGATCTTCGTCTATGATGGACGGGGAAGCAACCAGCCTCTTCACGTCTTTGACAAGATGCACTCCTCACCGCTGACCCACATCAGTCTGAATCCAACATTTAGAGTCATCGTCTCTGCCGACAAAGCGGGAATGCTGGAATACTGGACTGGCCTCCCAAGTGAATTCCGGTTCCCCAAGAATGTGCACTGGGAATACAAAACGGACACGGACTTGTATGAATTTGCAAAACACAAAACCTATCCCACGAGTCTCACCTTTTCTTCTGACGGGAGGAAAATGGCCACCATAGCTTCTGACAGGAAAGTCAGAATCTTCCGCTTCCTGACAGGAAAACTGATGAGAGTGTTCGACGAGTCATTAACGGTAAGTTCTCACATCCTTCAGCCTGGAGCCGCGTTAATGATGTGGCCAATTCACATCCTCATGACAGCTGTTTTCTATGTCAGATGTTCACAGAGCTGCAGCAGATGAGGCAGCAGCTGCCCGACATGGAGTTCGGGAGGCGGATGGCTGTGGAGAGAGAACTGGAGAAGGTGGACGGGATCCGACTGACAAATATCATATTTGATGAGACCGGCCACTTTGTGCTCTACGGCACCATGCTGGGCATCAAGGTCATCAACGTGGAGACGAACAGGTACGTTCACGTGAAGGGGGAGAAATGCCGTTTTTCCACCGACAGTACCAGCTCGCCTCGCCTCGACTCAGCTCACCTTTTTTGCGTTCCCATTACTGAAATCTGGTACCTGGTACCTGCTAAAGTGGAGCTTTTTTAGTATCACCTCCGTATAAGTTCCAACCGAGCTGAGCTGATGCTTCTGTGTGACGTAAGCTGGCAGCCGGCCACTGATTGGACAGAGAGCGACGCCACTTGATGACTCATGACGAGCGCGACGTCCGAGCCTGACACCCGCTACCTTTAAAAACTAGCATCTGCGTTCAGTCAACATAGCGATTACATGGAAGGAACAACGCGCAGGAACACGGCGTGGACCGTGGCAGAGGTGGAGACGCTCCTGAGTGTTGTCGCTGAAGACGCATCCAGAACGAGCTCGATGGTGCAACAGGAAATGAAAAGGTGGACGTGTTTTGCGTCGCCCACAGCTAGCCCTGTTTATGTGTCGCGTGGATAAGTACGTCACTGATGACGACCCGCCCACGTTGATGACGACCCGCCCACGTCTGATGACGACCCGCCCACGTTGAAGACGACACGCCCACGTCGATGACAACCCGCCCACGTTGATGACGACCCGCCCACGTTGAAGAGATACTAATTCTAGATGGAAACGCAACGCGTCTGAAACCAAACCAAGTAGAGCCACGCTGAGCCGAGGCGAGCTGGTACTGTCGGTGGAAAAACGGCAAAAGTAAACACCACTTCAACTGTTCCTCCCTCCCAGTGTTTCCCTGTGGTGTTACTAACAGTGCTCATCGCAATTTCCCAGAGACGTGTTATGGATGATTTTTGTGTGGGGCTGTGGGTGCAGGCAAAATGGAGAGAAGTGTAAAATTGTTCATTTTTATCTACTGACAAAGCTGCAGTGATACGAAGCTGGTTGGAAGATCAGCAAAGTCTTCCGCTTAATTAAAATGATTGTATCCACACGACCACTAATTAAGTGTGTCTGTCTTGTTTCCCAGATGTGTGCGAATCCTCGGGAAGCTGGAGAACATCCGTGTGGTCCAGCTGAGTCTGTTCCAGGGCATCGCAAAGGCCATGCAGGTGGCGCCCACTGTAGAGATGAAGGCCTCTGACAACCCCGCCTTAGACAACGTGGAGCCCGACCCCACCATCTTCTGCACCGCGTTCAAGAAGAACCGCTTCTACATGGTGAGATGACACGACATCCATATCGAAACGATACAGCTGAAGTTTCTGGCCTCCTTCTCTCTGTTTTAACACATCGTTATTCTTTTTAACTTAAGTTCTCAAAGAGGGAACCAGAGGACACAAAGAGCGCGGACTCAGACAGAGACATCTTTAACGAGAAGCCCTCGAAGGAGGAAGTGATGGCCGCCACGCAGGCCGAGGGCCCCAAGAGAGTGTCCGACAGCGCCATCATCCACACCACCATGGGAGACATCCACATCAAGCTGTTCCCAGTAGAGTGAGTCTGAGAGAACATCACGTCTTTGTTCCGAAGTCTCATTGACACGGAACAACACATAACCAGTTCTTTTCTCCGTCGTTCTCAGATGCCCCAAAACTGTGGAGAACTTCTGCGTCCACAGCAGGAACGGCTACTACAACAATCACATATTCCACAGAGTGATCAAGGTGGGTTTTCTGTTTCTGGTTTGTGAGACGGATTCAGCCAATAATCGTCCGTCTGACTCCGTGTCTCCATCGTTCTGTGTGCAGGGCTTCATGATTCAGACAGGAGACCCCACAGGCACAGGCATGGGAGGAGAGAGCATCTGGGGCGGAGAGTTCGAGGACGAGTTCCACGCCACGCTGAGACACGACCGCCCGTACACGCTCAGTATGGCCAACGGAGGCCCCGGCACCAACGGCTCACAGTTCTTCGTCACTGTTGTACCGACTGTGAGTAAACTCAAGCTTTCAGGATATCATTATTTTCTAACTCAACATTGTTGTCCAGCTGTTCCCAGGGGTTAAAGTTTTCCGTCGCTATGACGGAAATCCGTCAACTCGGCTCTCGTAAGGTCCCGTGGTCCCACCAGAAAGGCAGAGTGAGAACCGCATATAAAAAAAAAATAAACATTTCGAGAGCCTTTTAAAAATTCCTACAGTAGTACAGACCATGAATGCAACACTCCGCGTATCCTAGCAACACTTAACCCATAAGTCCGTGCGTTTTTGTTGACAGAAGTGGTAGCTCGAGTCGTCGCCGGTAGTAGAAAACTACATGTCTTTCTCAGAGCAGAAACGTACAATTGAAAATGAAAACTGTCGATTTAACTGGACGGATAAATATTTATTTATGTTACCGCCAAGTTTAAATGCCAAACCGATGTGTTTAATTTGTAATGAGTGTGTCGCGGTTCTGAAAGATTACAGCGTGCGGAGGCACCACGTTGAGAAACACCCGACTTTCCGCGCAAACTTTCCCGAGGGATCTCAGGAGAGGGACCCGTGCAAACGTGCAGTTTGGTGCATCGTACAGTACGGAGCTGTATTACCATGGTGCGTTCATGCACAGCCCCAGAGAGAGCTACAGAAAACAACAAACGTTACTACTAATGTGCACTAGTTTGTTTTTATGCACTTTGAGATGCGCCTCGAGGTCAAGGTTCATTTAAATTTAAGAGCACATCCGAACATTTTCCTATAGGAAAGACGGGCCCATATCAAAGGAGCACACACTTTGCTTCGGTTTTGGCAGTATGGACGCGCTTCTACTGAAGGAAGGCGCCGATGTGTCGGAAATCGATAAACCGGTAAAAAATAAGTGGAGGTGGTGCCGTTTAAAGTTATTTTTTGTGTGTGTGTGTGTGTTACACCGTTGTGTTTATTGTTAAAACATTGTGAAAATAAATGCTTGCACTGACAACTTGTGCAGACGATTTGTTATTTATAGCCCATTAACAAGAAGTCTTGCAAAAAATGTTGGTTTCATGCCCTGGCTTTGAACTAGAAGGGATGATGGACCACGTGGTGTTTAAATATCGAGGCAGCATGCGGCCATGACCCAAAGTGATACATAGATACATTTTCAGTCAGATGATTTTTTTTTTTGCTTTAACCCCTGTGTTCCACCAGAACAGCTGTGACTGACACACAACTGGCTTTCATAGACGAATCCAGCTGTGTGACAGATTCAAAGCCTGAAAACAGGCTTAAAGTATCTTGTTATTTGTAAAATTAACTGTTTCATGTTTTGCCTTTTTTCTCTCCACAGCCTTGGCTCGACAACAAGCACACAGTGTTCGGAAGGTGCACGAAGGGCATGGAGGTCGTCCAGAGGATCTCCAACGTCAAAGTCAACCCCAAGACCGACAAACCGTACGAAGACATCAGCATCATCAACATCACCATAAAGTGATCCTCTGTCTTCACCGTGTCCTGTACAGTTTTTTTTTACCAGATGACTAATTAAAGAACGCTTTGAGTAAGACTGGTATGACTTAGTGGGTGATTTGTTAATGTTAAACAGGAGGGAAACCTTCATCTGTAGTCCTGTCTCCTCTGATATATTCAGTTACAGAGGCAGATTAGCCTGAGCATAGAGTTGTAGTTATAGTTTAAAGTTCAGAGAAAATTACAGATCCAAGATGAGACGGACAGAAGGGAGGGAACGAGAGAAAAAGGCACAAGACGTCTGCTAATTCAGCAACATGCACCATGAATTGACCAGTTAAGCTGCTGATTTTGGTCAGTAAAAAGAAGGTCTCCCGCTCAAGTCCCCGACTTCCTGTAAGAAGGATGATTTGTTCGTCGGAGTTTTTAATTTATTGTGAACGACCTGTAGAGTGCAAAGCAGCAGGAACAAATCACCCCAAAGAAAAAGCTCCCGGTCAGACAAAATAAGGTCAATATGTTTATTTTACAGCATCACATTATGAATAATTTACAAAAGCCATCAAGTCCACTGGTAACAAAGGTTTCTGACGCGCGTTGTGCTTCTACGTTTCAAAAACAAAATGGAAATGTTCTCACAAACTATGTAGAAAGGCTGTTAACACGTGCATTTTTTATTTATTTTTATTTTTTTATACATAGATAGGAGTAGTAAACATTACATAGCAATGAATAAAGATCAAATCAAATGAATAACAAGACAAGTGTCAGTGTTAGGTTTAATGCGTCACTAAGTTTCACATTACATCATGGCTGAAGGCTGTTGGTTAACAGTGGACCTGCACTCCGACAGACAAACTGGACTTGTGAGATGCTTAAATACCAAGATTTTCACCAGACATGTTGTTTTGCACTGAGATTAATATTCAGAGTCTATTAAGAATACAGCAGATAGTTAATTTTGCTTCCAAAGTAAAACTGGTCGTGAGGCAGCAAACGAGTGCAAAGACACTCCCACAAAACGGAGGCAGAATCGGCGTGTGAAGACTCTGAACTCCACCCGAACGCCTCGTATCAAAGTAACATCCGTGTTCCCGCTCATAAATAAGTTCAGTAAACAGTTTGTTCTGTAACAGAAAACACTACAATCAAACCAAAACCCGACCGGTGCACCGTTTCAAGACCAGCTGTGGCGTTAAATAGGCTCGTAGCACACTTTAAAAAAAAACAACACATAATTTAAAGACCCCATGAAACATCGACTGCTATTGCTTACATTAGATGTGAAGGCCAAGTGAGGAAACAGCCAACATCTGAACATCTGACCATCAGTCTGAAGCCACTGGAGGTTAAACCAGAGTGAACGTTTCTGTCTCATCTCACTCGCCTGCAGTTCAGCTGAGAGGTTATTGATCAGGATCATCCTGTGTGTCATCAACAAAAGATACGGAAATTATACTACCGTTACAATACAGACTACTCTGCATTTAGTTAAGGTTACTGTCACATATAGCGGTGGTTATGATGAGTAACGTGAGATAGAAGACACAGTCGACTGCGAAGGAGCATTTTAAAAATTAACCAGACTGAAGTGAACTAGCTACGGATGCCGGATAAACAGCTCGTCTCTTGAAAGAAAAACTTGAGAAGCGATGTGTTAGACGGTGGTGAGCTGCCTCAGAGGCTGATCAGACCCGGTGTCATCATCATCCCTCCTGAGTGATCCGATCACAAGTGGACAGCTTTAAGTCCGTCAGTTCACACCTGACATTAACCTGTGTTTCGATCTAACGAATATACACGAACATCACTGGGACAAACGTCTTTTTACACAAAGAAAGAACTTCATGTATGACATGAAGGCCCAAATAATTAAGAACTTGTCGGAGACAGCGGTTCACAACATTTAGAAAGTTTCTCTGAACTCTACAACTCACAAAATTGCGCATTTTTTTAAGGGAGTCTGGGGATTTTCTCTGCAGTTTCTCTAAATTTGACGCATTTACTGTCAATTAAATGTTGTCTTCTTTCACGACTTTAGCGTAATCCTTCTTCTTCTTCTTGGTCTCGTTTCACAGAGGACGTCAGTTGAGAGGACGTTCCTTCACGTGACCTGTGATCAGATCATTCAGGATGGATGTTAATACCAGGTCTGAACAGCGCCTTAGAAATAAAGCAGGACGGGAGCTGTAGTTGTCCTAACTCAGGTTCTGTGGCCAGTGACTTTATGTTTCAGAGGGAGGCTGTGACCGGGGACAGACTTTAAGGTTTAGAGAAAGTATTTACATCTTTGTTTTCTTTGCTCACATTGGTGCGCAAAGAAGGAAAGATGAGGAGGGCGGGCTTAAAGCTGCAGTCTCGTCTCAAGAGTTAGTGTTTGGAAGTGGTGATGGAGGGAGAGAGTCGGACCAGGACAGCGATGTAGAGGGAGGTGACATCTAAGCTACGTCCAGGACGCCGGCAGCCACCAGCTGTCTGGAGAGCCAGTCCAGCCCCTCGTGGAGACCCATCCCGCTGCGGGCGTCGCAGCCCTGAATGTGCCAGCTCCGCCCACAGCACAGCTTGTGTAGACTCAGAAGCTCCGTCATCTCCTCCACAGACACAGCACCGGGAACATCCTGCAAACAGATAATCAACGCCGTGTGAGCTGAGGTTTGACGAGGTGGTTTTCAGGTGTGCCGTTATCATTCCTCTTGTACCTGTTTGTTTGCGAAGATGAGCAGCAGGGCGTCTCTCAGCTCCTTCTCCGTCAGTAGTTTGGCCAGTTCACTGTGAGCCTCCATCAGTCTGTCCCTGTGGCAGCTGTCAATCACAAACACCACCGCTGCACACAAGTGTTAGAGGAGAGAAGTGACGATGTAACTCAAACATGATGCTGCAAAATCGTCAAAAATTACATTAAAAAATTAACGAAACAACATGTCCAAATGAGTTCAAGCACATGTTGAACTGAAAGGGGCACTACGTAGTAGACTTGTAGTTCTCGAGACCGGTCTCGGTCTCAAGACCACTTTTCCGTGGTCTTGGTCTTGTCACGGCCTCGACAGTCTTGGTCTTGATACTCTCTGGTCTTGGTAGTGTCTTGGTCTCGGTTTAGGCGGTCTTGACTACAAGTCTACTCAAGACATAAATGCATTCATGATGTAGTAGCCTTTTGTTCTACAGTTTGAATGTATATGTTTATGTATCTGTTCTTTGTGATGTCTGTGTTATATTGTTCTTGTCCCACTGAACTACAGCTACAACTACAACTTGATAAAGTGTGTTATAATTGAGATGCCATTGCACACATCAAGGTGACCAGTTCTTCCTCTTGTTAATGTACAATTTGAAGTACAATTTTGTACTATTTGTACTATAAACTATTTGTATTTTGCATTTAATTTAATGCATTTTTTGGTGCACCTGCGTGCGGGTTCTACAACTCATGCAAAATGGCAAAAAACTAGTCTTTATTTGGTCTCGGTATCGGTCTCGGTCTCGAGCTGAACAAGTCTTGGTCTTGACTTGCTCTGTCTTGGCCTTGGTCTTGGTCTCGGTTTAGGCGGTCTTGACTACAAGTCTACTATGTAGTTTGAGAAGAAGAAATCCAAACTCAGAATTTAAATATTTACAATATTAATGAGGTAACAAGACAAACAGAAATTCGTATTTGTTCCGCGAGTGAATAAATAATAGGGGTGGTTAATCAGCCCAATTTCCCGATTCGATTATTAACGATTATTGATATTCCATTTAACATCAGTCAGCTGCTGAATTATTTTACTTCTCTTTTGAGTAACACCTCACAGCACCTTCAATATTGTATAGTGTAACTGTAATATCCAAATTATTATTTTTTACTTTGTTTTAAATGTCGTCTTTCACTGTTAAAAAAATGTCCACACTTGTGAATAAATGTCCAAATTCTATTTATTTATGTTATTCTCCATATAACAAAGATGCAGATGCTTTGGAACTTTCTGTGGTCACAGGACAGCTGTGTAATACCTTGCACCTCCGGGTTAAATCAGGTATGACAGCCAGTAAGAGGAGGACTCCGGTTTGTATTACAATTTAAAAAATAATAATAATAAAATAAAAAAAAATTAATTAAAATTAAATTTTTTTTTTTTTTTTTAAATCGATTTTTGGAAATTTAATAATCGACTCATAATCGTCAATATTATAATCGCGATTAATCAATAATCGATTTTTTTCACCAGCCCTAATAAATAAACTGTTCTCAAAGGAAAATAAGGTCCCAGAACACTGTTTGAAGCTATAAAAGGTGGCAGGGTCCGCCACGCATAAACAAAGTAAAACAGTATGTGAAAAAAAAAAAAAAAATCAGCCAATGAAGATCTTTCTCTGCTCATTAACATTTCTTCAACAAAACTACAGACTGCTCCTTTAAATAACGACACTTTGCAATACAGAATTTTCCATTTTTCACAATATAAACAAATATTCACAGCACACAGAGCGCGTCGATACCTTGAGTGTTGAGATAATAGTGTTTCCAGAGCGGCCTGAGTTTATGTTTTCCTCCCACATCCCAGATGGTGAATTTCAAGTTCTTATATTCGACTGTCTCCACGTTGAAACCTTTAAGAAAAAAGAAAAAAGATTGAACATAATTTAACAGAATACAGAAGCGAGGTGTGTTTCCGTGTGTAAGCTGATCACTCTGTAAATGTTGTACCGATGGTCGGGATGGGCTGCATGAACTCATCCTGCTTCAGCTTGAAGAGGATGGTGGTTTTTCCAGCTCCATCCAGCCCCAGAGTGACCACGCGGATCTCCATCTTTGGACCGATGTGGACCCGGTTGTCCTGAAATGAGAACACATTTCAGCAAACCTGATCCCTCCACCAGCGACAGATGCAGTCACCGCGGAGAGCGAGGACAGAACGTACCTTAGTGAAGGTGACGGGGATGCCGGCGTCCAGCTGAATGTGATCCGCCAGCTCTGTGAACTGGTGCTGCTGCTTCTGAAGCGTCTCCAGCAAACAGTTGATCTCCTGCTTTGCCAGCACGACTCTGCAGTCGTCCTGCAGCAGGAAAGAAACAACATGCAGTTTGTGTTTGTGTGTGTGTGTGTAGATGCTAGAGGACCTTTCTGTAGCCCCTTTCAGATAGAAAAGGTGGCACATCTGCAGCAAGGTAAAGGCTGCAATGTGCCTAAAAGGGAGGTGTAATATTCCTCCTTTTCCAAACAGCCTCCACTTTTCCTCCTCTGGTAGGCGTCAACATGTGACGTGACGTGAAGCAGGAAGTTGGGCGTGAAGAGAAGCAGGGCAGTTTCTGCTTTTCTCCCAAAATCCTCTTCCCGTTTAACATTGGGGCTTATGGGGCAGTTGCTGGAGTTTGTGTCGGTTAGACGCAGATAATTCAAAAACCGTACATCCTCCCGATAAAGTGGACACGTTGCCAGACAGAAGACAAGTGTGGCTACGTTCTTGGAAAATATCACTATTGTAGTGTGAAATCTGTGGCTAGGATCGTCATCTAAAGAAACATTTTCGGAGAGTTTTCTTCAGGCTCCCCCACTCTGCCAGTTGGTGCTGCGCGAACATTCCGCAATACACACACATTGAAAATCCTGAATTTTTCTGAGTTTTTTCGAAATCACTCACGATCAATTAAGGGTCACCGTTCAAAAACTAAACATCGTAGAAAGAAAGTTCAAATACAACTCAAATAGATAAGACTTGTGCCTACATTTTAAAGTTTGAATGGTGTCTCTAGGTCAAAGTCTGCCAGAGCAGGAGATGTTTGAAAAACCTTGATGATTTTGCGACTTTTTTGACCCCGTCCCATTCATTCCTTATGGGACGATTTTTCACAGTTTTTCTTCAAAATAAGAGCTTTACATTGCACCCCATCGGAGTTTAGAACTGGGTTCTTAGCGGGGGGCTTTTAATTTGAAAGTAGTGACCACTATTAGCTCGCCGCTACAACAACAAGCGGACAACCAAGACAGCTACAGAGAGCGAGGAGACGCTAGCATCTCCCGGATCTCAGCGGCTTTCCAGCTGCTCATCTTCGTGGATGAAGTGACGAACTGACTGCTGTGATCAGCTGTTTCCTGGTTTTAAAACTCCCGGCTGTGGGTGCGCAGCAGTGCACGTCATCCACACCTCCGCCCATCTCAGCATTTGCCACCACATTGCCACCTCGGATTTACAGCAATGGAGGCGCAAATAAGTGTAACGTTACCCTCCGAGGGGCAAAACTGGTGGAACAAAACAGACCACCAATTTACCGCCTCCTGTCTAAATCCGCGGAGCGAGCCGCCAAAAGGACGGCAAATTGGTGGCTTACTGCCCAGAATAAAAACGGCTTGTGTCTGTATCTGTCTCCTACCTGTTGGAGGGTTTTCTCACAGTGCAGGCAGGCGGTGGAGACCTGAGACAGCAGGATGGTCATGTCCTCCTGCTGCTGCCTCAGCCAGATCAGCCTCTCCCTGACGTGGGCGTCCACCACGCTCAGCGCCATCTCCTCCTGTCGGCACAGAGTCTCGTGGAGGTCTGCGAAGTAAGCTCGGACACAGGAACGTGCGCTCTCTGCTGTGCCGGGAACCTGACGAAGACACAGAGAATTAGCGTTAAAGGAAATTAAACTTCAGTCATCTTCTCCTCCCTGAGATCATCATTTCAGCAAAACGTTCCTGAAATGCCAGAACAAGAGCGCCGTCGTTCATGTTTCAGCTGAACTGAAGTCCTGACTTACATGTTCAGTGTGTGCCATGCCAACTCCGTCCTCTACGATCTGCTCTCCTCCTTCGATCTGCTGCACGATGCCCACCAGCTTCCTCGAGTACTCGGACACTTCGTCGGTGAAGCTGCGGATGCAGTGGGCCATGTCCAGGATTGATGCACGGATCTGATTGGCTTCAGTTTCAAGAACAGCATGCTGGAGAGAGAGTTGGGGGATTCATGAGTACGTCTCTTTGGACGAGGATACTGCGAACAGTAACTAATGTCACTACCTTATGTCCCTGGTGCTTGCCGTACTCCTTGCACACACAGCACATGAGCGGCCCGGACTGACACGGCTCCTCCAGGCAGACGAACTCGATGGCGTGGACCTGGTGCTGTGGGCACAGGGTCTTCTCGTGAGGCTTGTCAGCCAGCGGCACCCGGCGGTGTTTGGCCAGCGTGCGAGTGGAGTGGGTGAGCTGGGAGCACTCGGCACACAGGTGGGTGGCACACACGGTGCAGTACATGGAGGCCGTGTGGCTCTCGTCCTCGTCACAGCGAATGATACACTGGTTGAAGAGAAGAGACGTCAATTCAAAAGGTGCAGCAGGAGTGAGCGGAACTTTACAAAAGAGTGAAATAACAAGCGTCTTACTTCTCCCATGCCTTTTAGGGCGTCCTCCGCCATCCCCGACTGGTTGGTTGCTCCATTCTGGAGTCGCTCCAGCAGTTCCAGCAGAGCAAAGTTCTTCTTCAGACCCCAAACTCCAGAGTCCCCTGAACACACGTGTTAAAAAACAAAGGTGCCGAATTCCAGTTCAATACAGAGTTAACAACATCCTGAAGGACTAAATACTTTCATTTCTGTAGCAGGAAGTTTGTAGCTGATATTTTATCCAATACAGACAGAACCAGCAGTACTTTGCAATATAATGCAATCAAACACAACGTCATCACAAACTATAGCTTCAACATACACACAGGTTGAATGAATAACCGTCTGACGAGGGCTGCAGTTGTTGAAAATATGTCAGATATTTTCTGGATTAATCGATTAGTTGTTTGGTCTATAAAATGTCAGAAAATGGTGAAAAACATCGATCAGTGTTTATAAAGCTGCAATCAGAGAATCTGGAATTTCTATCTTTAAAAACCCTCAAAATGACAAACAGATCATCAAAATAGTTGGTGATTGATTTAATAGTTGAAAACTAATCGATTATTCAATTGTAAATTGCAGCTCTACCTCTGACACAATCAAACCATTGATAACAAGCCTCACCGCTGTCAGGATTAAATTAATTAATTTTCTCATTAATCATAGATCATCATTGTTTACTGTGTGATAGAGAGAGAGTTTGTAGCCATAACTGTAAAAAAAAAAAATCTATTTAATTGCTGTCAAACAGACGAACTCAAAAACAAAAGATGCACAAGGTCGAACATCTTATTCACACGATATTATCATATCATCAATTTCATTTTTCCAATATCACAGTTATTATGAATATCACAATATTGCGACACCCCTCGGTTAAATCACATTCTCCAGAGTCCCTGGATGATGCTGTCAGATTCTCTGTTGGTTTAACCTGACAGGATGACAAGTCGAGCCAAGATGCACCACAGATCTTCCACACTGTCTCGAGGTAGAGAGACATGTCCCCTCACCCGTGTGTCAGACTGGTGCAATCAGACTTGACCTTTAAAAAATAATCTGCACTCTTTTCTGCTTGTACAACAATCCCCTCTGTCTTATCTTATATTAACCACAGTATTAATACAATCGACCACATTTTAAAGTGAAGCAGCGTAAAAATGCAGAACACGAAGACAGGAGAATGAGGAGATGTTTCTGCTGTGGTCCTCTGACTCACCCAGCTCGGTGACCTGTCTGTCGAAGGGGCAGCGGACTGCTCGCCCATGGAGGGGCAGCCGGGTCAGACAGTCGTGGCACACCGTGTGACCACAGAGCAGGAGACGAGGGACCTTGTCCCCTTGGAGGGAGAAGACGTCCTCACACACACCACACTCCAACACCTGGGAATGAACACGCAACCTGATGAACCTTAGAAACACACAGTCTGTGACAGCCACTGATGAGGTGTTAAAAAACTGGAACTGATTCAAAGTTTGTGTGATTTAATGCAGATGGATGCTTTACTGGGAGTCAGAGAGAACACAGACACTCAATCACATGAAGATCTCAGAGGGAGGTGCAGTCACCTTGACTCACACAGTATCTCAGATGGTCTCCTGGTCTTAAAACAAATGTATTATTACATCTATGTAATGTTCAAAGAGGCAGGTTTTAACTTGAGTGCAGCTACTTTTAAAATCTGAGCTCAGCAGCAGATCAGGAGCTGCAGCCACACAGCTAGCGCAGCGATGACAAACCATCCAGCTGAGCTGTTAGCATACTGCAGACGCAGATATCAGCCTTGCGCTTTTCTATAAGCGTAGCTACGTTCATTGTGACACATGTAAGTGCGCAACAACCCTCCTCTGACACAACTTTCACACGCAGCTCCTCAGAATGGAGACGGTCGTCTGGCATCCAGTGTCACCAACGCCAACGCAGCAGCATTCGCCCCAAAATCAGAAGCCACGGTGGCTAGCTGCTGCCGACAGTCCGTGCACACGAGCCAAACAACATGGCCACTGCGAACATGATGAATCTGAGCTGTGGATTTAAGTGACAATCTAACAACCTTCACCGTGTTTCCATGAGCTCCTCTCCCGTGGCGGATACAGGGCTCCATCGTCGCTACGGCGCCCTGCTTGTTTATTCCTGCTGCAGCAGCGGCCATTCTTGGACGTCAGCGCAGAGGACTGAGCAGGTGCGAGAGAAGAATCCCATACGTACTTCCGGTTTCGCTCTATACGGCCTGTAAGCATACAGTACCGTTCTGTCGCCTTCTGTGTTTGTTTACTCGCCAAGAATGCGATGAGCTGGTGACATCTTCGTGTCACAAACTTTTGTTTATTAATACGATACCGATAGAGCGACTTACATCCTCTGCCTCCAGAGGGTAGCTAGAAACATTGTGATGTCTATTTCCTGCTTCGAAGTGCGTGCGCATCGCCACCAAGCAAGTTTTAGCTAGAAAGGCACTCGAGTTTTAGCGAGAGCGCATTTCATTTCACTGCTAAAAAAAAAAAGAAAAAAGAGATAAAGCAGCTCACTGCTGCTGCAGCTTCTTATCTTTATGTGCAGACTTTGTTAAATTTTTGTCGCCATGATTGTTATTAGTTCTTAGATTATCAAAAATCACTGTATTTATAAAAACGAAGTTGGTGCTTTGTATTCCCACGCAGACGTCACATTTACATGTCAGGATCTGGTTATTATAGACACAGATTCAATATTTAACTGTTGTGTATCACCACACTAACAGCGTCACAGACAATAGCAGCTGTAAACACTCGTGAAAACATTATAAAATCCCTCCTCTGTTTTGGTGCCGACCTGTATAGGACTAGTCCTGTATAGCAATGGGCCAACCCGCTCAGTGAGGCATCTATGTATATGTCTATGTATTTCTGTGTCTATGTATTTATGCATATATGTCTATGTATTTATGTATATGTCTATGTTTATATGTGTATGTATATGTATGTCAGTAAAGCGACCAGTTCCTCTGTGTGTTCACCTCTTTACTGTTATTGAATGAGTTAGACATCTTTACTAGATATTTTCTTTATTTTTGGCTCTTAAACCCCCCCGTAAGATATGTTTTAAACAAGTTCTGAAATGTTTTCAGTCTGAAGCGGAACTAAAAGCCTCCGCACTTCTCCTGTCGGAGCTCAAGAGCGTGGCACACAGCGGAAGGAACGATAGCAGCTAGTAGCATCAGCCTTTCACATTAGCCTGTGTGTAATGAATGAGGTGAAGACGGTAGTGAGTCACAGCGCAGCTCATTAGTGAATAAGTAATTAAAGAACAATGAGTTCATTTGAGAGTTTGAGAGAGTTTGTCAACGAGCGACTAACTGCTGCTGCTGAAGAAATATTCAGAGTTTTGAACACAACTATCGTCCAGTACGAGGAAGAGATCGATCGGCAGCGCGTCATGCTGGATATCTGCTGGAAACCCCAAGTAAAGTTACACAGGATAGGTGAGTAAAAGTTTTATTATTTTAATAACACTAATGTTCAGAGCCCTGGAGTGGCCACAGAGGGGGACATATGCATCGCAGCCACTTTTCACTACATGGAGCGAACATACGAGTGTTTCCCGCGTTTTGGTTCATTCCACTCCGGGACTCTGGAGGTACTGAGCGTCCGCTGCACGGCTGGGCTCCGTTCTATAGAAGACCGCGGCGAAACTCCGCTCAGAAAATGCTGATTTTACACACAAAACGTTCCGGAAAGCACTAATTCTCAACAGAAAGAGGTGTGTCTCATTCAACTTATTAGGAAGACATTTCGGCATTGATTTTGAGTCAGTGGGCCAGATGAGATGGAAGCTATTGGAAAGCCATTGTCAAGGACACGGACTGGAGAATCAACCTAATGTTACTTTTATTCAAGCAGCAAGTTTTTTTGTTTTGTTTTTTTGACCGGAAATGACACTTATAACTAGATGATGTACAAGAGGCATAATTGTGGCATGTCCAAAATTATTCATACCATTTGCAAACTGCCGCAGTCTCTGGGAAACTCCATTTAAAATAGTCCAGGCTGTTCTAAAGCATCCTAATTGCCCTGATTCACTGGGAACAGCTGTTTTTAATCAACTCAACAAGTGAAAAACAGCAGCTCTCTGCAGCTGGATTGTCGACAGTCACGGCTAAGACAAAGGAGCTCACTGAGGACCTGCGGCTGTACATTGTGGCTGCTCACAAGTCAGGAAAGGGCCATGAGGCCATATCTAAATGTTTTCAAGTTCCAGTGGCTACAGTGCAAAGTATTATTAAAAAATACAAAGCCAACACTGACACCTGTGCTGGCCAGGAGGATAGTAAGGTAGTGGCACCACAATGGCAGTCTGAGGCAACCTGTGGCATCTCCTGGCACCCATGCTGTGGCAGGCTGTTGCATGTTGTGGAACTGCGTAGCAACTGTTGTATTAAGATATTTTTGTATTTCATAGATATTGTAATATAGCTTGTGTTAATAATACCCTTTCTGCTATTGTTACATTCTGTCAGTCCAGCTGTTGCAAAAACACCCTGTCACCTTGTGGCAGACTTTGGCACTGCGTAGCAACTGTTATGTTAAGATATTTTCATAATTGTATTTCATATTAGAGGGTATTGTAATATTTCCAACACTGTCAGTGTCCAATGTCACTCTGTTGCTGCTAGAAGATAAGATAAGCATCACAGCAGCACAGATGGATGTTGTACTGATGGAAGTTGTAACACAAGTAATACAACCAAGGAAATATGCAAAAAAAGAACAACATAAACACAGGGAAATATAAATGATAACATATGAAATAAAAGAATAAGAATGGTACACTATGATAATAATACAACAATATTTTACATTCACATGTATGCTATGGAACAGATATTAATAGATAATATTAAGAAGTGCGAAACAAAGAGAAATTGTGCAGTTATAAGAAACATCTTGAATGGTGCTGCTTGGACACATCCTCAGTGTTGAACCCAGGGTCACGGGGTGTTTCAGGTCTTGGATCATCAGACACCCTTGCCTTGGCGACCCAGCTGGGGTTGATAAGTCCCTGACTTGTGTCCAAGCAGCGCACTACACATGTATCGCCCCTCTTGATCCACAGCCACCTTGAAGCTTTCTCTGCTGCCTTGGTGATGTTTTTGGTGGCTTTCCTCTCTTGTAACCCCCTGATGCCAAGGAGCCTGAGTGTCCGGTGCAGGCTCTGCCCTGGAAATTCCCTACAGCCAACCTTGATTGGCTTGCAGCGGGCCCTCCAACTATTTTGCCTGCAGGCCTCTACCAGCTCAAGATTCTTTGCCTTCTTCAGCTTGTAGGCCACCTCAATCCGGTCTTCCCAGGGGACTGTTAGTTCCACCAGCACCACTTGCTTTGACCTTTCTGATATTAGGACCATATCTGGCCTGAGTGTTGTGCTTGTGTTGTGCTCTGGGAACTTCAACTGCCTCCCAAGGTCCACCTTCAGCTGCCAGTCACATGCTGATGATAACAGCCCAGTTGATACCTTTCGCTGTGACTGAGGTTTCTCTCCAGTCCTTATGAAAGTGATGTTCGGTCTTCCTGGGGGCTGGTATCTACTCTGCTTGATTCCAGCGCAGATGATGTCAGCTACTGCCTTCAGCACCTGGTCATGGTACCATCTATACCTCCCCTCTCCCAGGACTTTTGGGCAGTAGCTTAAGATGTGCTCAACAGATCCTCTTGCAGGGCACAGTGGATATCATGGTGTTTCTGCCAACCCCCAACAATGCAAGTTTGATGGGGAGGACATCATACACTGACTGAATCAAGAACTTGAGTCTTGCTGGTTCTGACTTCCAAAGCTCTGACCAGGTGATCTTCTGAGCTGATGCATGGTCCCAGTTGGTCCAAGGTCCTTGCTGGCGTGTGGCCACTGTTCTGCTGCGGCTTTCCTCCTCCACTTCTGCATGGATCTCACCCTGGATCAGCTGCCGTCTATCTCTCTCCCCTCGGCCCAGTCGTAGCGTGGTGTTGTGTGGCTACCGAGCCTGCACGTCCAACTGCCACCGAGCCCACCAAGATGCCATTTCACAGCCTCGCTTCTGCCTGCTGGACCATCTCCTGTGCCTGCCACTTCCCTCCAGTTCTGACTGCTATGCCTGCAGAGGAGACTCTAGTATCAGATGAGTCTCTCTAAAGTAGCACCTCCTTGGCTGTTGTGACTTTGAATTCCTCTGATGATGCCTTTCACTATGCGGTGCCATGCAGATGTTATTGCTCCAGAGTTGGATCTCATGCTTAAACTGCTGTGATAGTGCTGTATGAGTTCTGTGACCTTCTGTGGAACGTGATGGGTTGTCAAGGCTTTTGTCACCACATTTATAAAGAATGGATCCATAGGCGTTTGCCAGGTCAAGCCAGATGACTGACAAATCTCCTCGGTTTTCCCTTGCCTGTCGGATAACTGGGTAACAATCACCTGATAACAATCACCTAACCCTAACCCTGAAAGCAGAGTGACTGTTGTAACAACAAACACGGACCAGTGGGTTTTCCAAGGAAACGTGGCCCCGCCCTTATTGGCAGCGAGTCCAGGGAGGCGTTTCTGAACTGCCGAGCGGGTGCCAGGAGATGCCACGGACATGCCACAGGTTGGTGCCAGGGGATGCCACGCACATGCCACAGGTTGGTGCCAGGAGATGCCATGGACTGCCACTGAGGTCCCACTACCTGCTAATGCCACTGGGAGGATCTCACTGTATCTCGACAAAAGCCCGCTTGGCCTTTGCAAATGCTCATCTGGACAAAGAAGAAGACTTCTGGTCTTCTGTTTTATGGTCAGATGAAACAAAAATTTAATTGTTTGGCGACAATAATGTATCCTTCATTTGACATAAAAAAGGAGAAGCCTTCAACCCTAAGAACACCATCCCCGCTAGCAAACATGATGATGGGAATCTAATACTTTGGGGTGTTTTTTTTGAACATCAATCTTGTCAACACCACAGATCTCTCTACCTTGATCAGTTCTTACCCCAGCCCTCCCCCAGCATCTTCCCCCGCTGACCGGGAAACTCATTACAGCAACTGTCTCTCTTCTGCCCTACAGACCCTGGCTCCTCTGAAAACCCACTCAGTCTCATTTACTCACACTGCTCCCTGGTTAACCCTAGACCCACGCCAGCTCAAAGCCACAGGCCGTGGACTGGAGCAACTCTACAAAAAAAATGAACTCACTGTACACAGCCAAATGTACTCGGACCACCTTCACTACTACAAGAATGCCCTTATTACTGCAATATCTGCTTACCACTCTTACCTGATTAACACTGGTATGCGTAACAAAAGAGTCCTCTTCTCAATGGTCAGCCACCCAATTCAGACTCCTAAAACCCTCCCACCAGGTATTTCCACCGATCTGTGCACTGCTTTCCTGGACTTCTTCAGCAATAAAATCAATACCATTAACCAACAACTGGCCTCATCCTCGTCCTCAAACGATCCAACCTGGATGATCACCACCGGCCAACCTCTCATCAGCTCCCTCTCCGACTTCACCCCACCATCAGAACACACCATCTCTGAACTCATCCACAAAGCCAAAACGACCACCTGTCAGCTTGATCCCTGTCCCACCTCCCTTGTCAAAGCCTGTTTGCCATCCGTTTCTCCCATGATCACCAACAAAAATAACTCCTCCCTCACCACTGGCACTGTCTCCCCCACTCTCAAACTGGCTGCTATTACACCCATCCTGAAAAAACCCTGTGCTGACCCAACTGACCTTAACCTCTACCGGCCCATCTCCAACCTTCCTTTCATCTCCAGAACACTTGTAAGGGTGGTTGCCACACATCTACAGTCCCACCTTGACACAAACGACCTCCATGAACCTTCCCAATCCAGTTTCCATCCAAAACATAGCACTGAAACAGCCCTGGTCAAAATCACAAATGACCTCTTCTGTGCAGCTGACTCTGGACTACTTACTCTCCTCACCCTCCTCGACCTCAGTGCAGCATTCGACACTATCTCCCACACAATACTCCTGGACCGCCTGGCTGGCATTGGGATCTATGGTGCTGCACTTTGCTGGTTTATATCGTACCTCACTGACCGCCAACAATTTGTGCAATTAAGGGACCACAAGTCTGGGTGTTAGGGTATCTCACTGGGTGTCCCCCAGGGGTCAGTCTTGGGTCCACTCCTCTTCATCATCTACCTCCTCCCTCTGGGCACAATCCTTCGTCATCATAAGATCCACTTTCACTGCTATGCTGACTGCACACAGGTCTACATCTCCTCCAAACCCACTGCCGCCATCCCTCCCACCTCCCTCATCACCTGCCTGGAAGACATCCGGAGCTGGATGAGCCAGAAATTCCTAAAGCTTAATGGTAATGAAACCGAGGCCCTGCTCATTGGCTCCAAATCCACCCTCACCAAACCACAACACACCCCAGCCCCACCCATCATCATCGATGGATTTCCTGTACCCTTCTCCCCCAAAGTCAAGAGCCTCGGTGTCATCCTTGACAGTACCCTCTCATTTTCACCCCAAATTCAAAACCTCACCCAGACTGCCTTCTTCCACCTCGGAAACATCTCCAGTCTCCGCCCATCACTTTCTTAATCCAGCACCGAAATTACAGCAATAGACAGCAATGCCCACCTCACTGGACTCCCCACCAAACTCATCAACAAACTGCAAATTATTCAGAACTCGGCCGCCCGGATCATCACCTGCACCAAATCGTCTGACCCCACATCACCCCTATTCTCATCCAACTTCACTGGCTCCCGGCTCTCCACCATCTAGCCATCATTTACCTCTGCGACATGCTCAAAGAATACAGCCCCTCCCACACCCTCCGCTCAACCTCTGTTGGACTACTCACCATGCCAACACCACGCCTCAGTACCATGGGTGCCTGAGCCTTCCGCTACTCAGCACCCAGACAATGGAATTCCCTCCCCCCACACATAAGACAGTCAGACTCCATCACAAAATTCAAATCCAAACTCAAAACCCACCTGTTCAAATGGCATATTCACTCTGACTGGTCATTGTTCATTACACTTGTCTTTTCTTTTTTAGGTCAATGTTTGGTTTTAACAATCTGTGATGTTGTTATTTTATGCTTTTATTTTACGCTTTTATTTTACGTAAGGTAACCTTGGGTGCCTTGAAAGGCGCCATCAAATAAAATTAATTATTATCATTATTGTTCAAATGTAAAAAAAAAAGCTGAGAATTATTTTTTTCTACAATGATGCCTCTTGTACATCGTCTTATTATCTTCTGGGAGACACCTGTGTCATTTCCAATCAAGAATAAACTTGCTAGTTAAGTAAAAGTACGTTTAAGTCAACATTTGACAGTGGTATTAATAATTTTGAGTTTGACTGTGTGTGTGTGTATATAATTGGATGTGTGGGTTTATATAATTATTTCTCTGTCCTCCAGAGCTCCCACAGCAACATGTCTGTAAGGAGGAGGAGATTCTTGCTGACCAGCAGCTCTGTAACCAGGAGAGGAACTCCAGTCTGGACCAGGAGGACCCAGAACCTCCAGAGATAAAAGAGGAACAGGAGGAACTCTGCACCAGTCAGGAGGGAGAGCAGCTTGTACTGAAGGTGGAGACGGATACCGTCATGTTGATTCCATCTTATGAGGAAAGTGACCACAGTGAAGCAGAACCAACAAGTGACCACCAGCTTCTCTCTAACAACTCTCATGTAACTGAGAGCCGAGACCAGAAAGGAGGAAAACATGAAGACTCAGGATCAGCTGGAGATGGAGAGCCGAAGCAAAAGAAAAGACATCACGGAAGCAAAAGTCACAGTGATCATGCAAAAAACTCTTCCTCATCAGACATTCAACATAACACTCACCCAGGTGAAAAGTCCTTCAAATGTGACAAATGTGGAAAGACTTTTAAGTTTAAGTCCGTATTGAAGTCACACCTAAGAACCCACAGAAGTGAGAAACCTTTTACCTGTGAAATTTGTGGGAAAGCTTTCAGCAAATGTTCACTCAAAGAAGTCCACATGAGAATCCACACAGGTGAAAAACCGTATTCTTGCCAAACATGTGGGAAAGATTTCAAGTCTCGTCCTGAATTGAATAAACACATGAGAATCCACACAGGTGAGAAGCCTTTTACCTGTGAAATTTGTGGGAAAGCTTTCAGCCTACGTTCACTCAAAGAAGTCCACATGAGAATCCACACAGGTGAAAAACCGTATTCTTGCCAAACGTGTGGGAAAGGTTTCAAGTCTCGTAATGAGTTAAAAAAACATATGAGAATCCACACAGGTGAGAGGCCATATTCTTGCAACACATGTGGGAAAACATTTCATGATTCATTTAGTTTGAAAACGCACACAAGAATCCACACAGGTGAAAAGCCTTTTACCTGTGAAATTTGTGGGAACATTTTCAGGCTTAATGCTCACTTAACAGCTCACATGAGAATCCACACAGGTGAGAGGCCATATTCTTGCCAGACATGTGGGAAAAATTTCAAGTCTCATGGTGCATTGAATCAACATATGAGAATCCACACAGGTGAGAAGCCTTTTACCTGTGAAATTTGTGGGAAAGCTTTCAGGCAACAAGCAAGCATAGCATCTCACATGAGAACCCACACAGATGAGAGGCCATATTCTTGCCAGACATGTGGGAGAGATTTCAAGTCCCACGATGAACTGAATAAACACATGAGAATCCACACAGATGAGAAGCCATTTACTTGCAAAACATGTGGGAAAGCTTTCAAGTCTCGTGGTGAATTGAGTAAACACATGAGAATCCACACAGGTGAGAAGCCGTTTACTTGCAAGACATGTGGGAAAGCTTTCACGATGAGTAGTAATTTAACAGTTCACATGAGAATCCACACAAATGAGAAACCATATTCTTGCAAGACATGTGGAAAGACTTTCAAGTCTCGTGGTGAATTGAGTCAACACATGAGAATCCACACAGGTGAGAAGCAGTTTACTTGCAAGACATGTGGGAAAGCTTTCACACTAAATAGTAATTTAACAGTTCACATGAGAATCCACACAAATGAGAAACCGTATTCTTGCAAGACATGTGGAAAGACTTTCAGGCATCTTAGTGCCTTACGACGTCACATGAGAACCCACAAGGGTGAGAAACCGTAACCTTGCAAGACCTGGGGAAAGTTTGATCAGTCTGCTTTAAAGAGACATTTGATGACGCGTACAGGCCAGTAGCCTTGTATTTACAAAATATGTTGGAGGTGGTTCTAGTGTTTCATGCGAACTTTAACTTTAAATGACATACTTGAAGAATCCTCAGAGGATCAATATACACACAAGAAATGATGAGCTGACGCTGAATGTGTACAATTTCCCCTTGAGAAGATGTCAAAATATGTTTGTGTCTATCTTCATGCTGATTTGTCCATATTTGTTAACATGATTAAAGGTGCAGGAAGGCATAAGTTAGCAGCTGTGAGAGTTTTAGTCACGCCCACAGAGAGAGATAAAAACCAAGCTTTCCTCTTCATAATTTCAGTCTTTCTTTTGTAACAGATGTGTGTGTTGCTTTGTGAATGCTCCTCTTGTACAAGATAAAACTTGGTTTGAATCTTGAGCTGACTCTGATCTCTTTCCTTTACTCTAAATTTAAGGAATTATTTTAACAGTCAAGAAACAGGAATGTCTGAAAAGGACAGCTCTTTAATCTGCATCTTGGGCTGGGCGACATTGCAAAGCAGTCGCAAAAAGGTGAGATATTTCTTGCAACTTTTTTAAAAAATTGCAATTTCACCCACGCCTAAGAGCAGTGAGTAAGCTTCCACAATTTCTCCAAAAAAGGAGCTGAACATTTTTGTAATAAGTGTCATTGGAGAGGGGTTTGCTGAGGGGGGCTCGCTCACACACCAGCCTCCCTCTCACAGGGGAGAGGTGAGCTCCCGAGCGAGAGGAAAAGTTCTGAGGGAAGTCTTTTTGTGTGTTTTAGCAAATTCCAGACAATCAGAATCATACAAGCTAAATGTGAGAATAATGCGAAGAGAAAAGAGGGAAGTAATTTAAAGATAAAACTCTTACTAACTATCTCTTTAACGCTCTAAGACAGAGCAAAAGAGTGAGTCTCTTTTTAAAGCTCTAAGAAAGAGCAGAAAACTTTGAGCCAACGGGCTGTGAAAGTAGTATAAAGACAAAAGGTTTAAAGCTCTAAGAGAGAGCAAATTAGAGATAATTAAAGTAAAAATCTGCTCTCAGTCAGGGAGACAATGATTAGAGAAAAAGTTTGAGTCCACAGACTACAAAAATAAAGACAATTCAGGCTAAAGAAGGGTATTTCAAGACAGGGAGACATAGATCAAAATAAAGCCTTAAATCCATGGACGGCAAATATTGGATAAAGAAGCTAAAATCAAGGTAAATTAAGGTAAAAAGATAAAAGAGAAGTAAGAGTAAAAACGCATGCGATAATCAAACTGCAGGAAAGAACAATCTGAACCGAAATAAACAACAATAAAACGAATACCAGCCAAAACTTCTGTTTTGTGATTTACAGAGACGTGCTCTGCGGATGGATGTATATGTCTATATATATGTCTATGTGTATAGTCAATGTTTATATGTGTGTATGTCTATGTTTATATGCGTATGTGTCTATGTTTGTATGTGTATGTGTCGATGTGTCTATGTACATATGTCTATCCTTATATGTGTATGTGTCCATGTATATGCTAATGAAACAACTGGTTCCTCTGTGTGTTCACCTATTTACTGTTATTGAAGCGAGTTAGACATCAGCATGCAGCCTCACTGCTGACTGAGAGAAACCTTTATTAAACACACACATTAACCCCTGTACCTAAACTTCATTACACCAGGGAGGCGAAATATCGGGAAAAAACGATTATATAATTAAGACGTTTCAGATTTGCTCCATCACAATTATTCTAACTATTTTAGTTATTAACTTTGTAATACTGTGAACGGCTGCAGACCTCATGGTGAAAACTGTCACTATGTTTCTTTACTAGATGTTTTCTTTAATGTTGGCTCTTAAAACCTTCCGTAAGATATGTTTTAAACAAGTTCTGAAATGTTTTCAGTCTGAAGCGGAACTAAAAGCCTCCGCACTTCTCCTGTCGGAGCTCAAAGACCGTGGCACCCAGCGGAAGGAAACAGTAGCAGCTAGTAGCATCAGCCTTTCACATTAGCCTGTGTGTAATGAATGAAGTGAAGACGGTAGTGAGTCACAGCGCAGCTCATTAGTGAATAAGTAATTAAAGAACAATGAGTTCATTTGAGAGTTTGAGAGAGTTTGTCAACGAGCGACTAACTGCTGCTGCTGAAGAAATATTCAGAGTTTTGAACACAACTATCGTCCAGTACGAGGAAGAGATCGATCGGCAGCGCGTCATGCTGGATATCTGCTGGAAACCCCAAGTAAAGTTACACAGGATAGGTGAGTAAAAGTTTTATTATTTTAATAACACTAATGTTCAGAGCCCTGGAGTGGCCACAGAGGGGGACATATGCATCGCAGCCACATTTCGCGACATGGAGCGAACATACGAGTGTTTCCCGCGTTTTGGTTCATTCCACTCCGGGACTCTGGAGGTTCTGAGTGTCCGCTGCACGGCTGGGCTCCGTTCTATAGAAGACCGCGGCGAAACTCCGCTCAGAAAATGCTGATTTTACACACAAAACGTCCCGAAAAATTAAAAACTCAACAGAAAGAGATGTGTCTCATTCGAACTGGAGAATCAACCTAATATTATTTTTATTTATATTTGAACAAAAAGTGGCATGTCCAAAATTATTCATACCCTTTGCAAACTGTCGTAGTCTATGGGAAAGTCTAAAGTTCTATACCTTTAATAGTCCAAGCTGTTCTAAAGCATCCTAATTACCCTGATTCATTGGGAACAGCTGTTTTAATTAACTCAACAGGTGAAAAACAGCAGCTCTCTGCAGCTGGATTGTAGACAGACAAAGGAGTTCACTGAGGACCTGCGGCTGCACATGGCGGCTGCTCATAAGTCAGGAAAGGGCCATATGGCCATATCTCAATGTTTTCAAGTTCCAGTGGCTACAGTGCAAAGTATTATTAAAAAATACAAAATGTTTCGCACTGTGGAAAATCTCAAAGGACGTGGTCGGAAGCCGACCGTGGTTGTATCACTTCTTTTACAACTACTGTTTGTATGGTCCTGCTTGCAACAGAGTGACAATGGACACTAACAGTGTTGGAAATATTACAATGACCTCTACAGTGAAATACAATTATGAAAATTACTTAACATAACAATTGCTATGCAGTGTCAAAGCCTGCCACAAGGTGACAGGATGTTGTTGCAGCAGCTGGACTGACAGAATGTAACAATAGCATAAAGGGTACTATTAACACAAGCTATATTACAATATCTGATATGAAATACAATTATAAAAATATCTTAATATAACAGTTGCTATGCAGTTCCACAACATGCCACAGGTTGGTGCCAAGAGATGCCAGGCACATGCCACAGGGTGATGGCAAGCAGACCCTCCATCCTGAAAGAGTTGGAGCTCATCGCTAAAGATGAATGGGCAAAAATATAAGTGGGGACATGCAAAAAGCTGGTCAGCAATTGGAGGAAGCGTTTGATTGCTGTAGTAGCCAATAAAGGCTTTTTTATTGATTAGTGAGAAGGGTATGAATAATTTAGGACATGCCACCTTTTGTTCAAATGTTAAAAGAAAAGCTGAGAAATATTTTTTTCCACAATGATGCATCTTGTACACCGTCTTATTATCTTTTGGGAGACGCCTGTGTCATTTCCAATCAAGAAAAAACTTGCTGGTTGAATAAAAGTAAGTTTAAGTCCAAATTTGACAGGGGTATGAATAATTTCGGGTTTGACTGAGTGAGTGTGTGTGTGTGTGTGTCTATAATCGTATGTGTGGGTTTTAATATTATTTCTCTGTCCCTCCAGAGCTCCCACAGCAAGATGTCTGTAAGGAAGAGGAGGTTCTCGCTGACCAGCAGCTCTGTAACCAGGAGAGGATCTCCAGTCTGGACCAGGAGGACCCAGAGCCTCCAGAGATTAAAGAGGAACAGGAGGAACTCTGCACCAGTCAGGAGGGAGAGCAGCTTGTACTGCAGGTGGAGACAGATACTGTCTTGTTGACTCCATCTTATGAGGAAAGTGACCACAGTGAAGCAGAACCAACAAGTGACCACCAGCTCCTCTCTAACAACTCTCATGTAGCTGAGAGCCAAGACCAGAAAGGAGGAAAACATGAAGACTCAGGATCAGCTGGAGATGGAGAGCCAAAGCAAAAGGAAAGACATAACAGAAGCAAAAGTGACAGTGATAATGCAAAAAACTCTACCTCATCAGACATTCAACATAACACTCATCCAGGTGAAAAGTCCTTCAAATGTGACAAATGTGGAAGGACTTTTGAGTTTAAGTCCCTGTTGAAGTCACACCTAAGAGCCCACAGAAGTAAGAAACCTTTGACCTGTGAAATTTGTGGGAAAGCTTTCAGCCGACGTTCACACAGAACAATCCACATGAGAATCCACACAGGAGAGAAACCATATTCTTGCAAAACATGTGGGAAAGATTTCACGTCTCATGGTGTATTGAATAAACACATGATAATCCACACAGGTGAGAAGCCACATTCTTGCAAGACATGTGGGAAGACTTTCAACCAGCATAGTGCCTTACAAATTCACATGAGAATCCACACAGGTGAGAAACCGTATTCTTGCAAGACATGTGAGAAGACTTTCAGCCAGCATGGTGCCTTACAAATTCACATGAGGATCCACACAGGTGAGAAACCGTTTTCTTGCAAGACATGTGACAAGACTTTCAGCCAGCATGGTGCCTTACAAATTCACATGAGAATCCACACAGGTGAGAAACCGTATTCTTGCCAAACATGTGGGAAAGCTTTCAAGTCTCATGCTGAATTGAATCAACACATGAAAATCCACACAGGTGAAACATTTTCTTGCAACACATGTGGGAAAACATTTCATTATTCATCTAGTTTTAAAAGGCACATGAGAATCCACACAGGTGAAAAGCCTTTTACCTGTGAAATTTGTGGGAACATTTTCGGGATTAATGCTCAATTAACAGCTCACATGAGAATCCACACAGGTGAGAAGCCGTTTACTTGCAAAGAATGTGGGAAGACTTTCACGCTAAACACTAACTTAACAGCTCACATGAGAATCCACACAGGTGAGAAACCGTATTCTTGCCAAACATGTGGGAAAGCTTTCAAGTCTCATGCTGAATTGAATCAACACATGAGAATCCACACACGTGAGAAACCGTATTCTTGCAAGATATGTGGGAAGACTTTCAGGCAGCATAGTGCCTTACAACCTCACATGAAAATCCACACAGGTGAGAAACTGTTTTCTTGCAAAGAATGTGGGAAAGCTTTCACGATAAACAGCAACTTAACAGTTCACATGAGAACCCACACAGGTGAGAAACCGTTTACTTGTGAAATTTGTGGGAAAGCTTTCAGCCGACATGCACAAGTAGTATCTCACATGAGAACCCACACAGGTGAGAAACCATATTCTTGCAAGATATGTGGGAAGACTTTCAGCCGGCATAGTGCCTTACGACCTCACATGAGAATCCACACAGGTGAGAGACCGTATTCCTGCGAGACATGTGGGAAGACTTTCAGGCAACGTAGTACCTTCAGAGCTCACATGAAAATCCACACAGGTGAGAAACTAATCTTGCAAGACTTGGGTAAAGTTTGATTAGTCTGCTTTGAAGAAACATTTGATGACACGTACAGGCCAGTAGCCTTGTATTTCCAAAATATGTTGGAGGTGGTTCAGTTGTAGTGTTTCATGCATAATTGCAGAACGTTAACTTGAAATGACATACTTGAAGAATCCTCAGAGGATCAGTATACACAGGAGAAATGATGAGCTGACGCTGAATGTGTACAATTTCCCCTTGAGAAGATGTCAAAATATGTTTCTGTGTCTGTCTTAATGTTGATTTGCCCATATTTGTTTAATGATGATTGAAATGTCGAGTTAGTCGTTCTCATATGTCCCACTTATTATCATTCCTTGTTTCCTACCTTTTATATAAACAGTTTTATGTTAAATACTTGTAGTTTTTACAGTAGCTTCCATGTATGTAACCAATGAATGAAGTGAAGACGGTACTGAGTCACAGTGCAGCTCATTATTGAATGAGTAATTATTGGGAATCTGGCTTGACTATGTGATATGTACTGACCTTTGAATACGAATGTAATGTCAATGTCCTGGTAACTGGGACAAACAGAACATTAGGAAATAGGAATGAGATCCTATTGAATAAGCAAACACACACACACATGATGTAAAACCAGATGGATAGAATTTGAGGGATGAAATGTTTGGTCAGTCAAGAAATAAAGAGGACCCACTTTCTGCAAGCCTCGTCTCCGGGTGATTCTTCTGAGTGTTTTCTCCACAACATAATTGGTGTCACGAACAGGATTGTCAGAAAAAGAGAACTCTATAATCTGCATCTTGGGCTGGGCGACATTGCAAAGTGATGGCAAAAGAAGTGAGCTCTCGTGCGAGATGAAAAGTTGGAAGGGAAGTCTTTTTGTGTGTTTTAGCAAATTCCAGAGTCAAGTCACACACAATCAGAATCATAAAAGCTAAATGCGAGAATAATGCGAAGAGAAAAGAGAGTAGTGATTAAAGATAGAATTCTTACTATCTCTTTAAGGCTCTAAGACAGAGGAAAAGAGTGAGTCTCTTTTTAAAGCTCTAAGAAAGAGCAGAAAAGTTTGAGCCAACGGGCTGTGAAAGTATTATAAAGACAAAAGGTTTTAAGCTCTCAGAGAGAGCAAATTAGAGATAATTAAATTAAAATTCTGCTCTAAGACGGAGACGCAGATTAGAGAAAAAGTTTGAGTCCATGGACTACAAAAGTAAAAACAATTCAGGCTTAAGAAGGGTATTTTAAGAAAGGGAGACACAGATTAAAATAAAGCCTTAAACCCATGGACGGCTAATATTGGATAAAGAAGCTAAAATCAAGGTAAATTAAAGGGACACTGTGGAATTATTTCTCCCATCTAGTGGTTAAATTTTATTTTGCATTAAAACGAATACTGCTCTCTAGCGCCTCACGTTTTCAAATGTGCGTTGCAACCTGTTGGAACTACGGCAGGCGGGATGTGTCAAGATTCAAGAAGCTATGACAACAACATGGCTGTATTCGAAACCGCATACTATACTACTAGTACGTACTGATTTGGCCAAAATGTAGTATGTACTATGCAGCATGCAAACAAAAGCAAAATCTGCAGCATGCGAAAAATTCCCGGATGCCGTCCTGATTTGGAAAAAATCTCCAGTATGCATCTGACCAGTCTACATTGCATACTGTTTCCCACAATGCACAGCTGGAGCGAGAGAGTGCATTTCAATAAAACGTAACGAAATGAAAAAATATAATCTGCTCATTTTTAAAAATGTATTTATTAAAATGTGGTGATTTCTGTACATACAGGGCTCTTGGGGCAGTGCTGCTCTTTTGTCCACAACAAACATGAAGCTTCACTTTTAATTAAAACAAACTAACGTAGCTGCCACATCGTTAGATTTCATCTATGATACCAATAGTTATCTTACAAAAATAATTTAACCAGCCAGCGGTTAATCTTCAAAGAGCTGCGGTTAAGATGACTGGTACGCCTGGGATGACGACGAAGGTTGACCGGCCCATCACATCGCTGCTGTCTCTGAGACCTCCCGGAGCGCTGGTCCCACAGGTGGCTCTTCACATCTCCGAAAATGTCGGAACAAATTTACAAACAGGCGTCATTTGGATAAACTAATCGCATATTAAGAATCTAAATAGGTACTTTCTCGCATAAAACAATATTAAAGTGAGAATTAAAACAGCTTTTAGCAGCTTTTAGCAGCTTTTAGCAGCTTTTAGCAGCTTTACCGCTACCGCTGCCGGTTGCCGCGAAATGCATTCTGGGAAACTTGCATACTGTATACTGCGGTGTGGATGGCATCGGTCTGCTGTATTATACTGCATACTGAATCCCGCATTCGATATGCAGTATACAGTATATACTGCGCAGTATGTAGTAGGCAGTACGGTAGTATGCGGTTTCGAATACAGCCCATGTCTTCAAACAGCACTTCATCAAGTTTAGTTTCGGGTGATGAGGTACGTTATTTCAAACAAACTTCAAACTGCAGCTGACGAGCGCGTCTGGCTAAGCTCCTTCTCCGTTCCACAGTCACGGACAGAGACAGCAGAAAAGCATGGGTGGTTAAAGTCAGAAGGAGCAATTTAACCACCTACAAAGATTGTAACACCAAAAAAAATTGTGAGGTAATCACATTCAAACAATGCATTGACTCGTATCAGTTCACAGGGCAGAGATGCCACATCCAAGATGGCGGCAATGTTGACGTATCAATGGGCCAACCCACTCAGTGAGGCGTCAATGTGTCTATGTATATGTGTATGTCTATGTATGTGTATGAAGCAACCAGTTCCTCTGTGTGTTCTCCTCTTTACTATTATTGAAGCGAGTTAGACATCAGCATTCATCCTCACTGCTGTCTGAGAGACACCTTTATTGAACACACACAGGAAACACTGTACCTAAACTTCATTATACCAGGGAGGCGAAATATCGGGAAAAAACAATTATATAATTAAGACATTTCAGATTTGCTCCATCAGAATTATTCAATTTTAGTTATTAACTTTGTAATACTGTGAACTGCTGCAGACCTCATGGTGAAAACTGTTACTATGTTTCTTTACTAGATGTTTTCTTTAATGTTGGCTCTTAAAACCTTCTGTAAGATATGTTTTAAACAAGTTCTGAAATGTTTTCAGTCTGAAGCGGAACTAAAAGCCTCCGCACTTCTCCTGTCGGAGCTTAAGAGCGTGGCACCCAGCGGAAGGAAACAGTAGCGGCTAGTAGCATCAGCCTTTCACATTAGCCTGTGTGTAATGAATGAAGTGAAGACGGTAGTGAGTCACAGCGCAGCTCATTAGTGAATAAGTAATTAAAGAACAATGAGTTCATTTGAGAGTTTGAGAGAGTTTGTCAACGAGCGACTAACTGCTGCTGCTGAAGAAATATTCAGAGTTTTGAACACAACTATCGTCCAGTACGAGGAAGAGATCGATCGGCAGCGCGTCATGCTGGATATCTGCTGGAAACCCCAAGTAAAGTTACACAGGATAGGTGAGTAAAAGTGTTATTATTTTAATAACACTAATGTTCAGAGCCCTGGAGTGGCCACAGAGGGGACATATGCATCGCAGCCACGTTTCACTACATGGAGCGAACATACGAGTGTTTCCCTCGTTTTGGTTCATTCCACTCCGGGACTCTGGAGGTTCTGAGTGTCCGCTGCACGGCTGGGCTCCATTCTATAGAAGACCGCGGCGAAACTCCGCTCAGAAAATGCTGATTTTACACACAAAACGTCCCGAAAAATGCGAGGAGCACTTAAACTTAACAGAAAGAGATGTGTCTCATTCGGACTGGAGAATCAACCTAATGTTACTTTTATTCAAAAGTAACCTTTATTGTTTTTTGGTTTTGTTTTGTTTTTTACCGGAAATGCCACAGGCTTATAATAAGACGATATACAAAAGGCATCATTGTGAAAAAAAAACAAACTCAACTTTTATTTACATTTGATCAAAAAGTGGCATGTCCAAAATTATTCATACCCTTTGCAAACTGTCGCAGTCTATGGGAAAATCCAAATTTCTATACCTTTTTATAGTCCAAGCTGTTCTATAGCATCCTAATTACCCTGATTCATTGGGAACAGCTGTTTTAATTAACTCAACAGGTGAAAAACAGCAGCTCTCTGCAGCTGGATTGTGGACAGTCATGGCTGAGTCAGGAAAGGGATATAAGGCTATATCTAAATGCTTTCAAGTTCCAGTGGCTAGAGTGCAAAGTATTATTAAGAAATACAAGATGTTCCGCACTGTGAAGCCAAGTCTGACCCCAGAGAGTTGAAAAAGAATCCAAGGATCACCACCAAGGCCATCCTGGTGAATTTGGGCTCTGCGGGTGGCAACATCTCAAGGTAGACAGTCCAACGGACACTGCACAGTTCTGGGTTCCACGGACACAGACCAAGGAGGCCGCCACTTTTCCAAATAATGCACCGAAAAGCAGCAGGGCCGAGATCCTCCCAGTAGCATTGGACATGCTACAGATTAGTGCCAGGGGATGCCACGGACATGCCACAGGTTTGTGCCAGGGGATGCCATGGACAATCCACAGGTTGGTGCCAGGGGATTCCACGGACATGCCACAGGTTGGTGCCAGGGGATGCCACGGACATGCCACAGGTTGGTGCCAGGAGATGCCACGACATGCCCCAGGTTGCAGCACACTGCCTCAGCAGTGGCACTACCTGCCAAAGCCACTGGGAGGATCTCGCTGTCTCTCCACAAAAGCCCGCTGGACCTTTGCAAATGCTCGTCTGGACAAAGAAGAAGACTTCTGGTCCTCTGTTTTATGGTCAGATGAAACAAAAATTTAATAGTTTGGCCACAATGATGTATCCTTCATTTGGCGTAAAAAAGGAGAAGGCTTCAACCCTAAGAACACCATCCCCACTGTCAAACATGGTGGTGGGAACCTGCTGCTTTGGGGTTGTTTTTCTGCCAATGGACCAGGGAATCTAATCACAGTGAACGGTACCATGAAAAAAGAGCAATACACCAAGATTCTCAACAACAACATCAAGCAGTTTGCAGAGAAACCTAGCCTTGGGCACCAGTGGACATTTCAGCACGACAACAACCAAAAACACACAGAAAATGTGGTGAAGAAATGGTGAGCAGACAAAAACATTAACGTTTTGTAGTGGCCCAGCCAGAGTCCTGACTTGAATCCAATTGAGACTCTGTGGAGGGAGCTAAAGATGAGGGTGATGGCAAGAAGACCCTCCAACCTGAAAGAGTTGGAACTCATCGCTAAAGATGAATGGGCAAAAATACCAGTGTGGACATGCAAAAAGCTGGTCAGCAATTGTAGGAAGCGTTTGATTGCTGTAATAGCTGATAAAGACTTTGGGAGACACCTGTGTCTGTCTGAGGCATGAATAATTTTATGCTTGAGTGTATATGTGTGTGTCTGTAATCGCATGTGTTGGATTACATTATTATTTCTCTGTCCCTCCAGAGCTCCCACAACAACATGTCTGTAAGGAGGAGGAGGTTCTCGCTGACCAGCAGCTCTGTAACCAGGAGAGGATCTCCAGTCTGGACCAAGAGGAAGCAGAGCCTCCAGAGATTAAAGAGGAACAGGAGGAACTCTGCACCAGTCAGGAGGGAGAGCAGCTTGTACTGAAGGTGGAGACAGATACCGTCATGTTGACTCCATCTTATGAGGAAAGTGACCACAGTGAAGCAGAACCAACAAGTGACCACCAGCTCCTCCTCTCGAACAACTCTCATGTAGCTGAGAGCCGAGACCAGAAAGGAGGAAAACATGAAGACTCAGGATCAGCTGGAGATGGAGAGCCGAAGCAAAAGAAAAGACATCACGGAAGCAAAAGTCACAGTGATAATGCAAAAAACTCTACCTCATCAGACATTCAACATAACACTCACCCAGGTGAGAAGTCTTTTTTTTTTTTACCAGAAATGCCACCGGCTTATAATACGACGATGTACTAGAGGCACCATTGTGGGAAAAAGATATTTCTGAACTTCTATTTACATTTGATCAAAAAGTGGCATGTCCAAAATTATTCATACCCTATGCAAACTGTCGCAGTCTATGGGAAAATCCAAAGTTGTATACCTTTAATAGTCCAAGCTCTTCTATAGCATCCTAATTACCCTGATTCATTGGGAACAGCTGTTTTAATCAACTCAACAGGTGAAAAACAGTAGCTCTCAGCAGCTGGATTGTGGACAGTCATGGCTAAGTCAGGAAAGGGATATAAGGCTATATCTAAATGTTTTCAAGTTCAAGTGGCTAGAGTGCAAAGTATTATTAAGAAATACAAGATGTTCCGCACTGTGGAAAATCTCAGAGGACGTGGTCGAAAGCCAAAATTGACACCTGTGCTGGCCAGGAGGATAGTGAGAGAGGTGAAACAGAATCCAAGGATCACCACCAAGGCCACCCTGGTGAATCTGGGCTCTGCGGGTGGCAACATGTCAAGGCAAACAGTCCAACGGACACTGCACACTGCTGGGTTCCACGGACGCAGACCAAGGAGGCCTCCACTTCTCCAGATAATGCACCGAAAAGCAGCAGGGCTGAGATCCTCCCAGTAGCATTGGACATGCCACAGGTTAGTCCCAGGGATGCCACGGACATGCCACAGGTTGGTGCCAGGGGATGCCACGGACATGCCACAGGTTGGTGCCAGGGGATGCCACGGACATGCCACAGGTTGGTGCCAGGGGATGCCACGGACATGCCACAGGTTGGTGCCAGGGGATGCCACGGACATGCCACAGGTTGGTGCCAGGGGATGCCACAGACCTGCCACAGGTTGCTGCCAGGGGATGCCACAGGTTTGTGCCAGGGGATGCCACGGACATGCCACAGGTTGCTGACAGGGGATGCCACAGGTTTGTGCCAGGGGATGCCACGGACCTGCCACAGGTTGCTGCCAGGGGATGCCACAGGTTTGTGCCAGGGGATGCCACGGACATGCCACAGGTTGCTGACAGGGGATGCCACAGGTTTGTGCCAGGGGATGCCACGGACATGCCACAGGTTGCTGCCAGGGACATGCCACGGACATGCCACAGGTTGGTGCCAGGAGATGCCACGGACATGCCACGGGTTGGTGCCAGGAGATGCCACGGACATGCCACAGGTTGCTGCCAGGAGATGCCACGGACATGCCACAGGTTGCTGCCAGGGGATGCCACGGACATGCCACAGGTTGGTGCCAGAAGATGCCACTACATGCGACAGGTCGTCGCAGAATGCCACTGCGGTGCCACTACCTGCCAATGCTACTGGGAGGATCTCGCTGTCTCTCCACAAAAGCCCGCTTGACCTTTGCAAATGCTCATTTGGACAATGAAATGAAGGAAAGACTTCTGTTCTTCTCTTTTATGGTCAGATGAAACAAAAATTTAATTGTTTGGCCACAATGATGTATATTTCATTTGGTGTAAAAAAAAGAGAAGGCTTCAACCCTAAGAACACCATCCCCACTGTCAAACATGGTGGTGGGAACCTACTGCTTTGGGGGTGTTTTTCTGCCAATGGACCAGGGAATCTAATCACAGCGAAGGGTACCATGAAAAAAGAGCAACATACCAAGATTCTCAACAATAACATCAGGCAGTTTGCAGAGAAACCTAGCCTTGGGCACCAGTGGACTTTTCAGCACAAAAGCGACCCAAAACACACAGCAAAAGTGTTGTAGAAATGGTCAGCGGACAAAAACATTAACGTTTTGCAGTGGCCCAGCCAGAGTCCTAACTTGAATCCATTTGAGAATCTATGGAGGGAGCTGAAGATGAGGATAATGGCAAGCAGACCCTCCAACCTGAAAGAGTTGGATCTCATCGCTGAAGATGAATCGGCAAAAATACCAGTGGGGACATGCAAAAAGCTGGTCAGCAATTATAGGAAGCGTTTGATTGCTGTAATAGCCGATAAAGGCTTTTCTATTGATAGTGAGGAGGGTATGAATAATTTAGGAAATGCCACCTTTTGTTCAAATTTAAAAAAAATAATAGAATCATTTTTTCGTCAATGATGCCTCTTGTACATGTTCTTGTTATCTTCTGGGAGACGCCTGTGTCTTTTCCAATCAAGGAAAAACTTGCTGGTTGAATAAAAGAAAGTTTAGGTCAAAATTTGACAGGGGTATGAATAATTTCTGGCTTGACTGAGTGTGTGTGTGTGTGTGTGTGTGTGTGTGTGTGTGTGTGTGTGTGTGTGTGTGTGTGTGTGTGTGTGTCTATAATCGCATGTGTGGGTTTATATTATTGTTTCTCTGTCCCTCCAGAGCTCCCACAGCAACATGTCTGTAAGGAAGAGGAGGTTCTCACTGACCAGCAGCTCTGTAACCAGGAGAGGATCTCCAGTCTGGACCAGAAGGACCCAGAGCCTCCAGAGATTAAAGAGGAACAGGAGGAACTCTGCACCAGTTTGGAGGGAGAGCAGCTTGTACTGAAGGTGGAGACAGATACCATCTTGTTGACTCCATCTTATGAGGAAAGTGACCACAATGAAGCAGAACCAACAAGTGACCTCGAGCTCCTCTCTAACAACTCTCATGTAGCTGAGAGCCGAGACCAGAAAGGAGGAAAAAATGAAGACTCAGGATCATCTGGAGATGGAGAGCCGAAGCAAAAGAAAAGACATCACGGAAGCAAAAGTCACAGTGATCATGCAAAAAACTCTACCTCATCAGACATTCAACATAACACTGACCCAGGTGAAAAGTCCTTCAAATGTGACAAATGCGAAAAGACTTTTAAGTTTAAGTCCCTATTGAAGTCACACCTAAGAATCCACACAGGTGAGAAACCTTTTACCTGTGAAATTTGTGGGAACACTTTCAGCCGACGTTCAAACAAAGAAGTCCACATGAGAATCCACACAGGTGAGAAACCATATTCTTGCAACACATGTGGGAAAACATTTCATGATTCATCTAGTTTCAAAAGGCACGTGAGAGTCCACACAGGTGAGAAACCATATTCTTGCCAAACATGTGGGAAAGCTTTCAAGTCTCGTGATGAATTGAATCAACACGTGAGAATCCACACAGGTGAGAAGCCGTATTCTTGCCAAACATGTGGGAAGACTTTCAGGTCGAGTGGTGAGTTAAAAAAACATATGAGAATCCACACAGGTGAGAAGCCGTATTCTTGCCAAACATGTGGGAAGACTTTCAGGTCTAGTGGTGAGTTAAAAAAACATCTGACAATCCACACGGGTGAGAAACCGTATTCTTGCAACACATGTGGAAAAACATTCATTGATTCATCTAGTTTCAGAAGGCACATGAGAATCCACACAGGTGAAAAGCCTTTTACCTGTGAAATTTGTGGGAACATTTTCAGGCGTAATGCTCACTTAACAGCTCACATGAGAACCCACACAGGTGAAAAGCCTTTTACCTGTAAAATTTGTGGGAAAGCTTTCAGCCAACATGTAAGCATAGCATCTCACATGAGAACCCACACAGGTGACAGGCCATATTCTTGCCAAACATGTGGGAAAGCTTTCACGCTAAACAGTAACTTAACAGTTCACATGAGAAACCACACAGGTGAGAAACCGTATTCTTGCCAAATATGTGGGAAAGCTTTCAGCCTACGTTCATACGTAGAAGTCCACATGAGAATCCACTCAGGTGAGAAACCGTATTCTTGTCAAACATGTGGGAAAGATTTCAAGTCTCGCGCTGAATTGAATCAACACATGAGAATCCACACAGGTGAGAAACCGTATTCTTGTAAGACATGTGGGAAGACTTTCAGGCAGTATAGTGCTTTACGACATCACATGAGAGTCCACACGGATGAAAAGCCGTATTCCTGCAAGACATGTGGGAAGTCTTTCAAGCATCTTAGTGCCTTACAACCTCACATGAGAATCCACACAGGTGAGAAACCTTATCCTTGCAAAAAATGTGGGAAGACTTTCAGGCTAAACACTAATTTAACAATCCACATGAGAATCCACACAGGTGAGAAACCGTATTCTTGCCAAACATGTGGGAAAGATTTCAAGTCTCGTGGTGAATTGAATCAGCACATGAGAATCCACACAGGTGAGAAACCGTAACATTGCAAGACTTGGGGAAAGTTTGATCAGTCTGCTTTGAAGAGACATTTGATGACGCGTACAGGCCAGTAGCCTTGTATTTCCAAAATATGTTGGAGGTGGTTCAGTTCTAGTGTTTCATGCATAATTGCAGAACTTTAACTTTAAATGACATACTTGAAGAATCCTCAGAGGATCAATATACACACAAGAAATGATGAGCTGACGCTGAATGTGTACAATTTCCCCTTGAGAAAATGTCAAAATATGTTTCTGTGTCTATCGTCATGATTTGCTGATTTGCCCATATTTGTTAACGTGATGATTAAAAAGTGGAGTTCATCATTCTCATGTGTCCCACTTATTATCCCTCCTCGTGTCCTGCTTTTATATAAACAGTTATATGTTAAATACTTGTAGTTTTTACAGTAGCTTCCATGTATGTAACCAATGAATGAAGTGAAGACTGTACTGAGTCACAGTGCAGCTCATTATTGAATGAGTAATTATTGGGAATCTGGCTTGACTATGTGATATGTACTGACCTTTGAACACGAATGTAATGTGAATATCCTAGTAACTGGGACAAACAGAACATTAGGAAATAGGAATGAGATCATACTGAATGAGAAACACACACACACACACACACACACACACTGTAAAACCAGATGGATAGAATTTGAGGTATGAAATGTTTGGTCAATCCAGAAATAAACAGGACCCACTATATGCAATCTGAGAGTTTTCTCCACAACATAATTGGTGTCACGAACAGGGGAGAGGTGAGCTCCTGAGCGAGGGGAAAAGTTGGAAGGGAAGTCTTTTTGTGTGTTGTAGCAAATTCCAGAGTCCAGTCACACACAATCAGAATCATAAAAGCTAAATTCAAGAATAATGCGAAGAGCAAAAGAGTGAATCTCTTTTTAAAGCTCTAAGAAATAGCAGAAAACTTTAAGCCAACGGGCTGTGAAAGTGGTATGAAGACAAAAGGTTTAAAGCTCTAAGAGAGAGCAAATTAGAGATAATTAAAGTAAAAAGCTGCTCTCAGACAGGGAGACTTTACAAAAGTAAAGACAATTCAGGCTAAAGAAGAGACAGGGAGACACAGATGAAGATAAAGCCTTAAATCTATGGACAGCAAATATTGGATAAAGAAGCTAAAATCAAGGTAAATTAAGGTAAAAAGATAATAGAGAAGTAAGAGTAAAAACGCATTTGATAGCCAAACTGCAGGAAAGAACAATCTGAACTGAAATAAACAACAATAAAAGTTAGCTGTCAACAAAAAAATGAATACCAGCCAAAACTTCTGTTTTGTGTTTTACGGAGACGTGGCTCTCTGGATGGATACCGGACTCTGCGTTGCAGCTGGCAGGCTTCCAACTGTTCAGAGCAGATCACGACACAGAACTCTCGGCAAAACTAAAGGTGGAGGTATCTGTTTTTGTGCTAACAGTGGCTGGTGTAATGATGTGACAGTGATCTTATAGCACATGCAGGAGGCGCAGCGCATGCGAGTCGGCACTCTGGCACATGCTCCGGCACTCTGGCGCATGCTCTGCTTTAGCAAGGCGGTGAGAGAAGCTTAACGACAGTACTCTGAGAAACTCCAACACCAGTTCTCAGCTAACGACTCTGGTTCTGTTTGGAAGGGGCTCAGACAGATAACAAACCCAAACCCCCCCCATCAACGACCTGCGACTTGCAAATGACCTGAACAAGTTCTACTGTCCCTTTGAGGGGCCATCCACATGGAAATGCCTTTTGGTGTAAACGCACATGTTTTGCATCATTTTGGCCAATCGTCCACATGTATCCTGTAAATGCGCTTTTTTGAAACCTGGTCTCAGGGTGAAAAAATTTGAAAATGCCGCCCATGTGTTCTTATTTGGACAGTGAATCCACATACTTTGCGCATCAATAATGCCATCGCCCAACCCCTTGACCCCCTAGCATTGGACCACTGAACCCTGCAGTGTCTCAACAACAATAACAAAGCCGGACTACATGCTTGTGTTCGTGCTGCAGAAGATATTGAGCCTATTAGGGTTTGTTGAAGAAATCATTCAAGTCCTGTTGAGTAGTTTGCTGCGGTGATGTGTTTATTCAAAGAATACCGGTAAACTGGTGAACCGGCAGGCACAGAGCGGATCTGAGCTGGTGAGTGGACCCCAAGCAATTGAAACAGTAGAATTTTATACAGTAAGAATAAAGAACAAGGAATGGCAGGATCAAACTATAGGTATACAAAGGCATGCAAAGGGAGGGGTCTGCTCTTTGGAGAGAGTATGAGCAGTAGGGGGTCTAGACGTCCTTTGACCAACTGGTGTTATGCAAATGCATATCTGCAGGGTGCAGGAGACAGACAGAAATCATCATTTAGGTCTGGAGACCAAAGGGCTCCCTCAGATGCCACCTAAAATGTGTATCTCCTAACCTCAGGTTACTAGGGCAAAATATTGTGCTCCTCTGTCACTACACTGAGCAAAAAAGGATTATGGACAACCACATACCATTTTTGTCTTCTTCTTGTTGTGTTTGTATACAGTACAGCGTGCAAGCTTTTATGTGCATGCTCCGTCTCATCTTCTCTGTTTTTGGTGAATTTCAAGCACCACCTATAGGCCTGGAATATGAACTAAAGCCTGTTGAGGCAATGGATCCATTTGGACACAAATACTCTTGATACAATGCCAAGGAAGACAGGTGAAAGAAAGAGTTTTGGCATGTGTGGACATGGCCTGAGAGACAAAGGGACAGTCCTGACACCATCCCCTGCCACACCCTCTCCCATCTCACCAACCCCCCCACCCGCAGCTCAGCAGGATCCTAGGCATATCCACTTCACACCTCTGGGTCCCCCTCCTCCACTACCACAGTGACGACTCTCTGCCTGCCGGAGAGGGATGTCCACAAGCTCTTCAAGAGACAGAACCCCCGTAAAGCAGCCGGACCAGACTCTGTCTCTCCATCCAGCCTGAAGCACTGCGCTGACCAGCTCACTGGAGACATGTCATGTGCCAGCCTGCTTCAAAGTCTCTAACATCATCCCCGTCCCCAAAAAGCCAAGGACCACAGGACTGAATGACTACAGACCCTCTGTGGTCATGAAGTCGTTTGAGCCTCTTGTGCTGTCCCACCTCAAATCCTTAACTAACCCATCCTGCACTACACCCTCCAGCATCTGGTCTCCCCAGGAACATATGCTAGGATCCTGTTTGTGGACTTCAGCTCTGCTTTCAAGAGTATCCTCCCTTCTCTGCTTCAGCGCAAGCTCTCCCAGCTCCACGTGCCTGAGTCCACCTGCAGGTGGATCGCAGACTTCCTGTCTGACAGGAAGCAGCATGTGAAATTGGGGAAATATATCACTAAATCCAAGTCCATCAGCACCAGATCCCCCCAGGGCTGAGTTCTTTCTCCCCTGCTCTCTTTCCTGCACACCAATGATTGCACCTCCAGTCACCAGTCAGTCAAGCTCCTGCACACCTCCAGGGCTCTTGGGTATGCAGGTAGGATTGTGGCCGACCCCTCCCATCCTGGTCACAGACTTTTTGAAACTCTCCCCTCTGGCAAGGGGCTGCGGTCCAGTAGGACCAAAACCTCCCGCCACACGAACCGTTTCTTCCCCTCTGCAGTTGGGATCCGGAATAAGTCCCGGGTCCCCCAGCCCCACTGACACTAACCCCATTCACAGTGGCTTTTGGGTGCGGCTTCAGTGAGCCAATTCTCTGCATCCGTCCCAGTGTGAATCTCTCAGATGCGGCGAGGGGTGAAATTTCCCTCCAGTGCTGATCCGCCTCTGGAGGTAGTATCACGGTCGCATTATTGGTGAACCAAACCAATGTCAACAGATTAACCGGCTTTGCGTATCGAGGGCGTGTTGATTGGACGGTCGGTTAACGATACAGGTCCTTCACTCAACTTAACACAGAGAAATGTCCCACAAAGCAATGTTACAGGACCAAAAAACAGTAACGTTGTAACTGTAATTGTCTTTGGCAACTTATATGAGGAAAAAAATACAGCATACTTTGAAAAGCGTCTGTCCTCCCGCCTGTCTGACTGACACATTTCTGCCCTTAAAAACAGCTTCTGTCACTGGCAAAAGACCTAAACTCACCGAGTGTTTGTGATGAAAATTAATTCCCTTGACCGTCAGACCTCCCAACTGAGACATCAGTGAACTTTCCCCGAAAAAACAGCCTCCGTCCCGCGAGTGACAGAGTCAGACAGCGTCCAGTTTACTGATGGCTATTATTTAATTATGTAATTTAGAGCGGAAAACGTAACTTCATATCTTTCCAGGATATTTGGTGGGTCAGGATCTCAATCACACACACTTGCACTTAATACCACAATGAATTCCTTAAAAGCAGTATCTAAAGAAGTCAAACAGATCGGCTTGTCAAGCTGTTTGTGCCCTTTCCGCTATGTTGTCCTTAAATATAGTCTTCACCTTTGCATGCTGTGCTGCATGGGGATGGTCCGATTGCTCGGAGAAAGGCGTGTGCATGTGTGGCTTCCCCAAAGACAGAGACAGCAGAAAAGCATGGGTGGCTAAAGTCAGAATGAGCAATTTAACCACCTACAAAGATTTTAACAGCAAAAAAATATGTGAGGTAATCATATTCAAACAATGCATTAACTCGTATCAGTTCACGGGGCAGAGCTGCCACATCCAAGATGGCGGCAACGTCGACGTATCGCAGCAATGAGCCAACCCGCTCAGTGAGGCGTTTATGTACATATGTCTATGTATATATGTTTTTATGTCTATGTACATGTACATATGTCTATGTGTATGAAGTGACCGGTTCCTCTGTGTGTTCACCTCTTTAATGTTATTGAAGCGAGTTAGACATCAGTGTTCAGCCTCACTGCTGTCTGAGATACACCTTTATTAAACACACACATGAACCCCTGTACGTAAACTTCATTATACCAGGGAGGCGAAATATCGGGAAAAAACTATTATATAATTAGGACATTTCAAATTTGCTCCATCATAATTGTTCTAACTATTTTAGTTATTAACTTTGTAATACTGTGAAAGGCTGCAGACCTCATGGTGAAAACTGTCACTATTTTTCTTTACTAGATGTTTTCTTTAATTTTGGATCTTAAAACCCTCCGTAAGATATGTTTTAAACAAGTTCTGAAATGTTTTCAATCTGAAGCGGAACTAAAAGCTCCGCACTTCCCCTGTCGGAGCTTAAGAGCGTGGCACCCAGCGGAAGGAAACAGTAGCAGCTAGTAGCATCAGCCTTTCACATTAGCCTGTGTGTAATGAATGAAGTGAAGACGGCAGTGAGTCACAGCGCAGCTCATTAGTGAATAAGTAATTAAAGAACAATGAGTTCACTGGAGAGTTTGAGAGAGTTTGTCAACGAGCGACTAACTGCTGCTGCTGAAGAAATATTCAGAGTTTTTAACACAACTATCGTCCAGTACGAGGAAGAGATCGATCGGCAGCGCGTCATGCTGGATATCTGCTGGAAACCCCAAGTAAAGTTACACAGGATAGGTGAGTAAAAGTTTTATTATTTTAATAACACTAATGTTCAGAGCCCTGGAGTGGCCACAGAGGGGAACATATGCATCGCAGCCACGTTTCACTACATGGAGCGAACATACGAGTGTTTCCCTCGTTTTGGTTCATTCCACTCCGGGACTCTGGAGGTTCTGAGTGTCCGCTGCACGGCTGGGCTCCGTTCTATAGAAGACCGCGGCGAAACTCCGCTCAGAAAATGCTGATTTTACACACAAAACGTTCCTAAAAATGCGAGGAGCACGAAAACTCAACAGAAAGAGGTGTGTCTCATTCAACTTATTAGGAAGACATTTCGGCATTGATTTTGAATCAGTGGGTCAGATGAGATGGAAGCTTTTGGAAAGCCATTGTCAAGGACACGGACTGGAGAATCAACCTAATGTTACTTTTATACAACCAGCAAGTTTTTTTTCTTGATCAGAAATGCCACAGGCAAGAGGCACCATTGTGGGAAAAAAAAAATTCTCAGCTTTTAGTTACATTTGATCAAAAAGTGGCATGTCCAAAATTATTCATACCCTTTGCAAACTGTCGCAGTCTATGGGAAAATCCAAAGTTCTATACCTTTAATAGTCCAAGCTGTTCTAAAGCATCCTAATTACACTGATTCATTGGGAACAGCTGTTTTAATCAACTCAACAGGTGAAAAACAGCAGCTCTCTGCAGCTGGATTGTAGACAGTCATGGCTAAGACAAAGGAGCTCACTGAGGACCTGCGGCTGCACATGGTGGCTGCTCATAAGTCAGGAAAGGGCCATAAGGCCATATCTCAATGTTTTCAAGTTCCAGTGGCTACTGTGCAAAGTATTATTAAAAAATACAAGACATTCCACACTGTGGAAAATCTCAGAGGATCGCCACCAAGGCCATCCTTGTGAATCTGGGCTCTGCTGGTGACAACGTTTCAAGGCAGACAGTCCAACGGACGCTGCACACTGCTGGGTTTCACGGACGCAGACAAAGGAGGCCACAACTTCTCCAGATGAGGCACACAAAAGTAGCAGGGTCGAGATCCTCCCAGTTGCATTGGCATCTCCTGGCACCAATGCTTTGGCAGGCTGTGGCATGTTGTGGAACTGCAAAGCAACTGTTATGTTAATATATTTTCATAATTGTATTTCATATTAGACGGTATTGTAATATTTCCAATACTGTCGGTGTCCAATGTCACTCTGTTGCTGCTAGAAGATATGATAAGCGTCACAGCAGCACAGATGGATAGTAAAGAAGAAGCATACAAACAGTAGTTGTAAAACAAGTAATACGACCAAGGAAATATAGAAAATAACACAGGAAAATATGAAATATAAGAATAAGAAAAGTACAACATGTACAATATTTTACATTCACATGTATACCATGGAACAGATATTAATATATATTTAGTTAACATTAAGGAGTGCAAAACAAAGAAATTGAGCAAAACTTTGTACATTAAAATGTGTAAACATATAGCTGATTTTTCCCTTATATTTTTATTTTGTATTCATCATGACTCCATAGCGGAAGTGATCAAGTAAATAGAAATAGCACTAAAAAGTAGAACATACTGCTAAACAATCACCTGACAGCAGAGTGACTGTCGTAACAACAAACATGGACCAGTGGGTTTTCCCAGGAAACGTGGCCCCGCCCTTATTGGCAGTGAGTCAAGGGAGGCTTTTCTGAATTGCCGAGTTGGTGCCAGGAGATGCCACGGACATGCCACAGGTTGCTGCCAGGAGATGCCACGGACATGCCACAGGTTGGTGCCAGGAGATGCCACGGACATGCCACAGGTTGGTGCCAGGGGATGCCACGGACATGCCACAGGTTGGTGCCAGGGGATGCCACGGACATGCCACAGGTTGGTGCCAGGAGATGCCACGGACATGCCACAGGTTGGTGCCAGGAGATGCCACGGACATGCCACAGGTTGGTGCCAGGTGATGCCACGGACATGCCACAGGTTGCTGCCAGGAGATGCCACGGACATGCCAAAGGTTGCTGCAGACTGCCACTGCGGTGCCACTACCTGCCAATGCCACTGGGAGGATCTCGCTCTCTCTCCGCAAAAGCCCTCATGGTCTTTGCAAATGCTCATCTGGTCCAAGAAGAAGACTTTTGGTCTTCTGTTTTATAGTCAGATGAAACAAAAATTGAATTGTTTGGCCACAATGATGTATCCTTCATTTGGCGTAAAAAAGGAGAAGCCTTCAATCTGAAGAACACCATCCCCACTGTCAAACGTGGTGGTGGGAACCTACTGCTTTAGTGGTGTTTTTCGGCCAATGTACCAGGGAACCTAATCACAGTAAAAGGTTCCATGAAAAAAGAGCAATACATCAAGATTCTCAACAACAACATCAGGCAGTTTTCATAGAAACCTAGCCTTGGGCACCAGTGGACATTTCAGCACGACAACGACCCAAAACACACAGAAATGTTTTGACAGGATATGAATAATTTGGTTTTGACTGAGTGTGTGTGTGCGTGTGTGTGTGCCTATAATCGCATGTGTGGGTTTATATTATTATTTCTCTGTCCCTCCAGAGCTCCCACAGCAACAAGTCTGTAAGGAAGAGGAGGTTCTCGCTGACCAGCAGCTCTGTAACCAGGAGAGGATCTCCAGTCTGGACCAGAAGGACCCAGAGCCTCCAGAGATTAAAGAGGAACAGGAGGAACTCTGCACCAGTCAGGAGGGAGAGCAGCTTGTACTGAAGGTGGAGACAGATACCGTCTTGTTGACTCCATCTTATGAGGAAAGTGACCACAGTGAAGCAGAACCAACAAGTGACCACCAGCTCCTCTCTAACAACTCTCATGTAGCTGAGAGCCAAGACCAGAAAGCAGAAGAACATGAAGACTCAGGATCAGCTGGAGATGGAGAGCCGAAGCAAAAGAAAAGACATCATGGAAGCAAAAGTCACAGTGATAATGCAAAAAACTCTACCTCATCAGACATTCAACATAACACTGACCCAGGTGAAAAGTCCTTCAAATGTGACAAATGTGAAAAGACTTTTAAGTTTAAGTCCCTATTGAAGTCACACCTAAGAACCCACAGAAGTGAGAAACGTTTTCCCTGTGAAATTTGTGGGAAAGCTTTCGGCCAACGTTCACACATAGAAGTCCACAAGAGAATCCACACAGGTGAGAAACCATATTCTTGCCAAACATGTGGGAAAGATTTCAGGTCTTGTAATGAGTTAAAAAAACATACGAGAATCCACACAGGTGAGAAACCTTTTACCTGTGAAATTTGTGGGAAAGCTTTCAGCCTACGTTCACTCAAAGAAGTCCACATGAGAATCCACACAGGTGAGAATCCGTATTCTTGCAACACATGTGGGAAAGATTTCAAGTCTCGTGGTTACTTAAAAAAACATATGAAAATCCACACAGATGAGAAACCGTATTCTTGCCAGACATGTGGGAAGACTTTCAAGTCTTGTGGTTACTTAAAAAAACATATGAGAATCCACACAGGTGACAAATCTTTTATTTGTGAAATTTGTGGGAAAGCTTACAGCCGACGTTCACAGATAGAAGTCCACATGAGAATCCACACAGGAGAGAAACCATATTCTTGCAACACATGTGGGAAAGATTTCAGGTCTAGTGATGTGTTAAAAAAACATATTAAAATCCACACAGGTGAGAAACCGTATTCTTGCCAAACATGTGGGAAGGCTTTCAGGTCTCGTGATGAGTTAAAAAATCATACGAGAATCCACACAGGTGAGAAACCGTATTCTTGCAACACATGTGGGAAAGATTTCAAGACTCGTCCTGAATTGAATCAACACTCGAGAATCCACACAAGTGAGAAACCGTATTCTTGCAAAACATGTGGGAAGACTTTCAGGTCTAGTGGTGAGTTAAAAAAACATATGAGAATCCACACAGGTGAGAAACCGTATTCTTGCAACACATGTGGAAAAACATTCTCTGATCCAACTTGTTTGAAAAGGCACACGAGAATCCACACAGGTGAAAAGCCTTTTTCCTGTGAAATTTGTGGGAACATTTTCAGGCGTAATGCTCACTTAACAGCTCACATGAGAATCCACACAGGTGAGAAACCTTTTACCTGCAAAATTTGTGGAAAAGTTTTCAGCCAACATTCACACATGGCATCTCACATGAGAATCCATACAGGTGAGAAACCGTATTCTTGCAAGACATGTGGGAAAACTTTCAGCCAGCATAGTGCCTTACGACCTCACATGAGAATCCACACAGGTGAGAAGCCGTTTGCTTGCAAAAAATGTGGGAAGACTTTCAGGATAAACACTAGCTTAACAGCTCACATGAGAATCCACACAGGTGTGAAACCGTATTCTTGCCAAACATGTGGGAAAGATTTCAAGTCTCCTGCTGAATTGAATCAACACATAAGAATCCACACAGGTGAGAAACCGTATTCTTGCAAGACATGTGGGAAGACTTTCAGGCATCAAAGTGCCTTAAGACCGCACATGAGAATCCACACAGGTGAGAAACCGTATTCTTGCAAAAAATGTGGGAAAGATTTCACACTGTACGGTTACTTAACAGTTCACATGAGAACCCACACAGGTGAGAAACCGTATTCTTGCAAGACATGTGGGAAAGCTTTCAGCCAACATTCACACGTAGCAACTCACATGAGAATCCACACAGGTGAGAAACCGTATTCTTGCCAAACATGTGGGAAAGATTTCCGATATCGTGCTGAATTGAATCAACACATGAGAATCCACACAGGTGAGAAGCCGTTTACTTGCAAAAAATGTGGGGAGACTTTCATGCTAAACACTAACTTAACAGCTCATATGAGATCCCACACAAGTGAGAAACCGTAACTTTGCAAGATTTGAAAGTTTGATCATTCTGCTTTGAAGAGACATTTGATGACACGTACAGGCCAGTAGCCTTGTTTTTCCAAAATATGTTGGAGGTGGTTCAGTTCTAGTGTTTCATGCATAATTGCAGAACTTTAACTTTAAATGACATACTTGAAGAATCCTCAGAGGATCAGTATACACAGGAGAAATGATGATGATGATGATGAATGTGTACAATGTCCCCTTGAGTAGATGTCAAAATGTTTGTGTCTATCTTCATGCTGATTTGCCCATATTTGTTAACATGATGATTAAAATGTTGAGTTAATCGATCTCATGTGTCCCACTTATTATTGCTCCTCGTGTCCTGCTTTTAGTTACATGTTAAATACTTATAGTTGTTACTGTAGCTTCCATGTTTGTAACCAATGACTGAAGTGAAGACGGTACTGAGTCACAGTGCAGCTCATTATTGAATGAGTAATTATTGGGAATCTGGCCTGACTATGTGATATGTACTGACCTTTGAATATGAATGTAATGTGAATATCCTGGTCACTGGGACAAACAGAACATTAGGAAATAGGAATGAGATCCTATTGAATAAGCAAACATACACACACACGCTGTAAAACCAGATGGATAGAATTTGAGGTATGAAATATTTGGTCAGTCCAGAAATAAACAGGACCCACTTTCTGCAAGCCTCGTCTCCGGGTGATTCTTTTGAGAGTTTTCTCCACAACATAATTGGCGTCACCAACAGGATTGTCAGAAAAAGAGAGCTCTATAATTTCGATTGGGCTGGGCGACATTGCAAAGCAATTGCAAAAAGGTGAGAAATTTCTCCCATTTCTTATAGAATTGCAATGTCACCCATGCCTAAGAGCAGTGAGTAAGCTTCCACAATTTCTCCAAAGAAGGAGCTGTATATTTTTGTTATAAATGTGTCATTGGAGAGGGGTTTGTTGAGGGCGGCTCCCTCACACAAACAGCCTCCCTCTCACAGGGGAGAGGTGAGCTCCCGAGCGAGAGGAAAAGTTGGGAGGGAAGTGTTTTAGCAAATTCCAGACAATCAGAATCATAAAAGCTAAATGTGAGAATAATATGAAGAGAAAAGAGAGGAGTAATTTAAAGATAAATCTCTTATCATATTCAAACAATGCATTGACTTGTATCAGTTCACGGGGCAGAGCTGCCACAGCCAAGATGGCGGCGACATCGACGTATTGCAGCAATGGGCCAACCTGCTCAGTGAGGCGTCAATGTGTCTATGTATGTATGTGTATGTCTATGTATGTGTGTGAAGCAACCAGTTCCTCTGTGTGTTCACCTATTTACTGTTATTAAAGCGAGTTAGACATCAGCGTTCAGCCTCACTGCTGTCTGAGAGGCATCTTCATTAAACACACACAAGAACCATTGTACCTAAACTTCATTATACCAGGGAGGCGAAATATCAGGAAAAAACGATTATATAATTAAGACGTTTCAGATTTGCTCCATCACAATTATTCTAACTATTTTAGTTATTAACTTTGTAATACTGTGAATGGCTGCAGCCCTCATGGTGAAAACTGTCACTATTTTTCTTTACTAGATGTTTTCTTTAATTTTGGATCTTAAAACCCTCCGTAAGATATGTTTTAAACAAGTTCTGAAATGTTTTCAGTCTGAAGCGGAACTAAAAGCCTCCGCACTTCTCCTGTCGGAGCTTAAGAGCGTGGCACCCAGCGGAAGGAAACAGTAGCAGCTAGTAGCATCAGCCTTTCACATTAGCCTGTGTGTAATGAATGAAGTGAAGACGGTAGTGAGTCACAGCGCAGCTCATTAGTGAATAAGTAATTAAAGAACAATGAGTTCAGTTGAGAGTTTGAGAGAGTTTGTCAACGAGCGACTAACTGCTGCTGCTGAAGAAATATTCAGAGTTTTGAACACAACTATCGTCCAGTACGAGGAAGAGATCGATCGGCAGCGCGTCATGCTGGATATCTGCTGGAAACCCCAAGTAAAGTTACACAGGATAGGTGAGTAAAAGTGTTATTATTTTAATAACACTAATGTTCAGAGCCCTGGAGTGGCCACAGAGGGGGACATATGCATCGCAGCCACGTTTCACTACATGGAGCGAACATACGAGTGTTTCCCTCGTTTTGGTTCATTCCACTCCGGGACTCTGGAGGTTCTGAGTGTCCGCTGCACGGCTGGGCTCCATTCTATAGAATACCGCGGCGAAACTCCGCTCAGAAAATGCTGATTTTACACACAAAACGTTCCTAAAAATGTGAGGAGCACTAAAACTCAACAGAAAGAGGTGTGTCTCATTCAACTTATTAGGAAGACATTTCGGCATTGATTTTGAGTCAGTGGGTCAGATGAGATGGAAGCTATTGGAAAGCCATTGTCAAGGACACGGACTGGAGAATCAACCTAATGTTACTTTTATCCAACCAGCAAGTTTTTTTGGATCGGAAATTACACAGGCTTATAATAAGATGATGTAGAACAGGCATCACTGTGGGGAAGAAAATATTCCTCAGCTTTTATTTACATTTGATCAAAAAGTGGCATGTCCAAAATTATTCATACCCTTTGCAAGCTGTTGCAGTCTATGGATAAATCCAAAGTTCTATACGTTTTAAAATAATCCAGGCTGTCTCAAGGCAGACAGTCCAACGGACACTGCACAGTGCTGGGTTCCACAGACACAGACACAGACCAAGGAGGTCGCCACATGTCCAGATATGGCACCGAAAAGCAGCAGGTCCGAGATCCTCCCAGTGGCATTGGCAGGTAGTGGCACCACAATGGCAGGTCGTGGCACCACAATGGCAGTATGTGGCATGTACGTGGCATCTCCAGGCACCCACCTGTGGCATATTGTGGAACTGTGTAGCACCTGTTCATTAAGATATTTTCATAATTGTATTTCATATTAGATATTGTAATATAGCTTTTCTTATTAGTACACTTTATGCTATTGTTACATTCTGTCAGTCCAGCTGTTGCAAAGACATCCTGTCACCTTGTGGTAGGCCTTGGCACTGCGTAGCAACTGTTATGTTAAGATATCTTCATAACTTTATTTCATATTAGAGGGTTTTGTAATATTTCCAACACTGTCAGTGTCCAATGTCACTCTGTTGCTGCTTAAAGGGATAGTTCGGAATTTTGGACATAAGGCCTATTTTCCAACTTAACCGGTGTGTTGGAGACGTGTGGAGACGTTTTCAAGACATTTCATTCAGTTCTTCTAGTTGCCGAGTTCGCTGTGCTATGGCTCGCGCAAGTCAATGGTTCTAGTTAGCATGGCATTAAAAACACTCGTACCGACTCCTCAGTGCACCCGAGGCAAATCAATTGTAACGGCAGACTACCGATGTACATATCTGTGTTGATAGAATGTTTGAAATAAAACCAACCTTGCATTTTTAAGGATTTATGTCTCAGCAGCAGCAGCGTGTCATACATCCTAGTAGGCAGCGGCGGACTGATATCACCTAGCACTTATCAGTTACCGGATGCGAGAGGATGCTGGCGTCAATATCGCCGCTTCTCAATCCGTAGCATAGCTGCTTTTTTCTGTTGGAAAAAAGAAAGCCAAGTTGTCCGTACAAACTCTGGGGCTGTGCTACTAACTTTGAAGGCTGCACACCCGAACAACTGGCTCCGTGGACTCACCTTTCTCCGCTGATCAGCTGTTAGCCTCGCCGATCAGCTGTTAGCCTAGCAACGCTAACTTTCAAACCTACATACTCATTACTCTGTGGGCTGTCCATCATTGCTCCGTTGGTCCTCCCTCCACCACAACCTCAGGGTTATTCACCGCCTGGCTCCTCTGTCGCTCTCCTCTGCTGCTGTGGTCTCCCCTGGCTTGCGGTGATGTTGGATGGTCGCTACTCCGGCGTTGCTGGTGGAGCTGAGAACTGGGAGCAAAGTAAAATTCCGCGGCTGCTGAGAAACTAGTCCCTCAAAAAAATGGATGATTCATGCGATGCGAGGTTAGTTTTGTTTCAAATATTATTCTATCAACACAGATATGTACATCGATAGTCTAGTGTTTTAATTGATTTGCCTCGGGTGCACTGTGGAGTGTGCAAGACTGTTTTTAATGCCATGCTAACTAAAACCATTGACTTGCGCTAGCCATAGCACAGCGAACTCGGCAACTAGAATAACTGAATGAAATGTCTTGAAAACGTCTCCACATGTCTCCAACACACCGGTTGAGTTGGAAAATAGGCCTTATGTCCAAAATTCCGAACTATCCCTTTAAGATAAGATTTCCTTTAATAGTCCCACAATGGGGAAATTCCAGCATCACAGCAGCACAGATGGATAGTAAGGAAGAAGCATACAAACAGTAGATGTAAAACAAGTAATACAACCAAGGAAATATAGAACATGAGAATTACATAAACACAGGGAAATATAAAATATGAATTATGAGAATAAGGATAGTACAATGTGAACAATATTTTACATTCACATTTATGCTATGGATATTAGTTAGTATATTAGTATATATTCAGATAACATTAAGGACTGCAGAACAAAGAAATTGTGCAAAACTTTGTACATTAAAATGTGTAAACGTATAGCTGATTTTCCCCCAATATTTTTATTTTGTATTCATAATGACTCCATGGCGGAAGTGGTTAAGTAAATAGAAATAGCACTAAAAAGTAGAACATACTGCTAAACAATCACCTGAAAGCAGGGTGACTGTCGTAACAACAAACATGGACCAGTGGGTTTTCCCAGGAAATGTGGCTCCGCCCTTATTGGCAGTGAGTCAAGAGAGGCATTTCTGAACTGCCGAGCTTTTGCCAGGAGATTCCATGGACATGCCACGGGTTGGTGCCAGGAGATGCCACGGACATGCCACGGGTTGGTGCCAGGAGATGCCACGAACATGCCACGGGTTGGTGCCAAGAGATGCCACGGACATGCCACGGGTTGGTGCCAGGGGATGCCACGGACATGCCACAGGTTGGTGCCAGGAGATGCCACGGACATGCCACAGGTTGGTGCCAGGGGATACCATGGACATGCCACAGGTTGGTGCCAGGGGATGCCACGGACATGCCACGGGTTGGTGCCAGGAGATGCCACGGATATGCCATAGGTTCGTGCCAGGAGATGCCATTGATGCCAGGAGAGGCCACAGACATACCACGGGTTGGTGCCAGGAGATGCCACGGACATGCCACGGGTTGGTGCCAGGAGATGCCACGGACATGCCACGGGTTGGTGCCAGGAGATGCCACGGACATGCCACAGGTTTGTGCCAGTGGATGCCACGGACATGCCCCAGGTTGGTGCCAGGGGGTGCCACGGACATGCCACAGGTTGTTGCCAGAAGATGCCACTACATGCGACAGGTCATCGCAGAATGCCACTGCGGTGCCACTACCTGCCAATGCTACTGGGAGGATCTCGCTGTCTCACCACAAAAGCCCGCTTGACCTTTGCAAATGCTCATTTGGATAAAAAAGAAGACTTCTGTTCTTCTCTTTTATGGTCAGATGAGTTTTGCAGCGGCCCAGCCAGAGTCCTGAACACAGGGAAATATAAAATATGAAATATAAGAGTAAGGATAGTACAATGTGTGCAATATTTTACATTATTTCATTATTAATATTTAATGTATAATTATTATTATTATTATTATTATTAATAATACATTACTTTATTTTGTATTCAGCTGATTTTTCCCTTACATTCCTGTTTTGTATTCATCATGACTCCATAGCGGAAGTGATCAAGTAAATAGAAATAGCACTAAAAAGTAGAACATACTGCTAAACAATCACCTGAAAGCAGAGTGACTGTCGTAACAACAAACATGGACCAGTGGGTTTTCCCCGGAAATGTGGCCCTGCCCTTATTGGCAGTGAGTCAAGAGAGGCGTTTCTGAACTGCCGAGCTGGTGCCAGGAGATTCCATGGACATGCCACGGATTGGTTCCAGGAGATGCCACGGACATGCCACGGGTTGGTGCCAGGAGATGCCAGGGACATGCCACAGGTTGGGGCCAGGAGATGCCACAGACATGTCACAAATTGGTGCCAGGAGATGCCAGGGACATGCCACAGGTTGGGGCCAGGAGATGCCACAGACATGTCACAAGTTGGTGCCAGGAGATGCCACGGACATGCCACAGGTTGGTGCCAGGAGATGCCACGGACATGCCGCAGGTTGGTGCCAGGAGTATGCCAGGGACATGCCGCGGGTTGGTGCCAGGAGATGCCAGGGACATGCCACGGGTTGGTGCCAGGAGATGCCAGGGACATGCCACGGGTTGGTGCCAGGAGATGCCAGGGACATGCCACGGGTTGGTGCCAGGAGATGCCACGGACATGCCGCGGGTTGGTGCCAGGAGATGCCACGGACATGCCACGGGTTGGTGCCAGGAGATGCCACGGACATGCCACGGGTTGGTGCCAGGAGATGCCACGGACATGCCACGGGTTGGTGCCAGGAGATGCCACGGACATGCCACGGGTTGGTGCCAGGAGATGCCAGGGACATGCCACGGGTTGGTGCCAGGAGATGCCACGGACATGCCATAGGTTGCCGCAGACTGCCACAGCGTACAAAAACATTAACGTTTTGCAGTGACCCAGCCAGTGTCCTGACTTGAATCCAATTGAGAATGTGTGAATGGAGCTAAAGATCAGGGTGATGGCAAAGAGCCCCTTCAACCTGAAAGAGTTGGTGCTCATCGCTAAAGATGAATGGGCAAAAATAACAGTGGGGACATGTAAAAAGGTGGTCAGTAATTATAGGAAGTGTTTGATTGCTGTAACAGCCAATAAACAGGGGTGCGAACTTGTCACCTTTTGGCGAAATTCGCCGTTTTGAATCCCAACTGGGTCATTTATGTGATTTGTGTAAATCCGCAATAAAAATATTATTTTTATTTTTTTGCGGCAGGGGGGATCAAACTTTTATCAGCTAGCAGACTTTATGCTTAGTTGTGATGCTGGCTGTGTGTGTTTTGAACATTGTTTCAAACTATGTGCGTTTGCTTGAACATCTTTTTAAACCTCTGGGATCGACAGACGCGCCGACGCGTCCAAATCATGTGACCGCTTCAAGACGACGGAGCAGCGAGATGTAGCCTCACTGATTCTCCGTTTCAACTTGTGGCGAAAGTGCAGACTTCAAAGTATCTACCAGTTTTTAAATTGTGGTGATAGGCTGAGTAAAACCGGACTTGTGATAAATAATGTGCGCCTTTTCGTGAATATTGCCGTCACGTTTAGTGCGTGTTTGGTGCAGGAAGAAACGGTAAAAACGGGCTTTTCTCAGTAACATGTCCGCAAACAGGAAGTGCTTGCAAGCAAAAATAAAACATGTGATACCCCCTTTCCTATTGGTGGAAAAAGCCACCACATCAACCAATCACAAAATTATATGGCAAATCATGTGATTTGGTTGCTGGGGAACAGGGGGAAGTTGTGGGGAGGGACGGTGGCGAAGAGTGACAGCGATACTGACAGCAACAGAGACAGCATTAGTGTCAGCGAGTTTTGAGAGTTGAGAGATTTGTAACATTTAGCGTGTTTTGGACTTAATATGTTTTATGTATGGCATTTTTAAGCTTCATGTGTGTTATTGGACAGGAAGAGCAGCGCTGCCTCGGAGCGAAGCCTATGTACAGAAAACGCCACATTTACATCAATAAATAAATGTTTTACAATGAACCGATCAGTCTGTATTAAATTTTATTTAGTATGAAGGCACGGCGTTAAGCCTCCGTCATATTTCACCACTTCAGGTAGCCTAATTAGCTAGCTGTCAGCAAGCTATAACTAATGTAAACTCGCCACTCTCACTTTGTTTTTGTTCCATGCACTTTATACTGGATTTTCATCTGTCTTATTGTTGTTGTTGTTATCCTCTTTGAGAGTTTATTTTCAATTGCTCAATAATTTTTTTTTTTAAAAGATGCTAGACCACTTTTCCTGCTTGAATAAGACTGAGCCTGAGCTGGTACCTTTAGGATGCCTCAACAATTGATTCCAAAACCACCTTTTTGCAAGGTTCATCTGATGGACATCTAGGGACAGATTCACTAAGGTTTGCACAACTTTTGATCATGCTAAACCGGCACAGGCTGAGCAATCTGCCCCTCTGTTTGTTTTTGAAGACCCTCTTCACATGTTACAAAACCAAACGCAGAGTGACAGATTGTGCAGGTTTAGCATGAGCAAAAGCTGTGCAAACCTTAGTAAATCTGGACCCTAGTCTCATGATAAAATTGACTGTAAATTCACCTTTAAAGTTGTTTTTTTTTTTAAAAATTCCCAGGGGAGCATGCCCCGTGAACCCCCCTAGGTGGTTGGTATCTTGGCACCTTTTTTACCCCTGATGAGTTTGCACCCCTGAAGAAAGGCTTTTCTATTGATTAGTGAGAAGGGTATGAATAATTTAGGACATGCCACTTTTTTGTTCAAAAGTAAAAAAAAAGCTGAGAAATATTTTGTGCCACAATGATGCCTCTTGTACATGTTCTTATTATCTTCTGGGAGACGCCTGTGTCATTTCTTGCTGGTTCAATAAAAGTAAGTTTAAGTCAAAATTTTCCAGGGGCATGAATAATTTCAGGCTTGAGTGTGTGTGTGTGTGTATATGTGTGTGTCTATAATCGCGTGTTTATGTTTATATTATTATTTCTCTGTCCCTCCAGAGCTCCCACAGCAACATGTCTGTAAGGAAGAGGAGGTTCTCGCTGACCAGCAGCTCTGTAACCAGGAGAGGAACTCCAGTCTGGACCAGGAGGACCCAGAGCCTCCAGAGATTAAAGAGGAACAGGAGGAACTCTGCACCAGTCAGGAGGGAGAGCAGCTTGTACTGAAGGTGGAGACGGATACCGTCATGTTGACTCCATCTTATGAAGAAAGTGACCACAGTGAAGCAGAACCAACAAGTGACCACCAGCTCCTCTCTAACAACTCTCATGTAGCTGAGAGCCAAGACCAGAAAGGAGGACAACATGAAGACTCAGGATCAGCTGGAGATGGAGAGCCGAAGCAAAAGAAAAGACATCACGGAAGCAAAAGTCACATTGATAATGCAAAAAACTCTACCTCATCAGACATTCAACATAACACTGACCCAGGTGAAAAGTCCTTCAAATGTGACAAATGTGGAAAAACTTTTAAGTTTAAGTCCCTATTGAAGTCACACCTAAGAACCCACAGAAGTGAGAAACCTTTTACCTGTGAAATTTGTGGGAAAGCTTTCAGCCAACATGCACATGTAGCAGTCTCACATGAGAATCCATACAGGTGAGAAACCATATTCTTGCAAGACATGTGGGAAGACTTTCAGGTCTAGTGGTGAGTTAAAAAAACATCTGACAATCCACACAGGTGAGAAACCGTATTCTTGCAACACATGTGGAAAAACATTCACTGATTCATCTAGTTTCAGAACGCACAGGAGAATCCACACAGGTGAAAAGCCTTTTACCTGTGAAATTTGTGGGAACATTTTCAGGTGTAATGCTCACTTAGAAGCTCACATGAGAACCCACACAGGTGAAAAGCCTTTTACCTGTAAAATTTGTGGGAAAGCTTTCAGCCAACGTTCACACATAGCATCTCACATGACAATCCACACAGGTGAGAAACCGTATTCTTGCAAGACATGTGGGAAGACTTTCAGCCAGCATAGTGCCTTACGACCTCACATGAGAATCCACACAGGTGAGAAGCCGTTTACTTGCAAAAAATGTGGGAAGACTTTCAGGCTAAACGCTAACTTAACAGCTCACATGAGAATCCACACAGATGAGAAACCATATTGTTGCAAGACATGTGGGAAGACTTTCAGGCATCAAAGTGCTTTACGACCTCACATGAGAACCCACACAGGTGAGAAACCGTATTCTTGCAAAGTATGTGGGAAAGATTTCACACTATATGGTAACTTAACAGTTCACATGAGATGCCACACAGGTGAGAAACCGTATTCTTGCAAGACATGTGGGAAAGCTTTCAGCCAACAGTCACACATAGCAACTCACATGAGAATCCACACAGGTGAAAACCATATTCTTGCCAAACATGTGTGAAAGATTTCAGGTATCGTGCTGAATTGAATCAACACAAGAGAATCCACACAAGTGAGAAACCGTAACCTTGCAAGACTTGGGGAAAGTTTGATCAGTCTGCTTTCAAGAGACATTTGATGACACGTACAGGCCAGTAGCCTTGTTTTTCCAAAATATGTTGGAGGTGGTTCAGTTCTAGTGTTTCATGCATAATTGCAGAACTTTAACTTGAAATGACATACTTGAAGAATCCTCAGAGGATCAATATACACAGTAGAAATGATGAGCTGATGCTGAATGTGTACAATTTCCCCTTGAGAAGATGTCAAAATGCTTGTGTCTATCTTCATGCTGATTTGCCCGTATTTGTTAACATGATGATTAAAATGTTGAGTTAATCGGTCTCATGTGTCCCACTTATTATCGCTCCTCGTGTCCTGCTTTTATATAAACAGTTATATGTTAAATACTTGTAGTTTTTACAGTAGCTTCCATGTATGTAACCAATGAATGAAGTGAAGACGGTACTGAGTCACAGTGCAGCTCATTATTGAATGAGTAATTATTGGGAATCTGGCTTGACTATGTGATATGTACTGACCTTTGAATATGAATGTAATGTGAATATCCTGGTCACTGGGACAAACAGAACATTAGGAAATAGGAATGAGATCCTATTGAATAAGCAAACACACACACACACACGCTGTAAAACCAGATGGATAGAATTTGAGGTATGAAATATTTGGTCAGTCCAGAAAATAAACAGGACCCACTTTCTGCAAGCCTTGTCTCCGGGTGAGTTTTCTCCACAACATAATTGGCGTCACGAACAGGATTGTCAGAAAAAGAGAGCTCCATAATCTGCATCTTGGGCTGGGCGACATTGCAAAGCAATTGCAAAAAGGTGAGAAATTTCTCCCATTTTTTAAAGAATTGCAATTTCACCCACGGCTAAGAGCGGTGAGTAAGCTTCCACAATTTCTCCAAAAAAAGGAGCTGTATATTTTTGTTATCAATGTGTCATTGGAGAGGGTTTTGTTGAGGGCGGCTCCCTCACACAAACAGCCTCCCTCTCACGGGGGAGAGGTGAGCTCCCGAGCGAGAGGAAAAGTTGGGAGGGAAGTGTTTTTGTGTGTTTTGGCAAATTCCAGACAATCAGAATCATAAAAGCTAAATGTGAGAATAATGCGAAGAGAAAAGAGAGGAGTAATTTAAAGATAAATCTCTTACTATCTCTGTGTTGTGTTTTGAGCTGCGTCTCTGTGGCTCCTCTCCCATAGCTCCTCCCCTCTTTCGCTCCTCCCTCATCACTGGCCCCTCCCCCTAAAGTGCCTAAAGAGGGAGAGTGGCAACAACGGAAGTTTAAAACGTTGGCTGATCATGTGGTCCACGTAGTCCTCCAAAAGTTCCAACATTCATTACAAATAAATGTAATTCTGTCAGTATTTGTTAACTATTCTTACTTATCCCAAACTTCCTCTACTCATTGATGCATAATAAATCACACACACTTATCCATCCCTCACTTATCCATCCCAATACCACAATGAATTCCTGAAATCTAAAGAAGTCAAACAGATCAGCATGTCAAGCTGGTTGTGTCCTTTCCGCTATGTTGTCCTTGAATACAGTCTTCACTTTGGCATCCTGTGCTGCATGGGGAGGCTGCAATCGCTCGGAGAAAGGCGTGTGCATGTGTGGCTTCCCCAAAGACAGAGACAGCAGAAAAGCACGGGTGGTTAAAGTCAGAAGGAGCAATTTAACCACCTACAAAGATTGTAACAGCAAAAAAATATGTGAGGTGATCATACTCAAACAATGCATTGACTTGTATCAGTTTATGGGGCAGAGCTGCCACATCCAAGATCGCAGCGACGTCGACGTATTGCAGCAATGGGCCAACCTGCTTGGTGAGGCGTCTATCTGTGTATGTATATATGTGTATTTATAGTATGTCTTTGTACATATGTCATAGTTTATATGTGTATGTATATATGTGTATGTATGTATGTCTATGTACATAAGTCAATGTTTATATATTTATGAAGCGACTGGTTCCTCTGTGTGTTCACCTCTTTAATGTTATTGAAGCGAGTTAGACATCAGCGTTCAGCCTCACTGCTGTCTGAGAGACACCTTTATTAAACACAAACAAGAACCACTGTACCTAAACTTCATTATACCAGGGAGGCGAAATATCGTGAAAAAACGATTATATAATTAAGACGTTTCAGATTTGCTCCATGATCACAATTATTCTAACTATTTTAGTTATTAACTTTGTAATACTGTGAATGGCTGCAGACCTCATGGTGAAAACTGTCACTATGTTTCTTTACTAGATGTTTTCTTTAATGTTGGCTCTTAAAACCCTCCGTAAGATATGTTTTAAACAAGTTCTGAAATCTTTTCAGTCTGAAGCGGAACTAAAAGCCTCCGCACTTCTCCTGTCGGAGCTTAAAGACCGTGGCACCCAGCGGAAGGAAACAGAAGCAGCTCGTAGCATCAGCCTTTCACATTAGCCTGTGTGTAATGAATGAAGAGAAGACGGTAGTGAGTCACAGCGCAGCTCATTAGTGAATAAGTAATTAAAGAACAATGAGTTCAGTTGAGAGTTTGAGAGAGTTTGTCAACGAGCGACTAACTGCTGCTGCTGAAGAAATATTCAGAGTTTTGAACACAACTATCGTCCAGTACGAGGAAGAGATCGATCGGCAGCGCGTCATGCTGGATATCTGCTGGAAACCCCAAGTAAAGTTACACAGGATAGGTGAGTAAAAGTTTTATTATTTTAATACCACTAATGTTCAGAGCCCTGGAGTGGCCACAGAGGGGACCAAAGTGCTCCCACACGGCTGATTTAAATGAAGCTGGCGGCTCTTCCAACTCCACACTCTCCATCACTCTTCTTCTTTTATTGTTTTGGTTTGTAACTATTTCTTCTTCTGTGGTAATGACGGTTGCTGGCAGCTTTTATGCTCATTAATAACGCCACCTGGATTGGAGTGAGGACTCGCCTTTTTTTAAAATTTTACTCAGACGTATTCGTTGTATGACTGCGTGCACCGAACCGTGACCCTAGTACCATCTATTACATATTTCTAATTAGAAATATAGTATATTGTAATGCTTATGTCAGTAACAGGGTTGATAAAATTATGAAAACATTAAGGAGGTGTGTGTGTGTGTGTGTATAATCGTGTGTGTGCGTTTATATTATTATTTCTCTGTCCCTCCAGAGCTCCCACAGCAACATGTCTGTAAGGAAGAGGAGGTTCTCGCTGACCAGCAGCTCTGTAACCAGGAGGAGATCTCCAGTCTGGACCAGGAGGACCCAGAGCCTCCAGAGATTAAAGAGGAACAGGAGGAACTCTGCACCAGTCAGGAGGGAGAGCAGCTTGTACTGAAGGTGGAGACGGATACCGTCTTGTTGACTCCATCTTATGAGGAAAGTGACCACAGTGAAGCAGAACCAACAAGTGACCACCAGCTCCTCTCTAACAACTCTCATGTAGCTGAGAGCCAAGACCAGAAAGGAGGACAACATGAAGACTCAGGATCAGCTGGAGATGGAGAGCAGAAGCAAAAGAAAAGACATCACGGAAGCAAAAGTCACAGTGATAATGCAAAAAACTCTACCTCATCAGACATTCAACATAACACTGACCCAGGTGAAAAGTCCTTCAAATGTGACAAATGTGAAAAGACTTTTAAATTTAAGTCGCTATTGAAGTCACACCTAAGAGAGAACCACAAGAGAATCCACACAGGTGAGAAACCATATTCTTGCCAAACATGTGGGAAGACTTTCAGGTCTTGTAAAGACTTAAAAAAACATACGAGAATCCACACAGGTGAGAAACCTTTTACCTGTGAAATTTGTGGGAAAGCTTTCAGCCAACATGCAAACATAGCATCTCACATGAGAACACACACAGGTGAGAGGCCATATTCTTGCCAAACATGTGGGAAAGCTTTCAAGTCTCGTGCTGAATTGAATCAACACATGAGAATCCACACAGGTGAAAAGCCTTTTACCTGTGAAATTTGTGGGAACATTTTCAGGCGTAATGCTCACTTAACAGCTCACATGAGAATCCACACAGGTGATAAACCGTAATCATGCAAAGAATGTGGGAAAGATTTCAAGTCTCGTGGTGAATTGAAGCAACATATGAGAATCCACACAGGTGAGAAGCCGTTTACCTGTGAAATTTGTGTAAAAGCTTTCAGCCAACATGCAAACATAGCATCTCACATGAGAATCCACACAGGTGAGAGGCCATATTCTTGTGAGACATGTGGGAAAACATTATCTTATCCAACTAGTTTGACAAACCACACGAGAATCCACACAGGTGAAAAGCCTTTTTCCTGTGAAATTTGTGGGAACATTTTCAGGCAAAATGCTCACTTAACCGCTCACATGAGAATCCACACAGGTGAGAGGCCTTATTCTTGCCAGACATGTGGGAAGGCTTTCAGCCAGCATAGTGCCTTAGAAAATCACATGAGAACTTACACAGGTGAGAAGCCGTTTCCTTGCGAAAAATGTGGGAAGACTTTCAGGCTAAACACTAACTTAACAGCTCACATGAGAACCCACACAGGTGAGAAACCGTAACTTTGCAATACTTGGGGAAAGTTTGATCAGTCTGCTTTGAAGAGACATTTGATGACACGTACAGGCCAGTAGCCTTGTATTTCCAAAATATGTTGGAGGTGGTTCAGTTGTAGTGTTTCATGTGTAACTGCAGAACTTTAACTTGAAATTACATACTTGAAGAATCCTCAGAGGATCAATATACACAGGAGAAATGATGAGCTGACACTGAATGTGTACAATTTCTCCTTGAGAATATGTCAAAATATGTTTGTGTCTATCTTCATGCTGATTTGCACATATTTGTTTAAATGATGATTGAAATGTCGAGTTAATCGGTCTCATATGTCCCACTTATTATCGCTCCTCGTGTCCTGCTTTTATATAAACAGTTACATGTTAAATACTTGTAGTTTTTACAGTAGCTTCCATGTATGTAACCAATGAATGAAGTGAAGACGGTACTGAGTCACAGTGCAGCTCATCATTGAATGAGTAATTATTGGGAATCTGGCTTGACTATGTGATATGTACTGACCTTTGAATATGAATGTAATGTGAATATCCTGGTCACTGGGACAAACAGAACATTAGGAAATAGGAATGAGATCATACTGAATGAGCAACCACATACACACACACTGTAAAACCAGATGAACAGAAATTGAGGGATGAAATGTTTGGTCAGTCCAGAAATAAACGGGACCCACTTTCTACAAGCCTCGTCTCCAGTTGATTCTTCTGAGAGTTTTCTCCACAACATAATTGGTGTCACGAACAGGATTGTCAGAAAAAGAGAACACTATAATCTGCATCTTGGGCTGGGCGACATTGCAAAGTGATGTCAAAAAGGTGAGAAATTGCAATTTCACCCATGCCTAAGAGCAGTGAGTAAGCGTCCACAATTCCTCCAAAAAAGGAGCTGTGCATTTTTGTCATTAAAGTGTCATTGGAGAGGAGTTTTCTGAGGGGGGCTCGCTCACACACCAGCCTCCCTCTCACAGGGGAGAGGTGAGCTCCCGAGCGAGAGGAAAAGTTGTGAGGGAAGTGTTTTTGTGTGTTTTAGCAAATTTCAGAGTCCAGTCACACACAATCAGAATCATAAAAGCTAAATGCGAGAATAATGCGAAGAGAAAAGAGGGGAGTTATTTAAATATAAAACTCTTACTAACTATCTCTTTAACGCTCTAAGACAGAGCAAAAGAGTGAGTCTCTTTTTAAAGCTCTAAGAAAGAGCAGAAAACTTTGAGCCAACGGGCTGTGAAAGTAGTATAAAGACAAATTAGAGATAATTAAAGTAAAAATCTGCTCTCAGTCAGGGAGACAATGATTAGAGAAAAAGTTTGAGTCCACGGACTACAAAAATAAAGACAATTCAGGCTAAAGAAGGGTATTTCAAGACAGGGAGACATGGATTAAAATAAAGCCTTAAACCAATGGACGGCAAATACTAGATAAAGAAGCTAAAATCAAGGTAAATTAAGTTAAAAAGATAAAAGAGAAGTAAGAGTAAAAACGCATGCGATAATCAAACTGCAGGAAAGAACAATCTGAACCGAAATGAACAACAATAAAAGTTAGCTGTCAACAAAAAAAACGAATACCAGCCAAAACTTCTGTTTTGTGTTTTACAGAGACGTGCTCTGCGGATGGATGTGTCTATGTTTATATGTGTATGAAGCAACTGGTTCCTCTGTGTGTTCACCTATTTACTGTTATTAAAGCGAGTTAGACATCAACGTTCAGCCTCACTGCTGTCTGAGAGACACCTTTATTAAACACAAACAAGAACCACTGTACCTAAACTTCATTATACCAGGGAGGCGAAATATGGGAAAAAACGATTATATAATTAAGACATTTCAGATTTGTTACATCACACTAATTCTAACTATTTTAGTTATTAACTTTGTAATACTGTGAACGGCTGCAGACCTCATGGTGAAAACTGTCACTATTTTTCTTTACTAGATGTTTTCTTTATTTTTGGCTCTTAAAACCTTCCGTAAGATATGTTTTAAACAAGTTCTGAAATGTTTTCAGTCTGAAGCGGAACTAAAAGCCTCCGCACTTCTCCTGTCGGAGCTTAAGAGCGTGGCACCCAGCGGAAGGAAACAGTAGCAGCTAGTAGCATCAGCCTTTCACATTAGCCTGTGTGTAATGAATGAAGTGAAGACGGCAGTGAGTCACAGCGCAGCTCATTAGTGAATAAGTAATTAAAGAACAATGAGTTCATTTGAGAGTTTGAGAGAGTTTGTCAACGAGCGACTAACTGCTGCTGCTGAAGAAATATTCAGAGTTTTGAACACAACTATCGTCCAGTACGAGGAAGAGATCGATCGGCAGCGCGTCATGCTGGATATCTGCTGGAAACCCCAAGTAAAGTTACACAGGATAGGTGAGTAAAAGTGTTATTATTTTAATAACACTAATGTTCAGAGCCCTGGAGTGGCCACAGAGGGGGACATATGCATCGCAGCCACTTTTCACTACATGGAGCGAACATACGAGTGTTTCCCGCGTTTTGGTTCATTCCACTCCGGGACTCTGGAGGTTCTGAGTGTCCGCTGCACGGCTGGGCTCCATTGGGCACCACAGTGGCATTATGTGGCAACCTGTGCCATCTCCTGGCACCAATGCTTTGGCAGGCTGTGGCATGTTGTGGAACTGCATAGCAACTGTTATGTTAATATATTTTCATAATTGTATTTCATATTAGAGGGTATTGTAATATTTCCAACACTGTCGGTGTCCAATGTCACTCTGTTGCTGCTAGAAGATACGATAAGCGTCACAGCAGCACAGATGGATAGTAGAGAAGAAGCATACAAGCAGTAGTTGTAAAACAAGTAATACGACCAAGGAAATATCGAAAATAACACAGGAAAATATAAAATACGAAAGATAAAAATAAGAAAAGTGCAACATGTACAATATTTTACATTCACATGTATACCATGGAACAGATATTAATATATATTTAGATAACATTAAGGAGTGCAAAACAAAGAAATTGAGCAAAACTTTGTAAATTAAAATGTGTAAACATGTAGCTGATTTTTCCCTTGTATTTTTATTTTGTATTCATCTTGACTCCATAGCGGAAGTGGTTAGGTAGAAATAGCACTAAAAAGTAGAACTTACTGCTAAACAATCACCTGAAAGCAGAGTGACTGTCGTAACAACAAACATGGACCAGTGGGTTTTCCCAGGAAACGTGGCCCCACCCTTATTGGCAGTGAGTCAAGGGAGGCTTTTCTGAACTGCCGAGCTGATGCCAAGAGATGCCACGGACGTGCTACAGGTTGGTGCCAGGGGATGTCACGGACATGCCACAGGTTGCTGCCAGGAGATGCCACGGACATGCCACAGGTTGGTGCCAGGAGATGCCACGGACATGCCACAGGTTGGTGCCAGGGGATGCCACAGACATGCCACAGGTTGGTGCCAGGGGATGCCACGGACATGCCACAGGTTGGTGCCAGGGGATGCCACGGACATGCCACAGGTTGCTGCCAGGAGATGCCACGGACATGCCACAGGTTGGTGCCAGGAGATGCCACGGACATGCCACAGGTTGCTGCCAGGAGATGCCAAGGACATGTCACGGGTTGGTGCCAGGTGTTGCCACGGACATGCCACAGGTTGGTGCAGACTGCCACTGCGGTGCCACTACCCGCCAACACCACTGGGAGGATCTCGCTCTGTCTCAACAAAGTCCTGCATGGCCTTTGCAAATGCTCATCTGGTCCAAGAAGAATACTTCTGCTCTTCTGTTTTATGGTCAGATGAAACAAAAATTGAACTGTTTGGCCACGACAACGACCCAAAATACACAGAAATGTTTTGCCAAGGGTATGAATAATTTCGGGCTTGAATGAGTGTGTGTGTGTGTGTATATAATAGTGTGTGTGGGTTTATATTATTATTTCTCTGTCCCTCCAGAGCTCCCACAGCAACATGTCTGTAAGGAAGAGGAAGTTCTCGCTGACCAGCAGCTCTGTAACCAGGAGAGGATCTCCAGTCTGGACCAGGAGGACCCAGAGCCTCCAGAGATTAAAGAGGAACAGGAGGAACTCTGCACCAGTCAGGAGGGAGAGCAGCTTGTACTGAAGGTGGAGACGGATACCGTCTTGTTGACTCCATCTTATGAGGAAAGTGACCACAGTGAAGCAGAACCAACAAGTGACCACCAGCTCCTCTCTAACAACTCTCATGTAGCTGAGAGCCGAGACCAGAAAGGAGGACAACATGAAGACTCAGGATCAGCTGGAGATGGAGAGCCGAAGCAAAAGAAACGACATCATGGAAGCAAAAGTCACAGTTTTAATGCAAAAAACTCTACCTCATCATACATTCAACATAACACTGACCCTGGTGAAAAGTCCTTCAAATGTGACAAATGTGGAAAGACTCTTAAGTTTAAATCCCTATTGAAGTCACACCTAAGAACCCACAGAAGTGAGAAACCTTTTACCTGTGAAATTTGTGGGAAAGCTTACAGCCAACGTTCACACATAGAAGTCCACATGAGAATCCACACAGGTGAGAGGCCATATTCTTGCAACACATGTGGGAAAGATTTCAGGTCTAATGATGTGTTAAAAAAACATATTAAAATCCACACAGGTGAGAAACCGTATTCTTGCCAAGCATGTGGGAAGACTTTCAGGTCTCGTGATGAATTGAATCAACACATGAGAATCCACACAGGTGAGAAACCGTATTCCTGCAAGACATGTGGGAAAGCTTTCACGCTAAACAGTAACTTAAAAGTTCACATGAGAAACCACACAGGTGAAAAGCCTTTTTCCTGTGAAATTTGTGGGAAAGCTTTCAGCCAACATGCAAACATAGCACCTCACATGAGAACACACACAGGTGAGAGGCCATATTCTTGCCAAACATGTGGGAAAGCTTTCACGCTAAACAGTAACTTAAAAGTTCACATGAGAAACCACACAGGTGAAAAGCCTTTTTCCTGTGAAGTTTGTGGGAAAGCTTTCAGGCAATATGCAAACATAGCATCTCACATGAGAACACACACAGGTGAGAGGCCATATTCTTGCCAAACATGTGGGAAAGCTTTCAAGTCTTGTGCAGAATTTAATCAACACATGAGAAACCACACAGGGTGAGAAACCGTAACCTTGCAATACCTGGGGAAAGTTTGATCAGTCTGCTTTCAAGAGACATTTGATGACACGTACAGGCCAGGAGCCTTGTATTTCCAAAATATGTTGGAGGTGGTTCAGTTCTAGTGTTTCATGCATAATTTGAAGAAGCATTATCTTTAAATGACATACTTGAAGAATCCTCAGAGGATCAATATACACAGGAGAAATGATGAGCTGACACTGAATGTGTACAATTTCCCCTTGAGAATATGTCAAAATATTTTTATGTGTCTATCGTCATGCTGAATCATCCATATTTGTTGACATGATGATTAAAAAGTCGAGTTAATCGTTCTCATGTGTCCCACTTATTATCGCTCCTCGTTTCCTGCTTTTATATAAACAGATTGTATGCCCTTTGTATGTTAAATACTTGTAGATTTTACAGTAGCTTCCATGTATGTAACCAATGAATGAAGTGAAGACGGTACTGAGTCCCAGTGCAGCTCATTATTGAATGAGTAATTATTGGGAATCTGGCTTGACTATGTGATATGTACTGACCTTTGAATACAAATGTAATGTGAATATCCTGGTAACTGGGACAAACAGAACATTAGGAAATAGGAATGAGATCATATTGAATAAGCAAACAGACACACACACACACACACACACACACACACACACACACTGTAAAACCAGATGGACAGAATGTTTGGTCAGTCCAGAAATAAACGGGACCCACTTTCTGCAAGCCTCGTCTCCAGGTGATTCCTCTGAGAGTTTTCTCCACAACATAATTGGCGTCAACTGTCTGAAGTATGACCTTTGATCTGACCTCTCGAGGGGTTTGCTGAGGGGGGCTCCCTCACACAAACAGCCTCCCTCTCACAGGGGAGAGGTGAGCCCCTGAGCGAGAGGAAAAGTTGGGAGGGAAGTCTTCTTGTGTGTTTTAGCAAATTCCAGAGTCCAGTCACACACAATCAGAATCATAAAAGCTAAATGCGAGAATAATGCGAAGAGAAAAGAGAAGCGTAGTTTAAAGATAAAACTGGTACTAACTATCTCTTTAATGCTCTCAGACAGAGCAAAAGAGTGAGTCTCTTTTAAAAGCTCTAAGAAAGAGCAGAAAACTTTGAGCCAACGGGCTGTGAAAGTAGTATAAAGACAAATTAGAGATAATTAAAGTAAAAATCTGCTCTCAGTCAGGGAGACAATGATTAGAGAAAAAATTTGAGTCCACGGACTACAAAAATAAAGACAATTCAGGCTAAAGAAGGGTATTTCAAGAAAGGGAGACATAGATTAAAATAAAGCCTTAAACCAATGGACGGCAAATACTAGATAAAGAAGCTAAAATCAAGGTAAATTAAGGTAAAAAGATAAAAGAGAAGTAAGAGTAAAAACGCATGCGATAATCAAACTGCAGGAAAGAACAATCTGAACCGAAATGAACAACAATAAAAGTTAGCTGTCAACAAAAAAAGCCGAATACCAGCCAAAACTTCTGTTTTGTGTTTTACAGAGACGTGCTCTGCGGATGGATGTGTCTATGTTTATATGTGTATGAAGCGACTGGTTCCTCTGTGTGTTCACCTATTTACTGTTATTAAAGCGAGTTAGACATCAGCGTTCAGCCTCACTGCTGTCTGAGAGACACCTTTATTAAACACACACAAGAACCACTGTACCTAAACTTCATTATACCAGGGAGGCGAAATATGGGGAAAAAAACGATTATATAATTAAGACATTTCAGATTTGTTACATCACACTATGTTCTAACTATTTTAGTTATTAACTTTGTAATACTGTGAACGGCTGCAGACCTCATGGTGAAAACTGTTACCATTTTCTTTACTAGATGTTTTCTTCATTTTTGGCTCTTAAAACCCTCCGTAAGATATGTTTTAAACAAGTTCTGAAATGTTTTCAGTCTGAAGCGGAACTAAAAGCCTCCGCACTTCTCCTGTCGGAGCTTAAGAGCGTGGCACCCAGCGGAAGGAAACAGTAGCGGCTAGTAGCATCAGCCTTTCACATTAGCCTGTGTGTAATGAATGAAGTGAAGACGGCAGTGAGTCACAGCGCAGCTCATTAGTGAATAAGTAATTAAAGAACAATGAGTTCATTTGAGAGTTTGAGAGAGTTTGTCAACGAGCGACTAACTGCTGCTGCTGAAGAAATATTCAGAGTTTTGAACACAACTATCGTCCAGTACGAGGAAGAGATCGATCGGCAGCGCGTCATGCTGGATATCTGCTGGAAACCCCAAGTAAAGTTACACAGGATAGGTGAGTAAAAGTGTTATTATTTTAATAACACTAATATTCAGAGCCCTGGAGTGGCCACAGAGGGGGACATGCATCGCAGCCACATTTCGCGACATGGAGCGAACATACGAGTGTTTCCCGCGTTTTGGTTCATTCCACTCCGGGACTCTGGAGGTTCTGAGTGTCCGCTGCACGGCTGGGCTCCGTTCTATAGAAGACCGCGGCGAAACTCCGCTCAGAAAATGCTGATTTTACACACAAAACGTCCCGAAAAATGCGAGGAGCACGAAAACTCAACAGAAAGAGGTGTGTCTCATTCAACTTATTAGGAAGACATTTCGGCATTGATTTTGAGTCAGTGGGTCAGATGAGATGGAAAGTATTGGAAAGCCATTGTCAAGGACACGGACTGGAGAATCAACCTAAGGTTAATTTTTTTCAAGCAGCAAGTTTTTTTTCTTGATCGGAAATGCCACAGGCTTATAATAAGATGATGTACAACAGGCATCACTGTGGAAAAAAATATTTCTCAGCTTTTATTTACATTTGATCAAAAAGTGGCATGTCCAAAATTATTCATACCCTTTGCAAGCTGTTGCAGTCTATGGGAAAATCCAAAGTTCTATACCTTTTGAAATAGTCCAAGCTGTCTCAAGACAGACAGTCCAACAGACACTGCACAGTGCTGGGTTCCACGGACCCAGACCAAGGAGGTCGCCACATGTCCAGATAAGGCACCGAAAAGCAGCAGGTCCGAGATCCTCCCAGTGGCATTTGCAGGTAGTGGCACCACAATGGCAGTATGTGGCACGTCCGTGGCATCTCCTGGCACCCACCTGTGGCATGTTGTGGAACTGCGTAGCAACTGTGAATTAAGATATTTTCATAATTGTATTTCATATTAGATATTGTAATATAGCTTTTTATGATAGTACCCTTTATGCTATTGTTACATTCTGTCAGTCAAGCTGTTGCAAAGACACCCTGTCACCTTGTGGTAGGCTTTGGCACTGCGTAGCAACTGTTATGTTAAGATATCTTCGTAACTTTATTTCGTATTAGAGGGTTTTGTAATATTTTCAACACTGTCAGTGTCCAATGTCACTCTGTTGTTGCTTAAGATAAGATAAGATTTCCTTTAATAGTCCCACAACTGGGAAATTCCATCTTCACAGCAGCACAGATGGATAGTAAAGAAGAAGCATACAAACAGTAGTTGTAAAAGAAGTAATACAACCAAGGAAATATAGAACATAAGAATTACATAAACACAGGCAACTATGAAATATAAGAATAAGGATAGTACACGTGTACAAAATTTTACATTCACATTTATGCTATGGAACAGATATTAGTATATATTCAGATAATATTAACAAGTGCAAAACAAAGAGAAATTGGGCAAAACTTTGTACATTAAAATGTGTTAACATGTAGCTGATTTTTCCCTTATATATTTGTTTTGTATTCATCATGACTCCATGGCAGAAGTGGTAAAGTAAATAGAAATAGCACTAAAAAGTAGAACGTACTGCTAAACAATCACCTGAAAGCAGGGTGACTATCGTAACAAGAAACATGGACCAGTGGGTTTTCCCAGGAAAAGTGGCCCCGCCCTCATTGGCAGTGAGTCAAGGGAGGTCTTTCTGAACTGCCGAGCTAGTGCCAGGAGATTCCACGGACATGCCACAGGCTCGAGCCAGCGGATGTCAAGGACATGCCACAGGTTGGTGCCAGGTGATGCCACGGACATGCCACGGGTTGGTGCCAGGAGATGCCACGGGTTGGTGCCACGGACATGCCACGGGTTGGTACCAGGAGATGCCACGGGTTGGTGCCAGGAGATGTCACTGACATGCCACGGGTTGGTACCAGGAGATGCCACGGGTTGGTGCCAGGGGATGCCACGGGTTGGTGCCAGGCGATGCCACTGACATGCCACGTGTTGGTGCCAGGAGATGCCACGGACATGCCACGGGTTGGTGCCAGGGGATGCCACGGGTTGGTGCCAGGGGATACCATGGACATGCCACAGGTTGGTGCCAGGGGATTCCCTGGACATGCCACGGGTTGGTGCCGGTGGATGCCACGGACATGCCAAAGGTTGGTGCCAGGGGAT